>JASVEL010010494.1:0-505000 GCA_032618575.1 Nicotiana noctiflora | reverse complement strand
GGTCCAACCGCGGTGGAACAAGCTCTCTGAACTTCACAATCTTCCACAGACCCTTTCTACCGCGGTTCTACAGCGGTTGTGGTTGGACCGCAGTAGAACAGTGCTGTGGATTCATCAAGCTATTTTTCCGCATAAATTTCTAACTTGTTCCACACTTGGCCTTTTCACCATCTTATGACTCCAAAACATCTCCTTTAGTCTTCAGTAGCTCATGTGTACCTATAACACACTAAAACACTAATAAAAGCATTTTGTCATCATTAACAATATCAAAACAACAATAAAGTGTAATTATTTAGGGCATAAATATAGTGAAATTCACCTATTATCAATACCCCACACTTAAATATTTGCTCGTCCTCGAGGAATCTTAATCACACTTTCGGCCAATTTTATTAATGTCTCCCCCAAAATAAGTCACAAAAGCTATCTTTCATGATTAACCTAAGACATGCATACTCCTTACCTAACTGTAAAATCAAATGCCAACACATTATTTCTTACTCTAATTATTATCACAGACTTGCAAACTTACCGTTTTCTTCCTGAGTTACATGCCCTCACACAATTTATTGAGAGAAGTTCCCACACATAAACAATTTAGAACATGGAACTTATAGATATAGGAAAAATTTCACTCACTCTCAACAAAGAACATTCATATGCATACAGATACACCATAGGCTTGCCCCTAGTGTAATACTCCACTAATCGAGATATTCAATCACATATCAAGAGGTCTTTAAGGGTTGTAATGTTGGCTATGGGACGGGTAGGATACTTTTGGTTATAGTGGCTAACCTCCCTAAGTACTTTCTTTCTTTTTTCACAACTTCCCTTTAGGCTTTTTCATTATGCCTCCCTTAAATATTCATTCACCTTTTATTCACTTTTAATCCCCAATTTTCTATTGGTGTAACTGGCCTATCTATTTTACATAGATACATTGCTTTTTTTTTCATAGCTTTGTAACGCATTTACATTATTTTGCCAGTTCACCATTTTCTACCATTCATTCTTGATTTTCCCTTTTTTAACTTCCCTTCACCCCACACTTAGACTTTTGCATATTCGTTACAGCACAAGTGCTTCTAGGAGGTAAAGTAGAACATTATATGATTTCGATTTTTATGAACATTCAAGGTTTATCAAAGAATAGACTTTAGGCTCAAAGGGATTGACTAGGATACTATGTACAGGTGGATTCACAGTTGATAAATTTATGGGGTTACACAAAGAAATGCCTCTATCATATCTATAACCAAACAACTTCTATTTCGCTTTGCACACACACAGGGCAAGTTCTAGGTATCATGTAAAAACATATAATGTAGGTAAAAGCTCACAGACACTTAGCATGCAACTCATTTAGAATCAGGTTCATCTATAGAGTCCTATCAATGTTCAAGCAAGCTGTATTGTTCAATTTAAGGCATATCCTAGAATCTATAGTCAAGCTTAGATAATACATTCTCAGGTTCATTTTAGTTTTGCTAATGTGCATACTTGGGGTTACAAGTTAACCTTTACCCTCTAATCCTAAAAATAATCTACCTACGGTTCAAGAATAACCCTTTGGGAAAGAACCGTGGTCAAAAGAAAAACCAAGGGGGAGGTGATACACTACCTAGAAAAAGAAAAGAAGAGAAAGAAAAATTCCTATATGGACTACTTCCCTCAAGAGTACTTGTCCAAATAGTCCGTCATCTGGAAGAGCCCTCTACTCATATTTTCGGATTTTCAAATTTTTTATTTTTTTTGTGTTTTTATTCCGACTTAGACCATTAAGAAACCCGTCGCCAAGTGTCCATCATTGGGCCAAGCCAGCTAATATAATTTAAAACTACAACTACTACGTACAACATATAATACAAGATAAGTCTCCTACCCCACACTTAAGATCATGACATGTCCTCATGGCATAATAAGCAATGTATAGCACAAAAGGGTGAGAAAACTTACCTGTGACTCACTCAAATTCAAAGACGGTGGCGGGGTCAACATTACAAGCATGACCCAGAGCTCGGAACCATTCCATGAGCCGGTTCTCAGACCTAGATTGCCTCTAAGACATCGCATCCATGCACATGTGTAGGCCGTCCACGGAGGTGCGTAGATCCGCAACCTCCTGCTCCAAAAACCTAAGCACAGGTCTAGTGGACTGGGACCTGGATAGGCCAGCTCCATAATGAGCGTGCCTAGAAGGGCCTGCGGAGTCAGTGGATCTCTGGGATTGGACAACCGACATAGGGTTATCCTCATCATCTATGTCAATAGGGTCGGTGAATCTACCCACCCGGATAAAAGAAGCCTTGAACGGAGCTTTTTGAGGAAGTTCACCATCAGTAGGTAATACGGGAGTCCGGTAGGAGTGGCACAGAGAAGTGACTAGAGACGGGAAGTAATATCTCTTGGATTTGAGGGGTCCTCTCAGTACCAAATTGTCAGATATAAAGTGGGAAATATTAATGTCATGCTGGGTGACAAAGCACCATGTTAGCCATGCCCGATTAAAGTTAAAAGTTGTTGTGTTGCTGGAGGGCACAAAATGGTTACAGACAACCGTAATCCAGCACTTAGCAATATGAGTGAAGCTGTTAGAATTCAGATTTATTTGGTCTTTTATCCAGATAGGATGACCATTGACACAGAAGGCCTCAATCATGGTGTCCCAAGTGACAACGGGCCTGTCATGGTAGAAATCCACGTCGCTAGAAAAAACCGGCAGTCTTAGAACCTACCTAACACATGGCACTTTGGCTCAAACATACTTACCTCTGACAAAGACTTCTCTGGACATTGCGTAGGGTGCGTACGCGTAGAACTCCCTAACTAGAATCTTGTTAACGAGGGTCAGTTCATCAAACAAGAATTCCATCTCCCTACGTCTGATTTCCTCATACATGTCGGGCTTTTCAGCCTGAAGAGCCATCCTGTCAATTGCGATCTCATGTAGCCAAGCTTTAGTAGCCTTAGCATGAAAGTCAGCTTCAGCTTCCTCGCATGCGAATCGAGACTCGTCATAGGTCGGCTGCCTAGACGAGCTTGCCGCATTCCTGGATCTTTTGGGGGCCATAATCCTGCACAATAGAAGCAACAACAAATTTTCATTACGTTAGTACATCGGTTGGTTACTCAGACTTCACCATCCGTGGGCTACAAATGTACCTCCTTTAGTGCTAGCATACCATAACCCCTACTTTTGACCAAATTTTTCCAACAATTTCACCAAATCTACCTAGTGCACCCCACACTTACTCCTTTTGGCATTCCAAGATCACCCACATATACATACACTATCTCCAATTATATACAACAACAATCAACCAAAACCTAAGCATTATCTCCCCTAAAAATATAACAATAATATACTACAACATATTTGGCCAAACCATGGCCCAAAACAATACCAATTAATTCAACCACAAATTTGGGTATCCAAAACACCATAAACATCACAATTCAACACAATGGAGACCCAACAAATTCAATTAACACCAAACTCCCAAAAATCATTTATACACCATATTACTATATTAGTATGGCATATTGACATATTTTACACTAATTCTAGAATAGGTTTAATCAATTACTACAATTAACGTTTACTAAATTAATTAATCTAAAAAAATTAAAGAGAGAAACTAGAAGGAAAAATAAATGAAAACATACTTGTAGAAGGAGGGAAGAAGGGAGAGTGATGATTGAAGAATTTGGAGAAGTGGTGGAGGAAGAATGATGGAATTTGGGGTGGAAGAAGTTGAGAGAAGGAGGAGGAAATTGTTTTTAGAGAGAGAGGGTGATGGGAGTGTCGGCAGTCATTTTTTGGGAGGGGGGGGGGGAGTTTAGTTAGGGTTATTAAAAGGGGGAGGGGAACTGAAATTTTTTAAATTTTTGTCCGCCTATCCAGTTCTCCCCGCGGTCCACAGCGATCGCACCGTGATTGTGGTGGAACCGCAAAGCAGAAGGTTTAGAGAGGGCAATTCACCATGGTCCAACCGCGGTGAAATTGTTCCTCTGAACTTTTTGCCTAGGCATCAGCAGTTTTTTTTTTGTATAGACTAACTATGATGATTTACACTTACAACAATTTCGTGGGTTTCCTCCCACGTAATGCCTAATTTAACGTCGCGTCACGACTCAACTTAGCGTATTTCAAGGCTCGCTAGAGCTTTGAGGTTCATCTAACCGTAATTCCACCTTCTCATTGATGTCTTCCATTCCAACATATAATTTCAACTACTATCCATTGACTCTGAAAGTGCGAGAGCCATCTATAGTTTGCATTTCCACAATGCCAGACTGTAATGCTTCTATCACTCAGAATGGGCCAGACCATCTCGATTTCAGTTTGCCCGGGAACAACCATAACCTTGAGTTATATAGAAGTACCTTATCCCTGGTTTTGAATTTACGCTCTATGATATTCTGGTCATGTAGCCGCTTCATCCCCTCTTTGTATAATCTTGTACTTTCGAAAGCCAGATACCGGAATTCTTCCATCTCATGTAACCCGGTGACTCTTGATTTACCTTCTTCATCCCAACGAGATTTAATTGCTTGAGTGCCCACCATGCTTTGGGCTCTAGTTCAACAGGTAGATGAAAAGCTTTCCCAAACACCAATTTGTATGGTGACATGCCGATTGGGGTCTTAAAATCTGTCTTGTATGCCCATAATGCATCATCAAGCTTCCCAGACCAGTCGGTTCTCGTGGCTTTCACTGTCTTTGTCAATACACTCTTTATCTCACTGTTGGAGACTTCAACTTGCCCACTGGTATACGGGTTATATGGAGTATCCACCCTATGTTTCACATCATACTTGGCCAACAATTTCTCGAATGCCCGATTGTAGAAATGAATGCCCCCGTCGCTAATGATTGCCCTTAGAGTCCCAAAACGAGTGAAAATGTTCTTCTTCGGAAATCCCACTACCACCTTAGCATCGTTGGTGGGTAATGCTACTGCTTCCACCCATTTGGACACATAATCTACAGCAACAAGAATGTATTTATTGCCATAGGAGCTGACAAAGGGACCTATGAAGTCTATACCCCGGACGTCAAATACTTCCTCCTATTGTATTAGGTTCATAGGCATCTCATGATGCCGTGAGATGTTCCCGGTGCATTGACAATCGTTACACCCTTTCACCCATAAGTGTGCATCTTTAAATACCGTTGGCCAGTAGAAACCGACCTCAAGTATCTTGGCTGCTGTTCGAACTCCTCCGAAGTGGCCACGATATGTTGAAGCATGACACGCCTGCAAAACAAAAGATTGTTTGATCTAAGGGACTCATCTCCGGATCATGTTATCAAGGCGTATCCTAAGTAGATAGGGCTTGTCCTAATAATAAAGCTGGCATTCACGAAAAATCTTTTCCTCTAGACCGATGATATGTCATAAGGAACAATACCACTGGCTAGGTAATTTGCATAATCTGCATACCATAGTGCTTAAAGGAGGGTGGTAGCGAGTAGCTAGTCGTCTGGAAAGGTATCCAGAATTTCTCCACTCTCTTTGACAATTTCAGCTCCTTCAAGTCGTGATAACTGATCAGCAACTTGATTTTCGATGCCCTTACGGTAACCGATTTCAAGATCGAACTCATATAGAAGTAGCACCCAATGAATTAGGTGCGTCTTACAGTCCTTCTTGTCAATTAAGTATCTTAGTGCTGCATGGTCAGTGTATACTATTGCCTTGGATCCTATAAGATAGGACCTGAACTTGTCGAACGCGAATACTACCGCCAGCATCTCCGTTTCCGTCACTGTATAATTCAACTATGCTCCACTCAATGTTCTACTAGCTTAGTAGATTGGATGCATCATCTTGTCATTGCGCTGGCCAAGCACTGCCCCCACTGCATAGTCACTTGCATCGCACATAAGCTCAAATAGTTGCTCCAGTTGGGGGCAATAATGATTGGTGCTGCGACCAGCCTCTTCTTCAGCTCCTCAAATGCAATCCTACACTCATTAGAAAATAAAAAGGGGTGATATTTTTCAAGAAACTTACAGAGAGGTTTTGATATTTTGCAGAAGTCTTTAATGAACCTCTGGTAAAAACCGACATGTCCAAGAAAGCTTCATATGGCCTTGACGGACGTTGGTGGAGGCAACTTTGCCATGACATCAACCTTGGCTCGGTCTACCTCAATACCCTTGCTCGAATCCCGGTGCCCCAAGACTATACCTTCTTGTACCATGAAATGGCACTTCTCCTAGTTTAGCACCAAGTTTGTCTCCAAACACCGTTTCAGCACTCTTGTCAGATTGACAAGGCATTCATCGAATGAATTCCCTACCACTGAGAAATCATCCATTAACACCTCCATGATATCTTCCACCATGTCGATGAATATGGCCATCATGCACATTTGGAATGTGGCAGGTGCATTGCATAATCCGAATGGCATCCTCCTGAAGGAAAAAATGTCATTTGGGCATCTGAAGGAGGTCTTCTCTCTATCCTCGGGGGCTATTGTGATTTGATTGTACCCTGAGTACCCATCCAAGAAGCAAAAGTGTGACCTCCCTGCCAACCTTTCAAGCATCTGGTCATTGAAGGGAAGTGGGAAGTGGTCCTTGCGGGTGGCTAGATTCAGTTTCCTGTAGTCCATGCATATCCTCCACCCGGTGATGTTTCTTGTTGATATAAATTCATTGTTCTCATTTTGCACCACCGTCATGCCACCTTTCTTTGGAACACATTGCAGTGGCCTAACCCAGCTACTACCAGAGATTGGGAAAATAATTCCCGCGTCTAGCCACTTTATTACTTCTTTCTTCACCTCTTCCTTCATGTTTGGGTTCAACCTTCTTTGGTGTTCCCTGGAGGGTTTGTGCCCCATTTCCAGGAGAATCTTGTTCATGCAGTATGCGAGGCTGATCCCCTTTATGTCTGCCATGGTCAACCCAATGGCAATTTTGCATTCTTTAAGTACCTTTATAAGCTTTTGAGTCGTCACATCTAACAAACCAGATGAGATAATAACAGGAAAAGTGGAGTTAGGGCCTAGAAATTCATACCTGAGATGAGCTGGTAGTGGGTTAAGCTCCAGCTTTAGTGGCTCTTCAAAAGATGGTTTTGCTGGTGGGGTCTCTCACTTTTCTAAGTGCAGAGGTTCAAAGTCCAACTCTCTATCCCAAAACCTCTTACCGATTCACGTCCAAGTAACGGTCGCAGTCAATATAACTTGGTCTAATAAGTCCAAGATCGATACCACAGAGAATTAACCTACCAACTGCAACTATCACAACCCCAAGAGTACTTCCAAATCAAGTTCCCAAAATTTAGAGTATATTTGAGTATGGATTTCGACTAACTACTTTGCAAGAATTAAGAATGCTTAAAAGAAAGAATTGAATGTTGAGTAAAAATAATATGGAGAAGGACTAAGGTATTGATTTCCCCTATTGATGGAATCCCTTATCGTTATGCTCATACAAATTGATAATATATTCTATCAATCATGAACGCTATATATATCGTAACCCTCTCCCGAGCAATTACAATAATTTACTAGTGCACTCTCCCGAGCTACCCTAGCTAGCTTTAATTTGAATAGTTCACTTAAGATTGCACCGAAGACTTCGTTATTCCTAACCCCGTCTTTACGCCTAAAGTTATAGATTCCTCCAATAACCTAGGTGTTGTGTTGTTCAACAATATACCTAAATATGCACTCCTTTCCAAGTTATGCACATTAAATAGGCACAACTAATTGGGGATCCTACCAATTAACTACAACAAGAATGAAGTTGAACAAATAGAAACATAGCTAACAATTTTTAATCACATAAACGATAAGTTCATCACTCAATACGTTCCATCAAAACCTTAGAAAAGGAATTAGCTACTCATGCTTAAAGAAACAAGAATAACAATTGAAATCATAAAGAAATACTTGATATAAAATAAAAAGAATGAGTTGAGAGGATTCTCTCTTACTAAATATCTTGCAAAAGTAGTGAAATAAATACAACATGCCTCTATTCGGCAAACTAGGAGTTTATATAGAGGTTTTAGGGCTAAAAAACTAAGTTTGAGTACAATTAGGAGTACTGTTGCGGTGCCTTCCGCGGTTCGTTCGCGGCCGCGAGCGGACAGCGAACAGCAAACTTCATAGAGCTTCATTATTTGTGGTTTATCCGCGGCCGCGAGTGAACCGTGGATGAACAGTCCGTCTGATTTTTCTCTGCTTCTTCCAACTCTTTTCACTTTAGCTCTTCTCTTGGCCTTTTCATCATCATATGACTCCAAAATAGCTCTTCTTAGCATCCATTGTATCACATGTACCTATTACACACAAACAAACACTAATCAAAGCATTTTGTCCTCACAAACAACCTAAATACCATAACAAAGTGTGATTTTTTAGGGCATAATTATAGTCAAATTCACCTATTATCAATACCCCACACTTAAACCTTTGCTCGTCCTCGAGCAACATTAATCACACTTTAGGCCAATTTTAAAAATTTCTCCCCCAAAATATGTCACAAAAGCTATTATTCATGATCAACCTAAGATATGCACAATCTTTACCTAACCGTAAACTCTCATGCCAGCACATTATTACTTACTCTACTTATTACCAAAAACTTGCAACTTTACCTTCTTCCTCTTGAATTACATGCCCTCACAAAATTTATTGAGAGAAGTTCCCACACATCAACAATTAAAAAACATGGAACTTATAATTATCAGAAAATTCACTCACTCTCAACAAAGAACATTCATATGCATACAGACACACCATAGGCTTGCCCCTAGTGTAATACTCCACTAATCAAGTTATTCAATCATAGATCAAGAGGTCTTTAAGGGTTGTAATGTTGGCTTTGGGACGGGTAGGATACTTTTGGTTATAGTGACTAACCTTCCTAAGCACTTTTCTTTTCCTTTTTACAACTTCCCTTTTCGTTTTCTTCCTTATGTCTCCCCTAAACATTCATTCACCTTTATTTACTTTGAATCCCCACTTGTCTTTTGTTGGTGTAACTGACCTTTCTAATTTTCATATATACATTGATATAGCTCTTTTTCTCAGAATATCTTTTTTTTTTCTCATTGCTTTGCAACACATTTACATTATTTTGGCCAGTTCACTATTTTCTACCATTCATTCTTGATTTTCCCTTTTTCAATTTCCCTTCACCCCACACTTAGACTTTTGCATATTCATTACAATACAAGTGCTTCTAGGAGGTAAAGTAGAACAATATAAGATTTTGATTTTTCATGAACATTCAAGGGTTATCAAAGAATAGGCTTTAAGCTCAAAAGGGTTAACTAGGATATTATGTACGGGTGAATTCATGTCTATTTATTTATGGGGTTTAACAAAGAAATGCCTCTATCCTCTCTACAACCAAACAACTTCTATTTTGCATTTGCAAACACACAAGGCAAGTTCTAGGTATCATGTAAAACATATAATGTAAATAAAATGTCACACACACATAGCATGCAACTCAAAGTCCAATCAATGTTCAAGCAAGATGTATTGTGCAATTTAAGGCATATTTAAATCTACAGTCAAGCTTAGATAATACATTCTCAAGTTCAATTAAGCTTTGCTAATGTGCATACTTGGGGTTACATGCTACCCTTTGTCCTCTAATCCTAAAAAAAGAAAAATCTACCTAACCCGGTTAAAAACCCTTGGAAAAGAACCGTGGTCAAAAGAAAAACAAAGGGGGAGATGATACACTACCTAGAAAAAGAAAATAAAAGAAAGAAAAATTCCTACGTGGACTACTTCCCTCAAGAGTACTTGTCCTAAATAGTTCGTCACAAGGAAGAGTCCTCCACTCATATTTTTGTATTTTTTCAAATTTTTTGATTTTTTTTTGTATTTTTATTCGGACTTAGACCCTTAAGAAACCCGCCGCCAAGTGTCCATCATCGGGCCAAGCCAGCTAATATAATTTACAGCTACATCTACTATATACAACATACAATAAAGATAAGTCTCCCACCCCACACTTAAAATCATGCCATGTCCTCATGGCATAATAATACATGTATAGCACAAAAGGGTGAGAAAACTTACCTGGGATCTACCCCGTGTCTAGCCACTTTATCACTTTATTTTTCACCTTATCCTTCATATTCGGGTTCAGCCTTCTTTTGCGTTTCCTGGAAGGTTTGTGCCCCTTTTCCCGGAGAATCTTGTGCATGTAGTATGCAAGGCTTATCCTTTTTATGTCTGCCATGGTCCAACCATTGGCGGCTTTACATTCCTTGAGTACCTGTAATAGCTTTTGAGCCTGCACATCTAGCAAACTAGATGAAGTAATAACAGGTAAAGTGGAGTTAGGACCTACAAATTCATACCTGAGATGAGATGGTAGTGGTTTAATCTCAAGCTTTGGTGGCTCTTCTATGGATGGCTTTGCAGGAGGGGTCTCTCTTTTCCCTAAATGTAGAGGCTCGAATTCAAGCTCTCTCGCCCAAAACGCCTTGCCTTCCAGAGATAATACCCATTCTGCTAGACATTTACCATTTACCACTTCTAAGTTCATTAGGCATGCCTTAAGTGGATCTTCAATGGTCAACTCTGCATCGTCTGTCTCCACTATCACATCAATCGCATCAATGAGAGAGCAATTCGCGAACTCACTAGGGCGCCTCATGGATTTTTGCACGTTGAATATGTTCTCCTCATCATTCAACTTCATCTTGAGTTTCCCAGTCTCACAATCAATTAGAGCTCTCCCGGTGGCTTGGAATGGTCTTCCTAAGAATATAGGAATTTCCTCATCCACCTTGCAATCAAGAATCACAAAATCGGCGAGAAACACGAACTTCCCTACATGGATAAGCACATCATCTAAAATACTAAATGGACGCTTAACTATCCTGTCAGCAAGCTGTAATAACATAGAGGTAGGCCTGGCTCTCCCAATGCCTAGCCTCTTATAAATAACTAAGGGCATGAGATTAATTCTCGCCCCCAAATCACACAATGCATTTGTAAAGGCATAATTACCTATAGTGCATGGGATGGTGAAACTACCTGGATTAGATAGCTTCTCAGCTATGGGTCTGGAGACCACTACACTACAAGTCTGTGTAAGTGTTACGGTGGCCAAGTTTTGGAATTCAAATTTCCACGACATCAAATCTTTCATCATCTTAGCATACCCAGACATTTCTTTTAAAGCTTCAATTAATCTCAAAGAACTTTTTGTATTGCTCTTCTTTCTGGTGTTTGGCCAACCTTTGGGGGAATGGTGGTGGAGGCCTCTTCTTCCCAGTGACTTGGGACGTTTCGTTTTCTATCACTTTCTCTTCAATCTGCTGCTCTACCTATTCAACTACTTTCTCCGTTCCCTACTTTGCCTCTTTATTTTCAGTAATTGGCTGGACTGTAACTTCTGTCAAGCCTGTGGATTCGTCCAGTTCAATGGGCAATGGAGTAGGTGTCTCGGCCTGTCTGTCGATTTTCGCACTTTCATTCTCAGCATCAAGATCTCTACCACTTCTCAGAGTCACTGCCATCATCTGCTTTGGGACTTGGTCCTTTGGGTTTGTTTGTGTATCTGCAGGCAATGTCTCTTGAGGACGATTGTTGAGAGACATAGCAATCTGACCCACCTGTACTTTAATATTTTTTATGGCGGCATCATGTGCATCTATCCTCTCATTTTTCTTGGCATTTGACCCAATTACCTGCTGTATCATAGCTTCCAACCTTGCAAACCCATCGTCGTGTCTACCCCCATGTGATGGTGGAGGTGGATGATATCCCTGCTGCTGATTGCCGAAATTCTGAGGTCTAGGATATGGAGCCATGATGTGTGGTGGCGTCATACCTGCTGCATTATATTGTGGCAGGGGAGGTCTGTACTGCATTGGAGCCTGTTGGCCCCAGTTTTGATTACCTTGTCGCTGCCCTCCATAGTTAGCCACATAGTTCATATCCTCACGCTGATGATGATGTTCTTAGTCTACAGCCCATGGATTACCAATGGGTTGGCTAATTCAAGATGTACATAAACCACCATTGGTAGTATCTACAATGTTAACCTGCTGCTTAACCCCTGATTCTTCCACCTTCTTTGTCAGGATGCTCATTTGCGTCAATACAGTTGCCATGTTCTCCTCTAGAGTGTTGGATGGATGCAGAGGTACAAAGTGTACCTCTGGTGTGATAGGAGCATTCCTGGACGTCCACCCGGAATTTTGAGCCATCGTGTTTTGCAAATTATGGCCCTCTCTCCAAGTCTTGCTTAGAAAAGCCCCACCTGTTGAAGCATCTACAATATTCTTCATACTATCTGAAAGCCCCAAGTAGAATCTTTGGCCCAACATCTGCTCAGGAATCCCATGGTGAGGACACATAACAAGCATACCCTTGAATCTGCCCCAAGTTTCATGTAATGTTTCCATTGATTTCTGCTTGAAGCTCACAATCTCATAAATTTGTTGAGCTGTCTTGTTAGTTGGATAAAACATGTTGTGGAATTGTTTGACTAACTCATCCCAAGTTGAAATGGAGTTTATTGGGAGTGAGTTTAGCCATATTTGTGCTGCTCCTGTAACTGAGAACAGAAAGTGTAATAATATGATAGCTTCTAGAGTTACATTCGGTTGCCTTTGTGTCTTGAATATCGAGAGAAAGTTATTCAGGTGCTGCTGTGGATCTTCAACCTGAGAAGCAGGGAATAATCCCTTGTTTTGCAACAAGTGAAGCATGTTGTTAGTGATCTGGAAAGACTCAGCTTGAATTGCTAGCACAACTATGGCAGTTGCCAAATTATCCGATGTGGGTTGTGCCTAGTCAAACAGTGCACCTTCCTGTGCCTCCTGCGCCTCTTGCATATTTAACCCTGCTTGCTAGTATTCTTGGTTTTCGTCACCCATGTCGAAATCTAGTTTGATTGGTTGTTGAGATTGCTGAATTTGTTTGATATCCTTGTTACATGCCCGGAACATTTGCTCGGGGTTTGAGAGTCATTCAAATAGTTCTCCAATCCTTGCAGATTTTCTAGGCATGCACCTGAGTACCCAAATCGACAACCGTCAAAATATTCAATGTAAAATGTAGAAAGAACCTGACGACACAAGAATCTTGAAGTTCTGGCAATGGAAATTGATAATTCCGTTAATTCCCTGGCAACGGCACCAAAATTGATTTACGTCCAAGTAACGGTCGCAGTCAATATAACCTGATCTAATAAGTCCAAGATCGATCCCACAAATAATTAACCT
Organism: Nicotiana noctiflora; assembly: GCA_032618575.1. NCBI lineage: Eukaryota > Viridiplantae > Streptophyta > Magnoliopsida > Solanales > Solanaceae > Nicotiana > Nicotiana noctiflora. The sequence continues at coordinate 491,768 of JASVEL010010494.1, read as the reverse complement.
ACCAATTGCAACTATCATAACCCCAAGAGTACTTCCGAATCAAGTTCGCAAAATTTAGAGTATATTTGTGTATGGATTTCGACTAACTACTTTGCAAGAATTAAGAATGCTTAAAAGAAATAATTGAATGTTGAGTAAAAGTAATATGGAGAAGGACTAAGGTATTGATTTCCCCTATTGATGGAATCCCTTATCGTTATGCTCATACAAATTGTTAATATATTCTATCAATCATGAATGATATGTGTATCGTAACCCTCTCCCGAGCAATTACAATAATTTACTAGTGCACTCTCCCGAGCTACCCTAGCTAGCTTTAATTTGAATAGTTCACTTAAGATTGCACCCAAGACTTCGTTATTCCTAACCCCGTCTTTACGCCTAAAGTTATGGATTCCTCCAATAACCTAGGTGTGGTGTTGTTCAACAATATACCTAAATATGCACTATTTTCCAAGTTATGCACACTAAATAGGCACAGCTAATTAGGGATCCTACCAATTAACTACAACAAGAATGAAGTTGAACAAATAGAAATCTAGCTAACAATTTGTAATCACTTAAACGATAAGTTCATCACTCAATAGGTTCCATCAAATCCTTAGAAAAGGATTTAGCTACTCATGCTTAAAGAAACAAGAATAGTAATTGAAATCATAAAGAAATACTTGATATAAAATAAAAAGAATGAGTTGAGAGGATTCTCTCTTACTAAATATCTTTCAAAAGTAGTGAAATAATTACAACATGCCTCTATTGGGCAAACTAGGAGTTTATATAGAGGTTTTAGGGCCTAAGTTTGAGTACAATTAGGAGTACTATTGCTACGCCTTCCGCGGTTCATTCGCGGTCACGAGCGGACCGCGAATTGGGTTCATTGGCATTTCATGACGCCGGGAGATGTTCCAGGTGTGTTGACATTCGTTGCAACCCTTCACCCACAAGTGCGCATCTTTAAACACCGTTAGCCAATAGAAACCGGCCTCAAGTATCTTGGCAGCTGTTCGCACTCCTCCAAAGTGACCACCATATGCTGAAGCGTGACATGCCTTCAAAACAGAAGATTGTTCTATCTCGGGGATGCATCTCTAGATCATGTTATTATGACATATCCTAAAAAATAGGGTGCATCCCAATAATAAAGCTGGCTTTCACGAAAAAATCTTTTCCTCTGGACCGACGAGAGGTTATGAGGAACAATACCGCTAGACAGGTAATTTGCATAATCTGCATACCATGGCACTTGAAGGAGAGCGGTGGTGAGCAGCTGCTCATCTGGAAAGGTTTCCAGAATTTCCCCACTCTCTTTGACAATTTCAGCTCCTTCAAGTCGTGACAAATGATCAGCGACATGATTTTCGGTGCCCTTTGTATCACGTAGTTCAAGGTCGAACTCTTGGAGAAGCAGCACCCAACGATTAGGTGCGGCTTAGAGTCCTTTTTATCAATTAAGTATCTTAAAGATGCATGGTTAGTGTATACAATTACCTTGGATCCTATGAGATAGGACCGGAATTTGTCAAACGCGAACACGACCGCATGTATCTCCTTTTCCGTCACTGTGTAGTCTAGTTGTGCTCCACTTAAGGTCCTACTAGCTTAGTATATTGGATGCATCAGCTTGTCTTTCCTTTGGCCAAGCACTGCCCCCACTGCGTAATCACTTGCATCGCATATTTGCTCGAACGGTTGCTCCTAGTCAGGGGTAATGATGATGGGTGCTGTGACCAATCTCTTCTTCAATACCTCAAAAGCAATCCTGCATTCATCAGAAAAAACAAAGTGGTGATCTTTTTCAAGTAACTTACAGAGAGGGTTTGATATTTTGGAGAAGTCTTTGATGAACATCCGGTAAAAACCGGTATGTCCAAGAAAACTTCTAATGGCCTTGACGGATGTTGGTGGAGGCAACTTTGAAATGGCATCAACTTTGGCTCGGTCTACCTCAATACCTTTGCTTGAAACCCGGTGCCCCAATACTATACCTTCTTGTACCATAAAATGGCAATTTTCCCATGTTAGCACTAAGTTTGTCTCCATGCATCGTTTCAGCACTCTTGTTAGATTGACAAGGCATTCATCGAACGAATTCCCTACCACTGAGAAATTATCCATGAACACCTCCATAATGTCTTCCACCATGTCGGTGAAAATACCCATCATGCACCTTTGGAATGTGGCAGGTGCATTGCATAGTCCGGGCATCCTCCTAAAGGCAAAAATGCCATATGGGCATGTGAAGTAGGTCTTATCTCTATCCTCGGGGGCTATGGAGATTTTATTGTACCCCAAGTATCCATCCAGAAAGTAGAAATGTGACCTCCATGCCAACCTGTCAAGCATCTGATCAATGAAGGGAAGTCGGAAGTGGTCTTTGCGGGTGGCTAGATCAACTCATTATTCTCGTTTTTCACCACTGTCATGCCACCTTTCTTTGGCACGCATTGAACTGGGCTAACCCAGCTGCTATCAGAGATTGGAAAAATGATTCCCGCATCTAGCCACTTGATTACCACTTTATTCACCACTTCCTTCATGTTTGGGTTCAGCCTTCATTGATGTTCCCTGGAAGGTTTGTGTCCCTCTTCCAGGAGAATCTTATGCATACAGTATGCGGGGATGATCCCCTTTATGTCTGCCATGGTCCACATAATGGCATTCCTACATTATTTTAGTACCTGTATAAGCTTTTGAGCCTGCACATCTAACAAACCAGATGAGATAATAACATGTAAAATGGAGTTAGGACCTAGAAATTCATACCTGAGATGAGATGGTAGTGGTTTAAGCTCCAGCTTTGGTAGCTCTTCTATGGATGGCTTTGCAGGAGGGGTCTCTCTTTTCTCTAAATGTAGAGGCTCGAATTCAAGCTCTCTCTCCCAAAACCCCTTGCCTTCTAGAGATAGTACCCATTCTGCTATACTATCACCATTTACCTCTTCTAAGTTCATTAGGCATATTTGAAGTGGATCTTCAATGGCCAACTCTGCATCATCTGTCTCCACTATCACATCAACCGCATCAATAAGAGAGAAATTTGCGAACTCACTAGGGCGCCTCATGGATTTTTGCACATTGAATATGATCTCCTTATCATTCAACCTCATCTTGAGTTCCCCAGTCTCAAAATCGATCAAAGCTCTCTCGATGGCTAGGAATGGTCTTCCTAAGATTATAGGAATTTCCTCATCCACCTTGTAGTCAAAAATCACAAAATCGATGGGAAACACGAACTTACCCACCTCGATAAGCACATCATCTAATATACCTGTCACGCCCCAAAATCGAGGGACATGACCGGCGCCTGACCGGGTTGCCCCAGTCAAGCGGACCTGAGTGCCTTTCATTCCCATGCGTTACCCCTGTGTTGATTGTTTCTCATTAACCAAATATCTGACTAACCATGAATGATTTTACAATAAGATAACAAACCATACGAGTGATTCATTAACAAGTTTGCAGTTTTTACAACACCCGACATACATCATGTATATACATAAGACTGAAATCCCACAGTTTACATGTCTATGGAGCCTCTAGGATACAAAAAGGGAATACAATACTTGCCGGTAACAAGGCTCCGGCTATACCTTACAAACCAAAATGAAATCTAAATGAAAGTGGACTGAACCACACAGGGACCCGAGGAAGAAAGGGGCTCACAAAAACGGGCAGTGGAGGATGAAGGATACTACTGCCGATGTGTTGAAGTGCCTGCTACAGATCCACCTACAATCGTAACACGAATGTAGCGTCCCCGGCAAAAGGGACGTCAGTACACTTGAATTGTACTGGTATGTATGGACAAACTTTTCCCCAAGTAAACTCAAGCCGTTAAACAAGAATCACAATGTTAAGACAGCCAACAGGTTACATCAAGAAATCAATTAAGCTAACTAACCATGTTTCCAACCTTTTGCTCATTTCAGATAAACCTCAACACAAGCATGTTTAAGGTCACCAAGTAGAACAACAACCAATCAACCACATATATTGCAAGTAGTCAAACATAGGGGCAATCAGTGCCCCCCAGGTTGCAAACTCTCCTGCTGTCTCGTTTTACAATTTCATATTAAAGATTTTGTATCAATTTTCAATAGCGATTTCGATCGTTTTCCACCCTTATTACCCCCGACCACCCTTATTACCTCGGCCACCCTTATCACCCCAACCCACACCTTATTTCTTCATGTTGCGGCGCGCAACCCAATACCACCGTACAATTTTCAAACACAACAAGCACAAACATCAGATAAGGTGCTACACACAATTACAACAAGTTCAAATAAGCAACTTACACATTGGTTCATGTTCTCACTTACTTCTCAAGCAAATATCAAACCAAGTTACATGTGTCCCAAAATCAAGAATGCCCACATAATCATATTTAACAATTTACCACAATTCAAGTGTTTCAAATTCCTTCCACAATAAGCCAAATATGCCATCACAATGGTTGTTCCCAATTCTTTACCAATCTCGATTACCTTTTTATCTTTCAATTCATATTTCATACCACACCACACGTAGTTCAACATCAATCGAATGCTCAATAAGGAAATCAAAGAATTACGTACAATTTCTCAATATAACACATGCCAAAACAATTCGCACACATTTGGGCGATTTTACAAGAATCGAAATTAGCAATACATACCTGGTATCGAGTTCTCTTCCGTTAACATCCTACTTTATGCTTACCCAAGCTATCTTACCGTTGCCATCCTGGTTCTTGAAGACTCTTACTTCTACTCACTTATTTTTACTAAAAATCAAGTTCAATAATCATGCATGAGTGTAAAATTCTATTTTCAAAAGCTATTATATGCAAACCTCTCTTTACCAAATTTAAAACTGAAAAATTGAGAAAATAGCTAGGGTTTTTACCTTGAAAAGATTGGGAAGTTGAATCCTTGCCCTAGAATCCTTTGGACTAGATGTTTGGAACAATCCTTGTGGATGAAAGACTTCTCTCTCTAAAACTCCTCTCTTCTCTCTCTAATTTTGGTAAGATGATATGATAAAAATGAAGGGGAAATGTGTTATATTAAAAAAAAAGGTCGGGTCAAAATGTTACAAAATCTGGGTCGGGGCGAATCTGCGGTGCACTTTTGCGACCGCAGAATCAACATGCGGTCCGCATAGTGACCGCAGAATGGCCTCAAAATTACTCAAGTTCTGTTACGGAATGCGACCAATATGCGGTCCGCATTCTTGATCTGCGGTCGCAAAGTGCACCGCAGATTCATTATGCGATCGCATATCGACCGCATTTTCAACATGATTTTTTGGAGTCTTCTGTTAAGGTCTGCGGCAAGAATACGGTCCGCATAGCAGATCTGCGGTCGCATTCTTGACCGCAGAATTGACATTTTTCGGAAAAGTTAATTCTCTACATTTTTGAAACTTAAATCACTACCAAGGGTCCGAACCGCGGCGAGCTTGCTCGCCCCGAAGAATTCTACGCATTCCTAACACATCATTCGAACCACGACACCATAGCTACTAGGTTTTATGCACAAAAATTTTACGGGGCCTTACATCCTCCCCCCTTAAAGATCATTCGTCCTCGAATGAGGACTTTGAAAATAAATTGGTTTTGAAAGACATGATATGCAAACTATCAAATTTTTTACTAACTCTTATATTTTAGAAAAAATTTCGCCAGAGCTTCCTTTGTATTATAGACATATCCACCTGCCAGAGGGCCCCCGAAACACATTACCAAACAACAATATACAACTACAACACTTTCCACAACTCGGATATACTTTCTTGCCTCAACAAATGCACATATTCTATCACATTGTTACTATTGCACATAAACTAGTCACTTCAATGAGTTCTTTCCTTATTTAATCATTTTAATACACTATGTACACACAAACCACCCATTACCAACCCACACTCACTATTAGTTGCTTATTTAACACATGAATCTTTATAAGGATTTCATTTATCAAGAAAGGTTCAAGTGACACATTCATCTCATTACAAAACGAAGGAGACTTTACTAATACTAAGAGGGAAACAGCTTGAACAAGATGACAGTTACTAGGAGTAGAAGGGTCACCTAATTTCTTCTAGGCTTGATCAAACAAATGGGGGTACTTTTCCTTCATCTCTTTTTCTGCTTCCCATGTGGCCTCCTCAACTTGTTGACTTCGCCACAATACTTTAACAAAGGCAACTTCCTTATTTCTCAACTTACGGACTCACCTATCAAGAATGGCAACTGGAACTTCTTTATATGACAAATCTTCATTAACCTCTATAGCGTCGACTGGCATGATGGTGGATGGATCTCCAATCACTTTCTTCAACATGGACACGTGGAATACCGGGTGCACTGATGACATCTCGGGAGGCAACTCTAGCCTATAAGCAACTTGACCAATCCTTTGAATGATCCGATATGGCCCGACATACCTAGGACTCAATTTCCCTTTCTTTCCGAATCGCATGACTCCCTTCATAGGAGATACCCTCAATAACACCCAATCATCGAGCTGAAACTCCAAATCCCTTCGACGAACGTCTGCATAGGACTTTTGACGACTCTGTGCTATTTTCATTCTCTCCTGAATAACCTTGACCTTTTCCATAGCTTCGTACACCATATCTGGCCCTAGCAATTCCGCTTCACCTACCTCAAACCACCCGATTGGCGACCTACATCTCCTCCTATACAATGCCTCAAATGGGGCCATCTGAATGCTAGCATGATAGCTGTTATTGTAAGCAAATTCTATCAGTGGCAAGTGTTCATCCCAATTACCTTTAAAATCTAAGACACAAGCCCGCAACATATCTTCAAGCGTCTGAATGGTCCGCTCGGCCTGACCGTCGGTCTGTGGATGGAAAGTTGTGCTGAGATTCACCTGAGTTCCCAAACCTTGCTGAAACTTCTTCCAAAAGTTAGCTGTGAACTGAGCCCCGCGATCCGAGATAATAGAAAGTGGAGTGCCATGAAGTCTTACTATCTCCTTGATGTACAATTTTGCATATTGCTCCGCAGTATCAGTGGACTTGACAGGAAGGAAGTGGGCTGATTTGGTGAGTCGATCTACTATCACCCATATTGAATCAAACTTACGCTGAGTGCGAGGTAACCCTACCACGAAATCCATATTGATCATCTCCCATTCCCACCTTGGTATTTCTATAAGCTGAGTTAATCCACCGGGCCGTTGATGCTCGTCCTTCACTTGTTGACAGTTCGGACATTTAGCTACAAAGCTTGCTACATCCCTTTTCATACCGTTCCACCAATAAATCTCCTTAAGGTCATGATACATTTTCGTGGAACCTGGGTGTACTGAATACCTGGAAATATGAGCCTCTACCATTACCCTTTCCCGAAGCTCCTCCACATCCGGAACACATAGCCTATCTTAACACCGCAATACACCATCTTCGCTGCTGAGTACAAATGCTGAGGTCTTGTTATTCATGACTGCTTCCTTTACCCGAACCAATGCTGGATCCATGAACTGTTTTTCCTTGATTTCCGCGACCAATGATGATTCTGCTCCATTATGCACCAAAATATCCCCCTCGTCTGACGCCGAGATATGAACCCCCAAACTGGCTAATTGGTAAACCTCTCGAGCTAGGGGTCTCTGATCCAAACCCAAATGAGCCAAACTCCCCATGGATTTTCAACTAAGAGCGTCGGCTACCACATTTGCCTTCCCTGGATGGTACAATATGTTCATATCATAGTCTTTAAGCAATTCTAACCACCACCGCTGTCTCAGATTCAGCTCTTTCTGCTTGAACAAATACTGGAGGCTCTTGTGGTCCGAAAACACATCTACATGTACCCCATAAAGATAGTGTCGCCATATTTTCAAGGCAAACACAACAGCTGCAAGCTCCAAATCATGCGTCGGATAATTCTTCTCATGTTTCTTGAGTTGCCTGGAAGCATAAGCTATGACCTTTCCGCACTGCATCAATACACATCCCAAACCGACTCTGGAGGCATCACAATAGACCACAAATCCCTCTGTGCCTTCTGGCAAGGCCAACACTGGTGCCGAGGTCAATCTTGACTTCAATTCTTGGAAACTTTTCTCACATGCTTCGGACCACTGGAACTTAACTGCTTTCTGTGTCAGTTTTGTCAATGGGGAAGAGAGGGTTGAGAATCCTTCTACAAACCTCTTATAGTACCCCGCTAAGCCCAAGAAGCTACGAATCTCTATCGGGGTCGTGGGTCTAGGGCAATCTTTCACTGCCGCAATCTTCTGAGGATCCACCTGAATTCCCTCACTGGAAATAACATGCCCTAGAAAGGCTACGGACTCCAACCAAAACTCACATTTTTAGAACTTGGAATACAATTGATGCTGAAGAAGGGTCTGCAATGCTGCCCTGAGATGAACGGCATGATCTTCCCTGTTCCGAGAGTAGATGAGGATGTCGTCAATGAATACAATCACAAAGGAGTCTAGGAATGGCTTGAAAACCCGATTCATAAGGTCCATGAAAGCTGCTGGGGCATTGGTCAACCCAAAAGACATGACCAAAAACTCGAAGTGACCATAATGAGTTCGGAAGGCGGACTTAGGAATATCCTGCTCTCTAATCTTCAGCTGGTGGTATCCGGTCCGTAGATAAATTTTTTAGAAGAACTTCGCTCCCTGCAATTGGTCAAACAGATCATCCACTCGAGGCAATGGATATTTATTCTTGATGGTGACTTTGTTGAGCTGCCGATAATCAATACACATTCGAAGTGACCCATCCTTCTTCCTGACAAAAAGAACCGGAGCACCCCATGGTGATACACTCGGTCGTATGAACCCTTTTTCTAATAAATCCCTCAGCTGCTCCTTTAACTCCCTTAACTCTGCTGGCGCCATTCTGTATGGTGGAATGGATATTGGCTGAGTATCTGGCAATACATCGATCCCAAAATCAATCTCCCTATCCGGCGGAATGCCCGGAAGCTCATCCGGAAACACTTCAGGAAATTCATTCACAATTGGCACGGACTCGAGGGTAGGCACCTCTGAGGTGGTGTCCGTCGCCCAAACCAAATGATAGATACACCCCTTCTTAATCATCTTCGAAGCCTTAAGGTAGGAAATAAACCTACCCCTGGGCACTACACTATTTCCTCTCCATTCGATAACTGGCTCGTTAGGGAACTCGAGCCTCATAACTCTCGTCCAACAGTCAAGTTTGGCAAAGCATGAGTAGAGCCAATCCATCCCCATAATTACATCAAAATCAACCATCCCAAGCTCAATAAGATCTGCTGTGGTAACACGACCACTCACCGTGACAACACAATTTCTATAGACTCGTGAGGCTGAAATAGAATCACCAACCGGAGTCGACACAGAGAATGGCTCATGAAGTTGTTCGGGTTCTATCCCAAAACATGAAGCAATGAATGGAGTAACATAAGACAAGGAGGACCCCGGATCAATAAGGGCATAGCAATCAATAGTCTGAACAGACAGGATACCTGTAACAACATCTGGAGAAGCCTCGGCATTCTGGCGGCCACACAATGCATAGAATCGGCTGGGTCCACCCCTACCATGAGCTCCAACCCTAGCTGTAGCACTCCCTGCTAATTCTGGAGTACACGCTGATGACGTAGCAGCCGAAGAACTGGATGACTGAGCAGATCCCCTACCTATACCCTGACGGGGTGCACGATAGTCCCGCTGAATGTGACCTCTCACCCTGCACCCAAAGCACACTGGGATGTCAAGGTAACAAGTCTCTGTATGAAATCTCCCACACTTGGGGCATGTAGGCCTCCCTTGCTGCTGGGGCCTCATCCTAGGACGACCAGACTGACGAGACCTCCTGCTGTCTGAACCGGGTCTTGAGTAACTACCCTGCTGATGACTGTGCACGGATGGCGGTGCACTCGCGGAGGACTGAGCATATGACTGGGATGGCCCTGATGACCCTCTCCCTGGAAGTGATCTCCCTGAATGACCCATTAAACGGGCCCTGCTGCTACTTTCTCTTTCTGCACGAATCTTCAATTTCCTAGCCTCTGTGGCCTGAGCAAACCCCACGATCCTTCCATAGTTCATGTCTGAGTGCAAAGCTGCTGTGGTGGCCTCATTCACTACCAAAGGGCTAAGGCCCTGAACAAACCGCCGAACCCGGGCATCCATGGTCGACACTAAATGAGGAGCGTACTTGGACAATCTTACGAACTCCATATGATACTCCCAAACACTCATACTACCCTGTTTGAGGACCTCGAACTCCGTGGCACGGGCTGCCATCACCTCGGCAGGCAAGAAGTGGTCCATGAATGCATCCACGAACTCATCCCATCTGGCCGGAGGGCTCCCTTCCTCACGGGAATCCTCCCACATTTCGAACCATGAACGTGCCGCTCCCTTCGGCCTGTAAGAGGCCAACTCTACCCCCTCTATATCTGTAGCCTTCATCACTCTGAGGGTCTTGTATATCTCATCAAGGAATTCCTGTGGGTCAGCCTCTGGATCGGTACCTGAAAATTCTGGAGGGGCCAACCGCAAGAACTGATGGACTCTGGAGCTAGAGGAATCTCCCTGTCCGCCGGAGGATGCAGGGGCATCATGGGATCTCTGGGCCTGGGCGGCCACTAACTGTGTTAACATATGAATGGCTCCCCTAAGATCTTCATTAGAGATACCAGAGCCCGAAGCGGGAACTGTATCTGAGTCAGGAACACTGGCAGGATGAATGGTGGCATCCTCTGCCGCCGCTGGAATAGGGACACTTGGGTTTTGAATAGATGGGCCGGGCAAATTCGGGACTGGTGGGTCATTATCTCCCACAACATTGGGTACATGATTAGCAGCCGCACTTGGGCCGGCATTGGCCCCAAGGCCGAGTCTAGCCCTCTTCTTAAGCGCCATATTCTGAAAATTTGGGAACAAGTTGCGAATTAGACACAAATATTTCCACATTGCACTTTACCGCACGATATAGATTAACAAAGAAATAGATAAATTCCTAAATGCCCGTGTAGCCCCCTACTTATATGATGTGGTCAACAACACACCTATAAGAAGGGCACTACTAGACACGGCTCCAAGACATCCTAGGACACTTTAAAATCTTAGGCTCTGATACCAAGTTTGTCACGCCCCAAAATCGAGGGACATGACCGGCGCCTGACCGGGTTGCCCCAGTCCAGCGGACCTGAGTGCCTTTCATTCCCACGCATTACCCCTGTGTTGATTGTTTCTCATTAACCAAATATCTGACTAACCAAGAATGATTTTACAATAAGCAAACAAACCATATGAGTGATTCATTAACAAGTTTGCAGTTTTTACAATGCCCGACATACATCATGTATATACATAAGACTGAAATCCCACAGTTTACATGTCTATGGAGCCTCTAGGATACAAAAAGGGGAATATAATACTTGCCGGTAACAAGGCTCCGGCTATACATTACGAACCAAAATGAAATCTAAACGAAAGTGGAGTGAACCACACAGGGCCCCGAGGAAGAAAGGGGCTCACAAAAACGGGCAGTGGAGGATGAAGGATACTACTGCCGATGTGCTGAAGTGCCTGCTACAGATCCACCTACAATCATAACACGAATGTAGCGTCCCCAGTAAAAGGGACGTCAGTACACTTGAATTGTACTGGTATGTATGGACAAACTTTTCCCCAAGTAAACTCAAGCCATTAAACAAGAATCACAATGTCAAGACAGCCAATAGGTTACATCAAGAAATCAATTAAGCTAACTAACCATGTTTCCAACCTTTTATTCATTTCAGATAAACCTCAACACAAGCATGTTTAAGGTCACCAAGTAGAACAACAACCAATCAACCACATATATTGCAAGTAGTCAAACATAGGGGCAATCAGTGCCCCCCAGGTTGCAAACTCTCCTGCTGTCTCCTTTCACAATTTCATATTAAAGATTTTGTATCAATTTTCAATAGCGATTTCGATCGCTTTCCACCCTTATTACCTCGGCCACCCTTATCACCCCAACCCACACCTTATTTCTTCATGTTGCGGCGCGCAACCCGATCCCACCGTACAGTTTTCAAACACAACAAGGACAAACAACAGATAGGGTGCTACACACAATTACAACAAGTTCAAATAAGCAACTTACACATTGGTTCATGTTCTCACTTACTTCTCAAGCCAATATCAAACCAAGTTACATGTGTCCCAAAATCAAGAATGCCCACATAATCGTATTTAACAATTTACCACAATTCAAGTGTTTCAAATTCCTTCCACAATAAGCCAAATATGCCATCACAATGGTTGTTCCCAATTCTTTACCAATTTCAATTACCTTTTTATCTTTCAATTCATATTTCATACCACACCACACGTAGTTCAACATCAATCGAATGCTCAACAAGGAAATCAAAGAATTATGTACAATTTCTCAATTTAACACATGCCAAAACAATTCGCACACATTTGGGCGATTTTACAAGAATCAAAATTAGCCATACATACCTGGTATCGAGTTCTCTTCCGTTAACTTCCTACTTTATGCTTACCCAAGCTATCTTACCCTTGCCAACCTGGTTCTTGAAGACTCTTACTTCTACTCACTTCTTTTTACTAAAAATCAAGTTCAATAATCATGCATGAGTGTAAAATTCTATTTTCAAAAGCTATTATATACAAACCTCTCTTTACCCAATTTAAAACTGAAAAATTGAGAAAATAGCTAGGGTTTTTACCTTGAAAAGATTGGGAAGTTGAATCCTTGCCCTAGAATCCTTTGTACTAGATGTTTGGAACAATCCTTGTGGATGAAAGACTTCTCTCTCTAAAACTCCTCTCTTTTCTCTCTAATTTTGGTAAGATGATATGATAAAAATGAAGGGGAAAGGTGTTATATTACAAAAAAAGGTCGGGTCAAAATGTTACAAAATTTGGGCCGGGGCGAATCTGCGGTGCACTTTGCGACCGCAGAATCAACATGCGGTCCGCATAGTGACCGCAGAATGGCCTCAAAAATTACTCATGTTCTGTTACATAATGCGACCAATATGCGGTCCGCATTCTTGATCTGCGGTCGCAAAGTGCACCGCAGATTCATTATGCGATCGCATATCGACCGCATTTTCAACATGATTTTTTTGGGAGTCTTCTCTTAAGGTCTGCGGCAAGAATGCGGTCCGCATAGCAGATCTGCGGTCGCATTCTTGACCGCAGAATTGACATTTTTCGGAAAAATTAATTCTCTACATTTTTGAAACTTAAATCACTACCAAGGGTCCGAACCGCGGCGAGCTTGCTCGCCGCGAAGAATTCTACGCATTCCTAACACATCATTCGAACCACGACACTATAGCTACTAGGTTTTATGCACAAAAATTTTACGGGGCCTTACAATACCAAATGGGCGCTTAACCGTCCTGTTAGTAATCTGTAATAACATGGAGGTAGGCCTGGATCTCCCAATGCCTAGCCTCTTATAAATTACCAAGGGCATGAGATTAATGTTCGCCCCCAATTCACACAATGCCTTTGCAAATGCATACTTTCCTATAGTGCATGGAATGGTGAAGCTACCTGGATCAGATAGCTTCTCAGCAATGGTTCTAGAGACCAATGCACTACAAGTCTGAGTAAGAGTCACGTTGGCCAAGTCTTGGAAATCAAATTTCCACGACATCAAGTCTTTCATCACCTTAGCATACCTAGACATTTCTTTCAAAGCTTCAATTAAAGGAATGTTTACCTGGATTTGCTTGAGCATATCAAAGAACTTTTTGTATTGCTATTCTTTTTGGTGCTTGACCAACCTTTGGGGGAATGGTGGTGGAGCCTTTTCTTCCCAATGACTTGGAACTTTTCTTTTTCTATCACTTTCTTTTCAACCTGCTGCTCTACCTGTTCGGCTACTTTCTCTGTTCCCTGCTGCATCTCTTTATTTTCAGCAACTGGCTGGACTGTAACTTTTGTCAACCCGGTGGACTTATCCAGTTCAATGGGCATTGGAGTGAGTGTCTCAGCCTGTGTGTTTCTTTTCTCTCCTTCTTGCTCAGTATTAAGATCTCTACCACTTCTCAGAGTCACTGCCATCAGCTGTTTTGGGACTTGATCTTTTGGGTTTGTTTGTATATCTGTAGGCAATGTCTCTTGAGGACGATCGTTAAGAGACATAGCAATGTGGCCCACCTGTACTTCAATATTTTTGATAGCTGCATCATGTGCATCTATCCTCTCATTGGTTTTGGCATTTGACCCAATTACCTGCTACATTATATCTTCCAACCTTGCGAACCCATCGTCATGTCTACCCCATGATGTTGTGGAGGTGGATGATATCCCTGCTGCTGATTGCTGAAATTCTGAGGTCTAGGATATGGAGCCATATTGTGTAGTGGCCTCATACCTGCTGCATTATATTGTGGTTGAGGAGGCCTGTACTGCAGTGCAGCCTGCTGACCCGAACTCTGGTTACCTTATTGCTGCCCTCCATAATTAGCCACATAATTCATGTCTTCATGCTGATGATGTTGTTCTTGGTCTGCAGCCCTTGGATTACCTATGGGTTGGCTAATGCAAGATGTGCATAAACCACCTTTATGTGAACTCGCTGCTTGACCCCAGATTCTTCAACCTTCTTCATTAGGATGCTCATTTGTGTTAATAAGGTTGCCATGTTCTCCTCTATAGTGCTAGATTGATTCAGAGGTACAGAGTGTACCACTAGAGTGATAAGAGCATTCCTGGTCGTCCACCCGGAATTTTGATCCATCTTGTCTAGCAAATTTTGGCCCTCTCTCCAAGTGTTTCTCAGGAAAGCCCCACCTGCTGAAGCATCTACAATATTCTTCATACTATCTGAAAGTCCCATGTAGAACCTTTGACCCAACATCTGCTCAGGAATCCCATGGTGAGGACACATAACCAGCATACCCTTGAATCTTTCCCAAGTTTCATGTAATGTCTCCATTGGTTTCTGCTTGAAGCTCGCAATCTCATCAATTTATTGAGCTGTCTTGTTAGGTGGATGAAAATTGTTGTAGAATTGTTGGACTAACTCATCCCAAGATGCAATAGAGTTTATGAGGAGTGAGTTTAGCCATACATGTACAGCCCCTGTAACAGAGAATGGAAAGAGCAATAGTCTAATGGCTTCCGGAGTAACATTCGATCGCCTCTTTGTCTTGCATATCGAGAGAAAGTTCTTCAGGTGCTGCTGTGGATCTTCAACCTGAGACCCATAGAATAATCCCTTGTTTTGCAACAAGTGTAGCATGTTGTTAGTAATCTGGAAAGACTCAGCTTGAATCGCTGGCACAACTATGGCAGTTGCCAAATTATCCACTGTGGGTTGTGCCCAGTTAAATAGTGCACCTTTCTACGCCTTTTGCTTGTTTAACCCAGCTTGCTGGTTTGGGTCGTTCACGTCACCCATGTCGAAGTCTAGTTTGATTGGTTGTTGAGATTGCTGAATTTGTTTGATAGCCCTGTTACGTGCCCAGAAAGTTTGCTCGGGGTCTGTGAGTCCTTCAATTAGTTCTCCAGTCCTTGTAGATTTTCTAGGCATGCACCTGAGTACCCAAGCTAACAACCGTCAAAATATTCAATGTAAAGTGTAGAAAGAACCTGACTACACAAGCATCTTGAAGTTCTGTAAGTGGCAATTGATAATTCCGTTAATTCCCCCGCAACGGCACCAAAATTGATTCACATCCAAACAACGGTCATAGTCAATATAACCTGGTCTAATATGTCCATAATCGATCCCACAGAGAATTAACCTACCAATTGCAACTTTCACAACCCAAGAACACTTCCGAATCAAGTTCCCAAACTTTGAATATATTTTTGTGAGATTTTGGAACAACTACTTTGCAAGAATTAAAAGACTGAAAAGAAAGAATTGAATAATGGGTAAATAATATGGAGAAAGACTAAGGTATTGATTCCCGGCCCCTATTGATGGAATCCCTTCTATTTATGCTCATACATATTGTCAATATATTCTATCAATCATGAATGCTATTTGTACCCTCTCCCGAGCAATTACGATAATTTACTGGTGCACTCTCCCAAGCTACCCTAGCTAGCTTTAATTTGAATAGTTCACTTAAGATTGCACCCAAGACTTCGTTATTCCTAATCCCGTCTTTACGCCTAAAGTTATAGATTCCTCCAATAACCTAGGTGTGGTGTTGTTCAACAATATACCTAAATATGCACTCTTTTCCAAGTTATGTACACTAAATTGGCACAACTAATTGGGACGTCTACCAATTAACTACAATAAGAACGAAGTTGAACAAATAGAAATCTAGCTAACAATTTGTAATCACATAAACAAGAAGTTCATCACCCAATAGGTTCCATCAAAACCTTAGAAAAGGAATTAGCTACTCATGATCAAGGAAACAAGAATAATAATTGAATTCATAAATAAATAATTGATATAAAAGAAAAGAATAAGTTGAGAGATTTCTCTCTTACTAATTATCTTGCAAAAGTAGTCAAAAATACAATGCTTGCCTCTTTTGGGCGGACTAGAGGTTTATATAGAGGGTTTAGGGCTTAAAACTGAATTTGTACAGAACTAGGAATAAAATTGTGGCGCCTTCCGCGGTTCATCTGCGGTCGCGGACGAACCACAAATAGAACACTTCTATGATTCTTCCAAAAGTTCCGCGAGCTTGTTTTTCCGCTTTTTATCCGCGGTCGCGAGTGAACCGCGGATGAACAGTAATTCAGATTTCTTCTTCTATTTTTCAAGCTAACTTCACTTCAACTCTTCACTTGGGCTTTTCATCATCATGTGACTCCAAAATAGCTCCTTTAGCATCCAATGGCTCATGTGTACCTATAACACACTAATAAACACTAATCAAAGCATTTTTGTCATCATAAACAATATCAATTAAATAACAAAGTGTGATTATTTAGGGCATAATTATAGTAAAATTTACCTATTATCAGTGCCCTTTGGGTCAGCCATGCTCATGCGATGCCGGATTCGATGAGGAATGCTACTTGGTTGATCTTGACAGTAGTCATATGCTTGTCTCAAAGATTAAGGCATGCATGTGTAAGTATGAACAAATTGAGACTGTGAAACTGCGAATGGCACATTAAACAAGTTATAGTTTGTTTGATGGTATCTAATAATTGAATAACCGTAGTAATTCTAGAGCTAATACGTGCAACAAACCGTGACTTCTGGAAGGGATGAATTTTTTAGATAAAAGGTCAACGCGGCCTTTGCCCATTGTTGCGATTATTCATGATAACTCGACGGATCGCACGACCATCGGGCCGGTGATGCATCATTCAAATTTCTGCCCTATCAACTATTGATGGTAGGATAGTGGCCTACCATGGTAGTGACGGGTGATGGAGAACTACGGTTCGATTCCGGGGAGGGAGCCTGAGAAATGACTACCACATCCAAAGAAGACAGCAGGGGCGCAAATTACCCAATCCTAACACGGGGATATAGTGAAAATAAATAACAATACCTTGCTCTATGAGTTTGGTAATTGGAATAAGTACAATATAAATCCCTTAACGAGGATCCATTGGAGGGAAATTCTGGTGCCAGCAGCTGCAGTAATTCCAGCTCCAATAGCGTATATATAAGTTGTTGCAGTTAAAAAGCTCGTATTTGGACTTTTGGATAAGCCGGCCGGTCCGCCTTAAGTGTGCACCGGTCGTCTCGTCCCTTCTGCCGACGATGCGCTCCTGGCCTTAATTGGCCGGGTCGTGCCTCTGGTGCTGTTACTTTGAAGAAGTTAGAGTGCTCAAAGCAAGCCTATGCTTGTATACATTAGCATGT
This sequence comes from Nicotiana noctiflora, assembly GCA_032618575.1. Taxonomy (NCBI): domain Eukaryota; kingdom Viridiplantae; phylum Streptophyta; class Magnoliopsida; order Solanales; family Solanaceae; genus Nicotiana; species Nicotiana noctiflora. The sequence continues at coordinate 473,975 of JASVEL010010494.1, read as the reverse complement.
GATAACATTATAGGATTTCAGTTATATTATGTTGGCCTTCGGGATCAGAGTAATGATTAACATGGACAGTCGGGGGCATCCATATTTCGTAGTCAGAGGTGAAATTCATGGATTTATGAAAGACGAACAATTGCGAAAGCTTTTGCCAAGGATGTTTTCATTAATCAAGAATGAAAGTTGGGGGTTCGAAGGTGATCAGATATCGTCCTAGTCTCAACCGTAAATGATGCCGACCAAGGATCGGCGGATGTTGCTTTTAGGACTCCGTCAGCACCTTATAAGAAATCAAAGTTTTTGGGTTCCGTGGGGAGTATGGTCTCAAGGCTGAAACTTAAAGTAATTGACGGAAAGGCACCACCAGGAGTGGAGCCTGTGGTTTAATTTGACTCACCACGGGGAAACTTACGACGTCTAGACATGGTAAGGATCGACAGACTAAGAGTTCTTTCTTGATTCTATGGGTGGTGGTGCATGGCCGTTCTTTGTTGGTGGAGCAATTTGTCTGGTTAATTCTGTTAATGGAGGAGACCTCAGCCAGCTAACTAGATATGCAGAGGTATCCCTTCGCGGCCAGCTCCTTAGAGGGACTACGGCCTTTTAGGTCACGGAAATTTGAGGCAATAACAAGTCTGTGATGCCCTTAGATGTTCTGGGCCGCACGCGCGCTACATTGATGTATTCAACGAGTTTATAGCTTTGGCCGACAAGCCCGGGTAATCTTTGAAATTTCATCGTGATGGGGATAAATCACTGCAATTATTGGTCTTCAACGAGGAATTCCTAGTAAGCGCGAGTCATCAGCTCGTGTTGACTACGTCCCTCCCTTTGTACACACCACCCGTCGCTCCTACTGATTGAATGATCCAGTGAAATGTTCGGATCACGGCTACATGGGCGGTTCGATTCCTGGGACGTCACGAGAAGTCCATTGAACTTTATTATTTAGAGGAATGAGAAGTCATAACAAGGTTTCCGTAGGTGACTGCGAAAGGATCATTGTCGAAACCTGCATAGCCGAAAGACCCGCGGACCAGTTTAAACACTAGGGAGCAGCACGGTCGGGGTGCTTCGGCCTTCATCTACAAAGCCCCCTCCTATCCCCGGCACGTGTGCTTGCATGCGTGTCAGGTGATTAACTAACCCTGGCACGGAAATCGTCAAGGAATACTAAGTTGAAAGCATGCCCGTCATGCCTGTTTGTGTCACGTGCGGGGGGACTTGTGCTTCTTTTAAAACACAAATGACTCTTGACAACGGATATCTCGGCTCTCGCATCGATAAAGAAAGTAGCAAAATGCAATACTTGGTGTGAATTGTAGAATCGCGTGAAGCATCGAGTCTTTAAATGCAAGTTGCGCCCGAAGCCATCAGGTCGAGGGCACGTCTGCCTGGGTGTCAAGCATCACGTCGCCCCGGTACATTGTGCCATTCTCATGGTCGCAACGGTGTCATGGGGAGGATACTGGCCACCCCTGCTCCTCGAGCGTGCGGTTGGCCTAAATTCAAGTCCACGACGACGGACGTCACGAGAAATGGTGGTTGAAACTCAACTCTCAAAATGTCGTGGCTCCAACCAGTCGCACGTTTAGGCTCCCCGACCCTTGTCACGCTTAGGCACTCCGACCACGACCCCAGTTCAGGAGGGACTACGTGCTGAGTTTAAGCATGTTGATAAACAGAGGAAAATAAACTTACAAGGATTCCCCTTGTAATAGCGAGTGAACCGTGAACAGCACAGCCTTAGAATCGGGCGACTTAGCCATCTGAATTGTAGTCTGGAGATGCAACCTTAGTGGAAAACCGGGCCCAAGTCCCCTAGAAGGGATCGCTAGAGAGGGTGAGAGCCTCGTTGTTTCCAGACCCTGTCGCACTATGAGACGCTATCTACGAGTCGGGTTGTTTGGGAATGCAGCCTAAATCGGGCAGTGAATTTCGTCCAAGGCTAAATACGGGCGAGTGACCAATGGTGAACATGTACCGCGAGGGAAAGATGAAAATGACTTTTAAATTAGAGTCAAAAAGTGCTTGAAAGCGGATGGGGGCCGGGGATGCGCTGCGATCGGATGTGGAACAGTGTTAAGCTGGTTCGCCGATCGAGTCGGGGTGTGGACCAGTGTGGATTGGGGGGCAGCCAAAGCCTGGGCTTTTGATACTCTCATGGAACTCCGTCTCCTTAATTGTGGCAGGAAGTGCGTGCCTCTGGCGTGCTTTGGCATCTGTGCGCTCAGGACATTGGCTTGTGGGCTCCCCATTCGACCATTCATGAAACACGGACCAAGGACTCTGACATGTATGCGAGTCAACGAGCAAGCAAACCTGTAAGGCATAAGGAAGCTGATTGGTGGGATCCCCCTGAATGGTGCACCGCCGACCGACATTGATCTTCTGTGAAAGGTTTGAGTGTGAGCCTACCTGTCGGGACTCGAAAGATGGTGAACTATGCTTGAGCGGGTCGAAGCCAGAGGAAACTCTGGGGAAGGCCCGCAGTGATACTGATGTGCATATCGTTCGTCTGACTTGGGTATAGAGGCGAAAGACTAATCAAACCGTCTAGTGGCTGGTTCCCTCCGAAGTTTCCCTCAGGATTGCTGGAGCTCGCGTGCTAGTTCTATTATGTAAAGCCAATGATTAGAGGCATCGGGGTCGCAATGCCCTCAAACTATTCTCAAACATTAAATAGGTAGGACGGCGCAGCTACTTTATTGAGACGCACCACGGAATCAAGAGCTCCAAGTGGGCTATTTTTTTGAAGCAAAACAGGCGATGCGGGATGAACCAAAAACCGGGTTACAGTGCCAAACTGTGCGCTAACCTAGAACCCACAAAGGGTGTTGGTCGATTAATACAGTAGGACGGTAGTCATGGAAGTCAAAATCTGCTAAGGAATGTGTAACAACTCTTTGCGCTTAAGCGTGCGACCTACACCTGACCGTCGGGGCAAGTGCCAGGCCCCGATGAGTAGGAGGGCACGGCGGTCGCTGCAAAACCTTAGGCGTGAGCCTGGGCAGAGTGACCATCAGTGCAGATCTTAGTGGTAGTAGCAAATATTCAAATGAAAACTTTGAAGGCCGAAGAGGGGAAAGGTTCCATGTGAATGGCACTTCCAGATGTGTAAGTCGATCCTAAGGGTCGGGGGAACCTCGACAGATAGCACGTTTCGCGTGTACTCCAAAATGGAATCGGGTTAAAATCCTTGAACCGGGATGTGGCAGTTGATGAAAACGCTAGGAAGTCCGGAGAGGTAGGCGAGGGCCTCAAGAAGAGTTATATTTTCTATTTAACAGCTAGCCCACCATGGAAACGACTCAGTAAGAGGTTGGGTCCATAGCTGGAAGAGCACCGCACGTCGCGTGGTGTCAGATGCGCACCTGGCGGACCTTGAAAATTCGGAGGACCGAGTGCCGTCCACACCTGGTTGTACTCATAACCACATTAAGTTTCCAAGGTGAACAACCTATGGTCGATGGAACAATATAGGCAAGTGAAGTCGGCAAAATGGATTCGGAAGTTTGGGAAAAGTATTGGCTCTGAGGGCTAGGCACAGGGGTCCTAGTCCCGAACCGGTCAGCTGTCGGCGGACTACTCCAGCTACTTCCGTAGCGAGATCGGGTCGTCACGTGCCGGCCGCGGCACAGATTAGAAACGGTTCCTTCTAGGCCTTCCCCGGGCGTCGAACAGCCAACTCAGAACTAATGCTGACAAGGGGAATCCGACTGTTTAATTAAAACAAAGCATTGTGATGGTCCCTGCAGATGGTTACGCAATATGATTTCTGCCCAGTGTTATGAATGTCAAAGTGAAGAAATTCAACCAAGTGTGGTAAACAGTGGGAGTAACTATGACTCTCTTAAGGTTGCTAAGTGCCTCGTCATCTAATTAGTGATGCACATGAATGGATTAACGAGATTCCAATAGTCCCTGTCTACTATCCAGTGAAACCACAGCAGAAGGAACGGGCTTGGCAGAATCGTCGGGGAAAGAAGACCCTGTTGAGGTTGACTCTAGTCTGACTTTGTGAAATGACTTGAGAGGTGTAGTATAAGTGGGATACGAAAGGCGAAAGTGAAATACCACTACTTTTAACGTTATTTTACGTATTCTGTGAATCGGAAGCAGGCACTGCCCCTCTTTTTGGACCCAAGGCTTACTTGCAGGCTGATACAGGTAGAAGACATTATCAGGTGGGGAGTTTGGCCGGGGCGGCACATCTGTTAAAAGATAACATAGCTTTCCTAAGATGAGCTCAACGAGAACAGAAATCTCGTATGGAACAGAAGGGTAAAAACTCGTTTGATTCTGATTTCTAGTACAAATATGAACCGTGAAAGTGTGGCCTAACGATCATTTAGACCTTTGGAATTGGAAGTTAGAGGTGTCAGAAAAGTAACCAAAGTGATAACTGGCTTGTGACAGCCAAGCATTCATAGCATTGCTTTTTGATCCTTCAATGTCGGCTCTTCCTATCATGGTGAAGCAGAATTGACCAAGTGTTGGATTGTTCACCCACCAGTAGTAAAGGTGAGTTGGGTTTAGGCTATCGTGAGACAGGTTAAATTTACCCTACTGATGACAGTGTTGCAATAGTAATTCAACCTAGTATGAGAGGAACCGTTGATTCGCACACTTGGTCATCGCATTTGGTTAAAAATCCAGTGGCACGAAGCTACCGTGTGCTAGATTATGACTGAAAGCCTCTAAGTCAGAATTTAAGCTAGAAGCGACGCATGCGCCCGCCGTCCTCTTGCCGACCCGCTGTAGGGGCCTTTGGCCCCCAAGGGCATGTGTCGTTGGCTAAGTCATCGCAGCGGAAGAGTCGCGGTAGCCACCTTGAAGTACTATTTCAATCGAGTGGTTGGTAGAATCCTTTGCAGATGACTTAAATACGCGACGGGTTACTGTAAGTGGCAGAGTGGCCTTGCTGCCACTATCTACTGAGATTCAGCCCTTTGTCGCTTCGATTCGTCCCTCTCCCTCCAATCCAATCAATTTCTAACTTTTCCGAAAAGAGGTTTAGTCCTCTCTTGATGCTAAATAATATACTAAGTGTTGGAAAACCGTACAAGTCCTAAAGACCATGAGACCTATACAATTTGTGTATTAGGTGGACAATGGGACCCGACACTTAGTCGTGTCGAAGGAACGGCTTTGTGCGGATACACTACTAGCGGCTTCTCGGTGTGTTGCTTCCGAGGTTGAGGCCTATACCAAAGCGCTATGTGTGCAAATAGTTGTTTCTCGGGGTGTCGCTTGAGAGGCCAAGGCCCAACGCACCGCGGGCGTGGCCATGGCATGGCACAAGGTGTTGCTCGAAAGGACAAGTCCTATGCCAATGTCATGGCAGGACGTCGTAGGACATGGGAGGCCATAGCACCGCATGGCCATGGTACGGGTTAGGACATGGCACGAAATGGCAGGCCATGGGAGTGCATGGCCATGCCACGGGTCAGGACGTGGCAGGCCATGGCAGTGCATGGCCGTGACACGGGTCAGGACGTGGCAGGCCATGGCAGTGCATGGCCATAGCTCAGGTCAGGACGTGGCAGTGCATGGCCATGGCATGGATCAAGACGTGGCAGGACATTGCAGGCCATGGCAGGGATCAGGACATAGCAGGCCATGGCAGGGCATGGCCATGGCAGGGGTCAGGACGTGGCAGGCCATGGCGGTGCGTGGCCATGGCACGGGTCAGGACGTGGTAGTGCATAGCCATGACACGGGTCAGGACGTGGCAGTGCATGGCCATGGCCCGGGTCAGGACGTGGCAGGCTGTGGGTTGCCATGGCAGTGCATGGCCATGGCACGGGTCAGGACGTGGCAGTGCATGGCTATGGAATGGATCAGGATGTGGCAGACCAAGGTAGGCCATGGCAGGGTATGCCAAGCCATGGAAGTGCATGGCCATGGCACGGGACATGATGTGGCAGGACGTGGCAGGCCATGGCAGGGCATGGCCATGGCACAGGTCAGGACGTGTCAGGACGTTGCTATGGCACGGGTCAGAACATGTCTCCGCGCCGATCAATGTCTAGTGCTAGCCAAATGCTTAGCAACATGTTAAGCGCAGTGATGGTAGTGGTCGTTGGTGGCGGTGATGTAAAGTAGTGATAGTTTGCGGTAGCTACCGGCGACGGTTGATGGACGCTTGGTGGTTGGCGCCAGTAGTTTTAAGTCGGAATCAATTCTAGCGGTTGCGACAATGTTATTTAATCATGATTAATGGTGGTTGGTAATCCATATGGTTTAATAAAAATATTATGTATTTTACCTAATTTTTTTATATAGTTTTTATTAACTTTTATGCTTTTATTGTAATTTTAAATAGTTTTTATGTTAGTTTTATATAAAAAATAATTACTCTTTTATGTGTAATATTATTACTAGATGTATTGGAAATTTTTTCCATTATTTTTTCTATTTCTATAAGAATTTTCCATAATATTATGTACTATTTTTTCATGTATTTTTTATTTTAATAAAAATAAAAATATTTTTTTTTTTGTAAAAAAGTTCCTTTATAATGTTTAACAGTCATTTGTGATTAAATTAGCTAAGTTCTACCTTGGTTTGTGCTATTTGGTGTTGTACAACTCCATTATGATTCTCTGGACAAGGCATGTCTACTCCTGAAACTTGGGTTTTTTTAAGCATATATAAGGGGGGGTAGAGGTGTTGAAATGCACCTGAGGTGCTTGCTGCCAGGCAGTGCGGGCACACATGGGGGACGCTGGCATGGGGCGTGGGGAATGGGGGCATGCGTTGCTTGTCCGTGCTACGTCCCCAAAGATCAAAAACCACACCAGCAAGCACTCGTGTGGGCTCAAAGTATGCCTGGGTGTGACACCACTCGTGGCAAACATTAGCTTTTTGCAACAAAAAGTGGAGCATCATGCAAGTAGAACCTCAAGGTTTCGCGCGCATGGGGCAAAGCTTAGTAACTGCCGAATGCCAATGGATGTTGTGGGCCAAATCGGGAGGCGACAACGCTTATGGCGATAAGTGGCTTTTAGCAATGGAACGACAAAGCAACGTGCGAGTAGCAGCGCAAGGGGCGAACTGCATGGGGCGAAGCTTACTAAGTTTCCGATTGCCATTGGTTGTTACGGGTTGTGTCTATCATTACATCACTCATGGATGTTGATGGCTTTTAGTAATGGAACGACAAAGCAACGTGCTAGTAGCACCGCAAGGGGAAAAGTGCATGGGGCAAATCTTACTAAGTCGTCGATTGCAATCAGTTTTTGCGGGCAACAACCGAAGGAGACATCGCTCGTGATGACTGATGGCTTTTAGAAGTGGAACGGAAAAGCAACGTGCAATTAGCACCAAAAGAGGCATAGTGCATGGGCCGAAGCTTAATAAGTTGCCGATTTCTTTCGGTTGTTGCTGGTTGTTTCTAGCATCGCTCGTGGTAGCTGATGACTTTAGACAATGAACAACGGAGTGTCGTACAAGTAGCGCGGTAAGGTGTCGTGCGCATAGGGCGAAGCTTAGTATATGTCGGTAGCCATCGTTTGTTGCGGGCAACATCGAGAGGCGAAAAGGCTCGTGGCAACTGATGTCTTTTAGCAATGGAACGGTAAAGCAATGTGCTAGTAGCAAGGGGCAAAGTGCAAGGGGTGAAGCTTACTAAGTTGTCGTGTGCCATCAGTTGTTGCTGGTTGTGTCTAACATCGGGAGGCGACAAAGCTCGTGGAGGCTGATGGATTTTAGTAATGAAACGGCAAAGCAACATGCAAGTAGCACCGCAAGGGGCAAAGTGCATGGGGCGAAGCTTAATAAGTTGTCGATTGCCATCAGTTGTTGCAGGCAACATAGGGAGGTGACGACGCTCGTGGCGACTAATGGATTTTAGTAGTGGAACAACAACGAAATGGTTTAATAGCACTGCAAAGGGAGAAGTGCATGGGGCGAAGTTTACTAAGTTGTCGATTGCCATCGGTTGTTGCGGGCAACATCGATAGTTGACAACGCTCGTGGCGACTGATGGCTTTTAGCAATAGAATGGCAAAGCAACGTGCTAGTAGCACCACAAGGGGAAAACTGTATAGGGCGAAGCTCACTAAGTTGCCGATTGCTATCGGTTGTTGTTGGTTATGTCTAACATCGTGAGGTGACAATGCTCGTGGAGGCTTATGGCTTTTGTCAATGAAACGGCAAAGCAACGTGCAAGTAGCACCGCAAGGGGAAAAGTGCATGGGGCGAAGCTTACTAAGTTGTTGATTGCCATCGGTTGTTGCGGGCAATATCGGGAGGCAACAACGCTCGTGGCGACTAACGGCTTTTAGCAATGGAACGGCAAAGCAATATGCTAGTAGCACCGCAAGGGGCGAAGTTCATGGGTCAAAGCTTACTAAGTTGATGATTGCCATTTGTTTTTGTGGGTTTTGTCTGTAACCCCACCCCCCCCATTACGGCTTATGGCTTTTGACAACAAACGATGGAGCATCGTGCAAGTATCACCACAAGGCGCTGTGTGCATGAGGCGAAGCTCAGTAGATGTCCATTGCCATCAGTTGTTGTTACATCGCTCATGACAGTTGATGGATTTTAGCAATGGAACTACAAATAACCCATGCAAGTATCACTAAAAGGGGCAAAGTGCATGGGGTGAACCTTACTAAGTTGCTGATTGCCATCGGTTGTTGCTGGTTGTGTCTAGCATCGCTCATGGCAATTGATGGCTTTAGACAACAAACGGCAGAGCGTCGTGCAAGTTGCGTCGCAAGGTACCCTGCGCATGGTGCGAAGCTTAGTCTATGTCGATTGCCATCGGTTGTTCTGGTCAATATCGAGAGGCGACAATGCTCGTGGCGGCTGATGGCTTTTAGCAATGTAACGGTAAAGCAACGTGCTAGTAGCATCGCTTGGGGCAAAGTGCATGGGGCGAAGCTTACTAAGTTTCCGTTTGCCATCGATTGTTGCTGGTTGTGTCTAACATCGGGAGGCGACAAAGCTCGTGGAGGCTGATGGCTTTTAGCAATGGAACGGCAAAGCTACGTGCAAGTAGCACCGCAAGGGGCAAATTGCATGGGGCGAAGCTTAATAAGTTGTCGATTGCCATCAGTTGTTGCGTGTAACATCGGGAGGCGACAACGCTCATGGCGGCTGATGGATTTTAGTAATGGAATGGCAAAGCGATGATTTAGTAGCACTGTAAGGGGCGAAGTGCATGGGGCGAAGCTTACTAAGTTATCAATTTCCATCAGTTGTTGCGGGCAACATCGAGAGGCGATAACACTCGTGGCGGCTGATGCATTTTAGCAACTGAACAGCGAAGCAATGTGCTAGTAGCACCGCAAGGGGCAAAGTGCATGGGGCGAAGCTTACTAAGTTGCCGATTGCCATCAGTTGTTGCTGGTTGTGTATAAAATCGGGAGGCGACAACGCTTGTGGTGGCTGATGACTTTTAGCAATGGAACGACAAAGCAACATGCAAGTAGCACCATAAAGGGCAAAAGTGCATGGGGCAAAGCTTACTAAGTTGTCGATTGCCATCGGTTATTGAGGGCAATATCGGGAGGCGATAACCCTCGTGGCGGCTGATGGTTTTTAGCAATGGAATGGCAAAGCAACGTGCTAGTAGCACCACAAGGGGAAAAGTGCATGGAGCGAAGCTTACTAAGTTACCGATTGTCATCAGCTGTTGCTAGTTGTGTCTAAAATCGGGAGGCGACAATGCTCATGGCGGCTCATGGCTTTTAGCAGTGGAACAACAAAGCAACGTGCAAGTAGCATGGGAAGGGGCAAAGTTGATGGGGCGAAGCAGACTAAGTTGTCGATTGCCATCGGTTGTTACGAGAAACATCGGGAGGCGACAACGCTCGTGGTGGCTGATGGCTTTTAGCAATGGAACGACAAAGCAACTGTCATGCCCCAAATTGAGGAACATGACCGGCGCCTGACCGGGTTGCCCCAGTCAAGCGGACCTGGGTGCCTTTCATTCCCACGCATTACCCCTGTGTTGACTGTTTCTCATTAACCAAATATATTACTAACCATGAATGAGTTCACATTAAACAAATAAAACCATACAAGTGATTCATTAGCAAGTTTGCAGTTTTTACAACGCCCGACATAACATAATGTATACATAATACTGGAGACCCACAGTTTACATGTCTACAGAGCCTCTAGGATACAAAAAAGGGGATACAATACTTGCCGGTAACAAGGCTCCGGCTATACCTTACAAAACCAAAATGAAATCTAAACAGAAGTGGCATGAACCACACAGGGCCCCGAGGAAGGAAATGGGCTCACCAAAACGGGCAGTGGAAGGAGAAGGATACTACTGCCGATGAGCTGAAGTGCCTGCTACTGATCCACCTACAATCATAACACGAATGTAGCGTCCCCGGCAAAAGGGACATCGGTACACTTGAATTGTACTGGCATGTATGGACAAACTTTGTCCCAAGTAAACTCAAGCCATTGAATTACATCAACAATTAATTAAGCCAGCCAACCATGTTTCCACATTTTCCTTATTTCAAATAATTCTCAACACAAAGCACTTTCTACGATCAATCAATTTAACAACAACCAATCAATCACATAAAACACAAGTAGTCAAACAAAGGGGCAATCAGTGCCCCACAGGTTGCAAACTCTCCTGCTGTCTCCTTTCACAATTTCACATTATTGATTTTTGTATCAATTTTCAATAGCGATTTCGATCGCTTTCCATCCTTATTGCCCCCGACCACCCTTATTACCTCGGCCACCCTTATCACCCCAACCCACACCTTATTTCCCCACGTTGCGGCGCGCAACACGACCCCGCCTTACAGTTGAAAACACAACAATTTCAAACAGCAGATAAGGTACTACACACAATTTCAACAAGTTCAAATAAGCAACTTATACATTGGTTCATGTTCTCAATTTCTTCTCAAGCCAATATCAAAACCAAGTTACAAGTATTCCAAAATCGAAAATGCCCACATAATCATGTTCAACAATTTACCACAATTAAGGTGTTTCAAATTCCTTCCACAATAAGCCAAATATGCCATCACAATGGTTGTTCCCAATTCTTTACCAATCTCGATTACCTTTTTAACTTTCAATTCATATTTCATACCACACCACACGTAGTTCAACATCAATCGAATGCTCAATAAGGAAATCAAAGAATTACGTAAAAATTTCTCAATTTGACACATGCCAAAACAATTCGCACACATTTGGGCGATTTTACAAGAATCAAAATTAGCCATACATACCTGGTGATGAGTTTTCTTCCGTTAACTTCCTACTTTATGCTTACCCACGCTATCTTACTTGTGCCAACCTTGTTCTTGAAGACTCTTACTTCTACTCACTTCTTTTTACTAAAAAATCAAGTTCAATAATCATGCATGAGTGTAAAAATTCTATTTTCAAAAGCTATTATATGCAAACCTCTCTTTACCCAATTAAAACTGAAAGTCAAAGAAAATAGTTAGGGTTTTTACCTTGAAAAGATTGGGGAAGTTGAATCCTTGCCCTAAGATCCCTTGGAATTAAGATAGTTGGAACAATCTTTGAAGATGAAAGATTTCTCTCTCTAAAAAACCTCTCTTCTCTCTCTAATTTTGGTAAGATGATATGATAAAATGAAGAAGAAGTGTGTTATATTAAAGAAGGGATCGGGTCAAAATGTTACAAAAATCTGGGCCGGGGTCAATTATGCGGTGCACTATGCGACCGTAGAATCAACATGCGGTCCACATAGTGACCGCAGAATTGCCCCAAATTTTACACAGGTTCTGTTAAGGAATGCGGCCAGAATGCGGTCCGCATGCTTGATCTGCGGTCGCAAAGTGCACCGCAGATTTGACATGCGATCGCATATCGACCGCACTTTTGACACGATTTTTGGGAAACTCTCCGGAACGTTTTGCGGCAAGAATGCGGTCCGCATGTCAGGGTTTGCGGTCGCATTCTTGACCGCATATTTGACATTTTTTGGAAAAATTAATTCTCTACATTTTTGAAACTCAAATCACTAACACATTTATTCGGACCATGACACCATAGCTACTAGGTTTTATGCACAAATATTTTACGGGGCCTTATAGCAACATTTTTGTAGAACTGCAAGGGGCGAAGTGCATGGAGTGAAGCTTACTAAGTTGCCGTTGACATCGGTTGTTTCTGGTTGTGTCTAACATCGGGGGGAGACAACGCTAGTAGCGGCTGATGGCTTTTAGATATGGAACGGCAAAGCAACGTGCAAGTAGCACCACAAGGGGAAAAGTGCATGGGTCGAATCTTACTAAATAGCTGTTCGCCATCAGTTTTTGCGAGCAACATTGGGAGGCGACAATGCTCGTGGCGGCTGATGGCTTTTAGTAATGGAACGGCAAAGCAACATGCAAGTAGCAACGCAAGGGGAAAAGTGCATGGGGCAAAGCTTACTAAGTTTCCGATTGCCATTGGTTGTTGCTGGTTATGTCTAGCATAACATCGGAAGGCGACATCGTACATGGCGGTTGATGGGTTTTAGCAATGTAAGAATAACGCATCGTGCAAGTAGCGATGAAAGGTGTCGTGCGCATGGGGCAAATCTCAGTAAATTGCCGATTGCCATTGGTTATTGCGGGTTGTGTCTGGAATTGCTTCAAACCCCTATTCGTGATTTGCGGGGATTGTCTTGGCTTTGAAACGTTGGCATTGGCAACAACTCATGGCTGTGCATCACGTGTTGGGGCTGTTGTTGGCTTGTATCAGAGAGGCAAGTGTACGTGTGGCACATGAGTGGTGTTCGACTTGTGTTGCTAGGTTGGATCCCTGCTTGAGCAGCAACGTCTTAGCCCGCATGCCATCTCAGTCATGGCATAAGCACAAATTAGGCTTGTTCAGGGACAGTTTTTTGTGTTGCATACCTAATGCCAAGGCATTATCAAGCACAATCGGTTGCATGTCAGTCGATTAAGACAGCAGGACGGGGGTCATTGAAGTCGAAATTCGCTAAGGAGTGTGTAACAACTCACCTGTCGAATCAACTAGCCCCAAAAATAGATGGCGCTTATGCGCGTGACCTACACCTGGCTGTCGGGGCAAGCGCCAGGCCCCGATGAGTAGGAGGGTGCAGCGGTCGCTGAAAAAACCTTGGGCATGAGCCTGGGCGGAGCGGCCGTTGGTACAGATGTTGGTGGTAGTAAAAAATATTCAAATGAGAACTTTGAAGTCTAATGAGGGGAAATGTTCCATGTGAACGACACTTGCACATGGGTTAGTCGGTCCTAAGGGTCGGGGGAACCCCGACATATAACGCGTTTCGCGTGTACTCTAAAAGGGAATCAGTTTAAAATTCATGAACCTGGATGTGGCAGTTGACGACAATGTTAGGAAGTCCGGAGACGTCGACGAGGGCCTCGAGAAGAGTTAACTTTTCAGTTTAACAGCCTGCCCGCCCAGGAAACGACTCATTTGGAGGTAGGGTCCAGCGGCTGGAAGAGTATCGCACGTCGCATGGTGTCTGGTGCGCCCCCAGCGGCCCTTGAAAATTTTGAGGACCGAGTGCCGTCCATGCCCAGTCGTACTTATAACCACATCAGGTCTCAAAGGTGAACAACCTCTGGTCGATGGAACAATGTAGGCAAGGAAAGTCGGAAAAATGGATCAGTAACTTCGGGAAAAGGATTGGCTCTGAGAGCTAGGAACGGGGGTCCCAGTCTCGAACCCGTCGGCTGTCGGTGGACTGCTCAAGCCACTTTTGCAGCGAGAGCGGGTCGTCGCGTGCCGGCCGGGGGACGGACTGGGAACGAATCCTTCGGGGGCCTTCCCGGGGCGTCGAACAGCCAACTTAGAATTGGTACGGACAAGGGGAATCTGACTGTTTACTTAAAAGAAATCATTGCGATGGTCCCTGCTGATGTTTACGCAAAATGATTTCTACCCAGTGCTGTGAATGTCAAAATGAAGAAATTCAATCAGGCGCGGGTAAACAACGGGAGTAACTATGACTCTCCTAAGGTAGCCAAATGCCTCATCATCTAGTTAATGACATGCATGAATGGATTAATGAGATTCCCACTGTCCCTGTCTACGATCAAATGAAACCACAGCCAAGGGAACGGGCGTGTAGATTCAACGGGGAAAGAAGACCCTGTTGAGCTTGACTCTAGTCCGACTTTGTGATATGACTTGAGAGGTGTAGTATAAGTGGGAACTGAAAAGCGAAAGTGAAATACCACAAATTTTAACATTATTTTATTTATTCCGTGAAACAGAAGTGGGGCACTGCCCCTCTTTATGGACACAAGGCTTGCTTGTTGGCCAATCTGGGCAGAAGACATTGTCAGGTGGGGAGTTTGGCTGGGGCGGCACATCTATTAAATGATAATGTAGGTGTCCTAAGATGAGCTCAACAAGAACAGAAATCTCGTGTGGAACAGAAGGGTAAAAGTTTGTTTAATTCTGATTTCCAGTACCAATACAAACCGTGAAAGTGTGGCTTAATGATCATTTAGACCTTTAGAATATGAAGCTAGAGGTGTCAGAAAAGTTACCACAGGGATAACTGGCTTGTGGCAGCCAAGAGTTCATAGCGATGTTGCTTTTTGATCCTTCGATGTCGGCTCTTCTTATCATTGTGAAGCATAATTCATCAAGTGTTGGATTGTTCACCCACCAATAGGGAATGTGAGCTGGGTTTAGACCGTCGTAGACAGGTTAGTTTTACCCTACTGATGATAGTGTCGCAATAGTAATTCAACCTAGTATTAGAGGAACCATTGATTCGCACAATTGGTCATCGCACTTCGTTGTAAAGCCAGTGGCAGGAAACTACCATACACTGGATTATGACTGAATGCCTCTAAGTTAGAATTCAGTCTAGAAGTGACGCACGCGCCTGCCGTCCACTTGCCGACCCGCAGTCAGAGGCCTTTGGCCCCCAAGGGCACGTGTCGTTGGCTAAGTCATCATGGCGGAAGAGCTGCGGTAGCCGCCTTGAAGTACAATTTCCATCGAGCGGCGGGTAGAATCCTTTGCAGATGACTTAAATATGCGACGGGGTATTGTTAGTGGCGGAGTGGCCTTGCTTCCACGATCCACTGAGATTCAGCCCTTTGTCACTCTAATTCGTCCCTCCCCATTCCAATCCAATCAATTTCTTACTTTTCCGAAAAGAGGTTTAGTCCTCTCTTGATGCTAAACAATATAGTAAGTGTTGGAAAACTATACAAGTCCTCAAGACCTTGGGACCTATAAAATTTTTGTATTTGTTGGACAATGGGACCTGACACTTAGTCGTGTCGAGGGAACGGGTATGTACGAATACACTACTTGCGGCTTCTTGGTGTGTCACTTCTGATGTCGAGGCCTATGCAAGGGACGATGTGTGCAAATAGTTGTTTCTCAATGTGTCGCTTGAGAGGCCAAGGCCCAATGCACCACGGGCGTGGCGATGGCATGGCACAAGGCTTCGCTCGAGAGGCCAAGTCCTATGCCGAAGGCATGGCAGGACGTCGCAGGACATGGCAGGCCATGGTAGGGCGTGGCCATGGCACGTGTCAGAACATGGCAAGCCATGGCAGGCCATGGCGGTGCTTGGCAATGGCATGGGTCAGGACGGGAGAGGCCATGGCAGTGCATGGCCATTGCACGGGTCAGGACGTGGCAGGCCATGGCAGTGCATAGCCATAGCACGGGTCAGGATGTGGTAGTGCATGGCCTTGGCACGGGTTAAGATGTGGCAGGCCATGGCAGTGCATGCCCATGGCAGGGGTCAGGACATAGCTGGCCATGACAGGGTGTGGCCATAGCACGGGTCAGGACGTGGCGGGACGTAACAGGCCATGGCACGGGTTAGGACGTGGAAGTCCATGGCCATGGCATGGGTCAGGATATTGCAGGACATCGCAGGCCATGGCAGGGTGTGGCCATGGCACGGGTCAGGACGTGGCAGGACGTTGCTATGGCACGGGTCAGGACATGTCCCTGTTCCCCTCCATGCCACTCAATGTCTAGTGCTAGCCAAATGCTTAGCAAAATGTCAAGGGCAATGATGGTAGTGGTCGTTGGTGGCGGTGATGGAAAGTAGCGGTGATTTACGGTAGTTACCGGCGACGGTTGGTGGACGCTTGGTGGTAGGCGCCGATGGTTTTAAGTTTGAATCACTTATAGCGGTTGCGACAATGGAATTTACTCATTATTAATGATGGTTGGTCATCCATATGGTTTTATAAAAATATTATGTATTTTACCTATTATTTTTATCTAGTTTTTATTAATTTTACGTTTTTTTTTGTAATTTTAAATAGTTTTTGTGTTAGTTTTATATAAAATTATTTACTATTTATGTGTAATATTATTACTAGATGTTTGGAAATATTTTTCATTATTTTTCCTATTTTTATAATAATTTTCCTATTTTTTACAATTTTTCCATTTATTTTTTGTTTTATAACTAAAATAAAAATATAAAAATATTTTTTTTGTAAAAAATATCATTTACAATGTTTAATAGTCATTTTTGAATATATTAGCTAAGTTGTACCTTGGTTTGTGTTATTTGGTGTTGTACAACTCCATTATGATTCTCTGGACAACGCATGTCTACTCCTGAAACTTGGTTTTTTTTAAGCATATATAAGGAGGGTAGAGTTGTTGAATGGCACCTGAGGTGCTTACTGCCAGGCAGTGCGGGCATGCATGGGGGACGCTGGCATGGGGCGTAGGCATAGGGGGCATGCATGGCTCGTCCGTGCTACGTCCCCGAAGTTCACAAACCATGTCAGCAAGTACTCGTGTGGGCTCGTAGCATGCTTGGGGGTGACACCGCTCGTGGCAAACATTGGCTTTTGGAAACAAAAGGTGGAGCATCATCCAAGTTGCACCTCAAGGTGCTGCGCGCATGGGGCAAAGATTAGTAACTGCCGATTGCCAATAGATGTTGCTGGCAAAATCGGGAGGCGACAACGCTCGTGGAAGCAAATGGCTTTTAGCAATGGAACGGCAAAGCAACGTGCGAGTAGCACCACAAGGAGCGAAGTGCATGGGGAAAATCTTACCAAGTTGCCATCGGTTGTTGTGGGTTGTGTGTGGTATCACATCACTCATGGCGGCTGATGGCTTTTAGCAATGGAATGGCAAAGCAACGTGCAGATCTTGGTGGTAGTAGCAAATATTCAAATGAGAAATTTGAAGGCCGAAGACGGAAAATGTTCCATGTGAACGACACTTGCACGTGGGTTAGTCGATCCTAAGGGTCGGGGGAACCCTAACAGATAGCACGTTTCATACGTACCGGGACGTGGTGGTTGACGACAACGTTAGGAAGTTCGGAGACATCGGCGGGGGCGTCGGGAAGAGTTATCTTTTTTGTTTAACAGCCTGCCCACCCTGGAAACGACTTAGTCGGAGGTAGGGTCCAGCGGCTGGAAGAGAACCACACATCGCGTGGTGTCCGGTGCGCCCCCGGTGGCCCTTGAAAATTTGGAGGACGAGTGTCATCCACGCCCGGTAATACTCATAACCGCATCAGGTCTCACAGGTGAACAGCCTCTAGACGATGGAAAAATGTAGGAAAGGGAAGTCGGCAAAATGGATCCATAACATCGAGAAAAGGATTAGCTCTGATGGTTAGGCACGGGGGTCCCAGTCCCAAACCTGTCGGCTGTCGGTGGATTGCTCGAGCTGCTTCCGCGGTGAGAGCGGTCTCCGTGTGCCGGCTTGTGGATGGACTGGGAACAGATCTTTCGGGGCCTTCCCCGGGCGTCGAACAACCAACTCAGAACTGATACGGACAAGGGGAATCCAACTGTTTAATTAATACAAAGCATTGTGATGGTCCCTACGGATGTTTACGAAATGTGATTTCTGCCCAGTGCTCTAAATGTCAAAGTGAAGAAATTCAACCAAGCGTGGGTAAACGGCAGGAGTAACTATGACTCTCTTGAGGTAGCCAAATGCCTCATCATCTAATTAGTGATGCGGATGAATGGATTAACGAGATTCCCACTGTCTCTGTCTACTATCCAGCGAAACCACAGCCAAGAGAACGGGCTTGGAAGAATCAGCAGGGAAAGAAGACCCTGTTGCGCTTAACTCTAGTCCGACTTTGTGAAATGACTTGAGAGGTGTAGTATAAGTGGGAGCCAAAAGGAGAAAGTGAATTACCACTACTTTTAACGTTATTTTACTTATTATATGAATCGAAAGGGGGGAACTGCCCCTCTTTTTGGACCTAAGGCTTGCTTGCAGGCCGATCCCATTAGAAGACATTTTCAAGGGGGGAGTTTGGCTGGGGCGACACATCTCTTAAAAGATAACACATGTGTCGTAAGATGAGCTCAACGAAAATAGAAATCTCGTGTGGAATAGAAGGGCAAAAGCTGGATTGATTCTGATTTCCAGTACGAATACAAACCGTGAATGCGTGGCCTAACGATCCTTTAGACCTTCGGAATTTGAAGGTATAGGTGTGAGAAAAGTTACCACCGGGATAACTGGCTTGTGGTAGCCAAGTGTTCATAGGAAAATAGCTTTTTGATCCTTCAATGTCGGCTCTTCCTATCATAGTGAAGCAGAATTGACCAAGTGTTAGATTGTTCACCCACCAATAGGGACTGAGATGGGTTTAGACCGTCGTGAGATAGGTAAGTTTTACCCTACTGATGACAATGTCGCAATAGTAATTCAACCTAGTAAGAGAGGAAACATTGATTTGCACAATTGGTCATATCGCTTGGTTGAAAAACTAGTAGAGCGAAGCTACCGTGTGCTAGATTATGACTGAATGCCTCTAAGTCATAATCTGTGATGTATGCGCCCGCCGTCTGCTTGCCGACCCACAGTAGTGTCCTTTGGCCCCCAAGGGCACAGGTCGTGGGCTAAGTTATCACGGTGGAAGAGCTGCGGTGGCTTCCTTGAAGTACAATTTCCATTGAGCGGTGGGTAGAATCCTTTGCAGACGACTTAAATACGTGATGAGGTATTGTAAGTAGCAGAGTGGTCTTACTACCACGATCCACAAAGATTCATCCATTTGTTGCTCCGATTCTTCCCTCCCCCTCCAATCCAATAAATTTCTAACTTTTTCGAAAAGAGGTTTAGTCCTCTCTTGATACTAAATAATATACTAAGTGTTGGAAAACCGTACAAGTCCTCAAGACCTTGGGACCTCTACAATTAGTGTATTAGGTGGACAATGGGACCTGACACTTAGTCGTGTCGAGGGAACGGCTATGTGCGAATACACTACTAGTAGCTTCTCGGTGTGTCACTTTCGAGGTCGAGGCCCATGCCAAGGGGCGATGTGGGCAAATAGTTGTTTCTCGGGGTGTCGCTAGAGAGACCAAGGCCCAATCCACCGCGTGCGTGGCCAGGGCATGGCACAAGGCATCGCTCGAGAGGACAAGTCCTATGCAAAAGGTATGGCAGGACGTCGCAGGACATGGCAGGCCATGGAAAAGCATGGCCGTGGCACGGGTCAGGATGGGGCAGTCCATGGCAAGGCGTGGCCATGGCACGAGTCAGGACGTGGTAGGACATGGTAGTGCATGGCCATGGCACGGGTTAGGACGTGGCAGGCCATGGCAGTGCAAGGCCATGGCATGGGTCAGGACGTGGCAGACCATGGGAATGCATGGCTATGGCACGGGTCAAGATATGGCATGACGTTGCAGGACATAGCAATGCATGGGTGGTACGGGTCAGGACGTGGTAAGCCATGGCAGGGCGTGGCCATGGCACGGGTCAAGACGTGGTAGGCCATGGCAGTGCATGGCCATGGCACGAGTTAGGCCATGGTCGACCATGGCACAGGTAAGGACGTGGCAGGCCATGGCAGGCCATGGCAGTGCATGGAAATGGAACAGGTAAGGACGTGGTAGGACGTGGCAGGCCATGGCAGTGCATGGCCATGGCACGAGCCATGACGTGGCAGGGCATGGCAATGCATGGCCATGGCACGGGTCAAAACGTGGTAAGCCGTGGCAATGCATGGCCATGGCATGGGTCAAGATGTTGCAGGCCATGGCAGGGCATAGCCATGGCACGGGTCATGGTTGTGCATGGCCATGGAACGAGTCAGGCCAGTGCAGGCAATGGCCATGGCTTGGGTCAGGATGTGGCAGGCCATGGCAGTGCATGGACATGGAATGAGTCAGGATGTGGCTGGCCATGGCAGTGCATGGCCATGGCACGGGGAAGGACGTGGCAGGCTATGGAAGTGCATGGCCATGGCACGGGTCAGGACGTGGCAGGCCATGGCAGGTCGTGGCCATGGCACAGGTCAGGACGTGGCAGGACGTGGCACGCCATGGCAGGGTTTGGCCATAGAACAGGTGAGGATGTGGTAGGTCATGGCAGTGCATGGCAATGGCACGAGTCAGGACGCGGCGGTAGTGCATGGCCATGGCACGGGTCAAGAGGTGGCAGGCCATGGCAGTGCATGGCCATGGCACGGGTCGGGAAGTGGCCATGGCACGGGTCAGGACGTGTCTCCACATTGCTCAATGTCTAGTGCTAGCCAAATGTTTAGCAACATGTCCAGCACAATGATAGTAGTGGTCGTTCGTGGCGGTGATGGAAAGTCGCGGTGGTTTACCTATATTTTTATCTAGTTTTTAATAATTTTTATGCTTTTTTTGTAATTTTAAATAATTTTTATGTTAGTTTTATATAAAAAAATTACACTTTTATGTGTAATTTTGTTTCTAGATGTATTGGAAATTTTTCCATTAGTTTTTCGATTTTTATAATAATTTTCCTATTTTTTTACTATTTTTCCATGTATTTTTCGTTTTATAATAAAAATAAAAATAAAAAGATATTGTTTTTTGTAAAATATATTATTTACAATGTTTAAAAGTCATTTTTGATTATATTAGCTAAGTTGTACCTTTGTTTGTGCTATTTGGTGTTGTACAACTCCATTATGATTCTCTGGACAAGGCATGTCTACTCCTGAAACTTGGGTTTTTTTTAAGCATATATAAGGGGGATAGAGGTGTTGAAAGGCACCTGAGGTGCTTGCTGCCAGGCAGTGCGGGCACACATGGGGGACGTTGGCATGGGGCGTGGGCATAGGGAGCATGCGTGGGGGTGACACCGCTAGTGGAAAACATTGGCTTTTGGCAACAAAAGGTGGAGCATCATGCAAGTAGCACCTCAAGGTGTCGTGCGCATGGGGAAAATCTTAGTAACTGCCGATTGCCAATGGATGTTGCGGGCAAAATCGGGAGGCGACAACGCTCGTGGCGGCTAATGTATTTTAGTAATGGAATGGCAAAGCAACGTGCGAGTAGCTCCGCAAGGGGCGAAATGCATGGGGCGAAGCTTACTACGTTGTCGATTGCCATCTGTTGTTGCGGGTTGTGTCTGACATCACATCACTCATGGCGGCTAATAAATTTTTGCAATGGAACGACAAAGCAACGTGCTAGTAGCACCGCAAGGGGCGAAGTGCATGGGGCGAAGCTTACTAAGTTGCCAATTGCCATTGGTTATTGTGGGTTATGTCTGTAAACCCCACCCACCGCCCGTGATAGTTGATGGCTTTTAGCAATGGAACGGCAAAGCAACGTGGAAGTAGCACCACAAGGGGTGAAGTGCATAGGGCGAAGTTTACTAAGTTGCCGATTGCCATTGGTTTTTGTAGGTAACATCGGAAGGCCACAATGCTCGTGGTGGCTGATGACTTTTAGCAATGGAATGGAAAAGTAACGTGCAAGTAGCACCGCAAGGGGCGAAGTGCATGGGGTGAAGCTTACTAAGTTGTCGATTGCCATAGGTTGTTGCAGGTTGTGTCTAGCATAACATCGGGAGGCTACATCGCTCCTTGCGGCAGATGGCTTTTAGCAATGGAACGGTAAAGCAACATGCAAGTAGCACAGCAAGGGGAAAAGTGCATGGGGCGAAGCTTACTATGTTTCCGATTGCCATCGGTTGCTGCGGGTTGTGTCCGGCATAACATCGGGAGGCAACATCGCTCGTGGCGGCTGATGGCTTTTAGCAATTGAATGGCAAAGCAACGTGCAAGTAGCACAACAAGGGTGAAGTGCATGGGGCAAAGTTTACTAAGTTGTCGATTTCCATTTGTTTTTGCAGGCAACATCAGGAGGCGACAACGCTCGTGGCGGTTGATGGCTTTTAGCAATGGAACGGCATAGCAATGTGCTAGTAGCACCGCAAGGGGCAAAGTGGTTAGGGCGAAGCTTACTAAGTTGCCGATTTCCATCAATGTTGTTGGTTGTGTCTAACATCGGGAGGCAACGACGCTCGTGGCGATTGATAGTTCTTAGCAATGGAATGGCAAAGCAACGTGCAAGTAGCACCGTAACGGGCGAAGTGTATGGGGCAAAGCTTACTAAGTTGCCGATTTCCATCGATTGTTGCTGGTTGTATCTGGCATAAAATTGGGAGGCAACAATGCTCTTGGTGGCTAATGGCTTATAGCAATGAAATGGCAATGCATCGTGCAAGTAGCACTACATGGTTCAAAGTGCATAGGGCAAAGCTCAGTAAATTGCTGATTACCATCGGTTGTTGCTGGTTGTGTCTATCATCGGGAGGTGACATCACTCGTGATGGCTATTGGCTTTTTTCAATGGAAAGGCAATGCATCGTGCAAGTAGCGCCAAAAGGTGCTGTGCGCATGGGGCAAAGCTCAGTAAATTGCCGATTGCCATCGATTGTTGCTTGTTGTGTCTAACATCGGGAGGCGACAATGCTCTTGGCGGCTGATGGCTTTTAGCAATGGAACATCAAAGCAACATGCAAGTCGCACCGCAAGGGGCAAAGTGCATGGGGCGAAGTGATTCACGTCCAAGCAACGGTCGTAGTCAAAATAACTTGGTCTAATAAGTCCAAGATCGATCCCAGAGAGAATTAATCTATCAATCACAACTTTCACAACCCAAGAGTACTTCCGAATCAAGTTCCCAAAATTTAAAATATTTTTGTGTAAGATTTTTGAACTACTACTTTGCAATAATTATGAATGCTTAAAAGAAAGAATTGAATATAGAGTAAAAAGAATATTATGAGAAAAACTAAGGTATTGATTTCCCCTATTGATGGAATCCCTGTAAGGCCCCGTAAAATTTTTGTGCATAAAACCTAGTAGATGTGGTGTCATGGTCCGAATAATGTGTTAGGAATGCGTAGAATTCTTCCAGAAAAATGTTGGTAGTGATTTAGGTTTCAAAAATGTTGAGAATAAAATTTTCCAGAAAAATGTCAAATATGCGGTCAAGAATGCGACCGCAAACCTGACATGCGGACCGCATTCTTGCCGCAAAGCGTTCCAGAGAGTTTCCCAAAAATCTGTCAAAAGTGCGGTCGATGTGCGATCGCATGTCAAATCTGCGGTGCATTTTGCGACCGCAGATCAAACATGCGGACCGCATTTTGGCCGCATTCCTTAACAGAACCTGCATAACTTTGAGGCCATTTTTGCGGTCACTTTGCGGACCGCATGTGGATTCTGCGGTCGCATAGTGACCGCATATTTGACCCCGGCCCAGATTTTTGTAACATTTTGACCCGATCCCTTCTTTAATATAACACACTTCTTCTTCATTTTATCATATCATCTTACCAAAAATTAGAGAGAGAAGAGAGGGTTTTTAGAGAGAGAAATCTTGCATCTTCAAGGATTGTTCTAACTACCTTAATTCCAAGGGATCTTAGGGCAAGGATTCAACTTCCCCAATCTTTTCAAGGTAAAAACCCTAACTATTTTCTTGGATTTTCAGTCTTAAATTTGGGTAAAGAGAGGTTTGCATATAATAGTTTTTGAAAATAGAATTTTTACACTCATGCATGATTATTGAACTTGATTTCTAGTAAAAAGAAGTGAGTAGAAGTAAGAGTCTTCAAGAACAAGGTTGGCAAGAGTAGGATATCTTGGGTAAGCATAAAGTAGGAAGAAAACTCATCACCAGGTATGTATGGCTAATTTTGATTCTTGTGAAATCGCCCTTATGTGTAAAATTGTTTGGCATGTGTTGATTTGAGAAATTGTATGTGATTATTTGATGTTGTTGTTGGATATTCAAAGTTGTTGTTGAACTATGAGTGTTGTGGTATGAAATATGAACCGAAAGGTAAATGAGAGTTGAATTGGGTAAAGAATTTGTGAATAATGATTATGATGGCCTATATGGCACCTTGTGGAAAAGAAAACGAAACACTTGAGAATTGGTTTATTGTGGAAAGAGATGAAACACTTGAATTATGGAAAATTGTTGAATATACATGTGTGAATATTCTTGAATGTGGAAACATTGTAACTTGGTTGTGATATTGGCTTGAGAAGTAATTGAGAACATGAAAAAATGTGCAAGTTGCTTATTTGAACTTGTTGAAATTGTGTGTAGTACCTTATCTGCTGTTTGAAATTGTTGTGTTTTCAACTGTAAGGCGGGGTCGTGTTGCGCGCCGCAACGTGGTGAAATAAGGTGTGGGTTGGGGTGATAAGGGTGGCCGAGGTAATAAGGGTGGTCGGGGGCAATAAGGATGGAAAGCGATCGAAATCGCTATTGAAAATTGATACAAAAATCAATAATGTGAAATTGTGAAAGGAGACAGCAGGAGAGTTTGCAACCTGGGGGGCACTGATTGCCCATATGTTTGACTACTTGCAATTTATGTGGTTGATTGGTTGTTGTTCTATTTGTGGTCTTTAAACGTGCTTGTGTTGAGGCTTATCTGAAATGAGTAAAAGGTTGGAAACATGGTTAGTTAGCTTAATTGACTTCTTGATGTAATCTATTGGCTGTCTTAACACGGTGATTCTTGTTTAATGGCTTGAGTTTACTTGGGACAAAGTTTGTCCATACATACCAGTACAATTCAAGTGTACTGACGTCCCTTTTGCCGGGGATGCTACATTCGTGTCATGATTGTAGGTGGATCAGTAGCAGGCACTTCAGCTCATCGGCAGTAGTATCCTTCTCCTTCCACTGCCCGTTTTGGTGAGCCCCTTTCTTCCTCGGGGCCTAGTGTGGCTCATGCCACTTTTATTTCAGACTTTCTTTTGGATTTTTGTAAGGTATAGCCGGAGCCTTGTTACCGGCAAGTATTGTATTTCCCTTTTTGTATCCTAGAGGCTCCGTAGACATGTAAACCGTGGGATTGTGGCCTATGTATATGTATGGGGCGTTGTAAATATAAATTATGAACTTGTTAGTGAATCAATCACATGGTTATGTTTATGCATTATGAAATCAGTCATTGTTGGCAAAATATTTGGTTAATGAGAAACAATCAACACAGGGTTAACGCGTGGGAATGAAAGGCACCCAGGTCCGCTTAACTGGGGCAACTCGGTCAGGGGCCGGTCATGTCCCTCGATTTGGGGCGTGACAATCCCTTATCGTTATGCTCATACAAATTGTTAATATATTCTATCAATCATGAACGCTATGTGTATCATAACCCTCTCCCGAGCAATTACAATAATTTACTAGTGCACTCTCCCGAGCTACCCTAGCTAGCTTTTTGAATAGTTCACTTAAGATTGCACCCAAGACTTCGTTATTCCTAACCCCATCTTTACGCCTAAATTTATAGATTCCTCCAATAACCAAGGTGTAATGTTGTTCAACAATAAACCTAAATATGCACTCTTTTCCAAGTTATGCACACTAAATAGGCACATCTAATTGGGGATCTTACCAATTAACAACAACAAGAACGAAGTTGAACAAATAGAAATCTATGTCACAATTTGTAATCACATAAACGATAAGTTCATCACTCAATAGGTTCCATCAAAACCTTAGAAAAGAATTTAGCTACTCATGCTTGAAGAAACAAGAATAATAATTGAAATCATAAAGAAATAATTGATATAAAATAAAAGAAAGAGTTTGAGAGGATTCTCTCTTACTAAATATCTTGTAAAAGTAATGAATTAAAGACAACATGCCTCTATGGGGCAAACTAGGAGTTTATATAGAGCTTTTAGGGCTTTAAAACTAAATTCGAGTCTATTTGGGATTGCTGCTGCGGAACCTTCCGCGGTTCGTTCGTGGCTGCGAGCGGACCGCGAACAGTCAAATTTCAGAGGCATTCTTCTTTCGCGGTTCATCTGCGGCCGCGAGTGAACCGTGGATGAACAGTGCGTCCGATTCTTCCCTGCTTCTTCATGCCTTCTTCACTTTAGCTCTTCTTTTGGTGTTTTCATCAACCTAAGACTCCAAAATAGCTCTTTATGGCATCCAATGTATCACATGTACCTGTAAAACACAATCGAACACTAATCAAAGCATTTTGTCCTTATAAACAACATTAATTCCATAACAAAGTGTGATTATTTAGGGTATAATTATAGTCAAATTCACCTATTATCAATACCCCACACTTAAACCTTTGCTCGTCCTCGAGCAATCTTTAATCACACTTTAGGCCAATTAACAAAAAATTGTCTCCCCCAAAATATGTCACAAAAGCTATTATACATGAACAACCTAAGATATGCATAATCTTTACTTAACCGTAAACTCTCATGCCAGCACATTATTACTTACTCTACTTATTACCAAAAACTTGCAAATTTACCTTCTTCCTCTTGAGTTACACACCCTCACATAATTTATTGAGAGAAGTTCCCACATATAATCAATTCATAATATGGAACTTATAAATATCGAAAAAAATTCACTCACTATCAACAAAGAACATTCATATGCATACAGACACACCATAGGCTTGCCCTTAGTGTAGTACTCCACTAATCGCGTTATTAAATCATAGATCAAGAGGTCTTTAAGGGTTGTAATGTAGGCTATGGGACGGGTAGGATACTTTTGGTTATAGTGACTAGCCTCCCTAAGCACTTTTTTTTTCTTTATCACAACTTCCCTTTTTGTTTACTTCCTTATGTCTCCCATAAGCATACCTTCACCTTTCTTCAAATTTAACCCCCACTTTTCTTTTATTGATGTAGCTGACCTTTCTAAAATTTTATTCAATATAGCTCTTTTTCTCAGAATATTTTTCATTGCCTTGCAATACATTTACATTATTTTGGCCAGCTCACTATTTTCTACCGTTCATTCTTGATTTTCCCTTTTCAATTTCCCTTCATCCCACACTTAAACTTTTGCATATTCATTACAATACAAGTGCTTTTAGGAGGTAAATTAGAACAAATATAATAATTTTAAGAACATTCGAGGGTTATCAAAGAATAGGCTTTAAGCTCAAAGGGGTTAACTAAGATATAATGTACGGGTGAATTCATGTCTATTGGTATATGGGGTTACATAAAGAAATGCCTCTATCCTTTCTACAACCAAACAACTTCTATTTCGCTTTGCAAACACACAGGGCAAGTTCTAGGCATCATATACAACATACAATGTAGGTAAAAACCTCACACACACATGGCATGCAACTCATTTGGAATCCAGTTTATCTACAAAGTCCTATCGATGTTCAAGCAAGCATTATTGTGCAATTTAAGGCATATTGAGATTCCACAATCCAACTTAGAAGATACATTCTCAAGTTCAATTTACGCTTTTGCTAATGTGCATATTCGGGGTTACATGTTGCCCTTTTTTTCCTCTAATCCTAAGAAAAGAAAGCAAGAAAAGAAAGAAGAAAAACATCTACCTAACCCGGTTCAATAAAAACCCTTGGAAAAGAACTGCGGTCAAAAGAAAAACTAAGGGGGAGATGATACACTACCTAGAAAAGAAAAATAAAAGAAAGAAAAATTCCTTCGTGGACTACTTCCCTACAAGAGTACTTGTCCTAAATAGTCCGTCATTAGGAAGAGTCCTCTACTCATATTTTTGGATTTTTAAAATTTTCTGATTTTTTTTGTATTTTTATTATTTTATATTACTTACTACACTAATATATACATTATGTACAAGATAAGTTACCCACCCCACACTTAAAAATATGTCATGTCCCTATGGCATAAATAAAAATTAAAGCACAAGAGGGGCAAGAAAACTTACCTGTGACTCACTCGGAGTCGGAGACGGTGGATGGGTCGACATGGCATGCTCTCCCAAGTGCTCTGAACCATGCCATAAACCTATTTTCTGACCGGGCTTGCCTAGTGGACATGGCATCTAGCCGCGTGTGTAAGCCATCTACGGAGGTGCGCACAGCAGCAACCTCCTCCTCCATTGACCTTTACATAGGTCGTGTGGACTCAGATCTAGACATGCTTGCTCCACGAGGGGCAGGCCTGGAGGGTCCGACTGAATCTGTGGAGTGCCTGGCCCGGGCAACCGGTACAGGATTGTCCTCCTCATCTAAGTCAATAGGGGTTGTGTCTCGTCCAACCTGGATAGTAGTAGCTCTAAATGGAGCTTTCGGTAGTAGCTCACCGTCAGTATCAGTAACTGGGGTGTGATTGAGGAGACACAACATAGTGACAAGAGATGGGTAATAAAAACCCTTGGCAGTGAGGGATCCGCTCAATACCATCTCGTCACTAATAACTCGGGCAATATCAACATCCCGATGTGTTACAAAACACCAAGTCAAAACAGCCCTATTAAAGTTAACATCCGTGGTGTTACTTGAGGGCAAAATACGGTTGCAAATTATGGAGAACCAACATTTGGCAGTGTGTGTAAAACAGTTAGAGTGCAGAGTTTGATTTCTAATCCATACTGGGATGCCATCTACACATAAGGCCTCTATTAGTATGTCCCATGTGACAGCAGGCCTATCATGGGAGTAATCA
The DNA here is from genome assembly GCA_032618575.1 of Nicotiana noctiflora. Classification (NCBI taxonomy): domain Eukaryota; kingdom Viridiplantae; phylum Streptophyta; class Magnoliopsida; order Solanales; family Solanaceae; genus Nicotiana; species Nicotiana noctiflora. The sequence continues at coordinate 445,321 of JASVEL010010494.1, read as the reverse complement.
ACATCACTAGTGTGCAATGGCAGGCGAAGTACCTGCCGAATAGTAGGAATATGAGCATTGACTCGCTTACCTCTGACGAAAACTGCTCTGACCGTGGCATAAAGGGCATTGGCGTAGAATTCTCGGACAAACATCTTGTTCACCTTAGGAGGTGATTCAAAGAGGTACTCCATCTCGTGCCTCCAAATCTCATCATAAATTTTCGGCTTCTCCGAGCGAATAGCTATCCTGTCAATTTCTACCTCTTGGAGCCACTTCTTGTTTGCTTTAATGTGAAATGCATTTTCGGCTCTTTCATCAGCAAACCTAGACTAGTTATAAGTCGGTTGCCTGGATGAGCTAGCACCATGTCGTGCTCTCTCTGGGGCCATGATCCTGCACAATTAAGATAGCCAAAAAGTTTGTAAACCGCTAGTCATTGGAAGGCTACACAGACTTCGCCATCCTTGAAAACTCACAATTGACCATTCTTTTTGTGCAATTCCCTCATACTCCTATATTAAGATTATTTAACTAACTATTTTACACATGCCTATTTGAGCACCCCACACTTAGCTCTTTGAACACTTCTAATATTACCTAGTTGACTTACTCCATCCATAATAAAATACACCATTATCAATTCATGAGTTGGGCAATATTTTTCCTAAACTACATTAATACCTTATGAACAAGTATAATTTGCCCAACCTAGATTACTAATCAACATACATGGTGTTCAAACTATTTTAGATTTCCAAATCATAAAATTAGCATCAACAACACAATTGAAAACCCACAAACCAATTCTTTACCAAACTTCAGCTATATGACACGGTTCCTTAGTAAATATTCATGGAAACATGTATAGTGCAAAGAAAACCACATCATATTCAAAAGATATCCTAAACTAACAATATCTAATTACTTCTACAAACTAAATAATCAAGAACTAATGATAAAAACAAAATAAAATAGAAGAGAAGTAGAGAAACTTACAAGTAATACAATGAAGAAGTAATGGAGGAAGAATGAGGTGAATTGGAGAAGAGGGTTTTGGGAATTTTTAGAGAGAAGGGGGAGAATTTAGAGTTAGAGAGAGAGAGAATTTGGGAGAGTGGGGGGCTATTGAGTGTTTGAGAGGGAGAGAGGGAGTGATTTTATGGTTTTAAAGAGGGGAGGGAAAAGAAAATAAAAAAAAAACTGTAATTTTCGCCGACCGCGGAACTGACCGCGACTGTTCGCGGTTCGTTTGCGGCCGCGGATGGACGGCGAAAAGTCGAGATTTAGAGAGGTCATTTTTTCGCGGTTGGTTCGCGGCCGCGAATGGACCGCGAACAGAGAAAGTTTAGAGAGGGCATTTTTCCGCGGTTCATCCGCGGTCACGGATGGACCGCGTACAATGCCCCTCTCTGAAAAATTTCTCGATTGTTCAGCAAAAATTTGTGTTTTTCTTATATTACTTTATTCCTTACTACTAAGATAAAATTACTTACAACATGTTCGTGGGTTTCCTCCCACGTAGCGCCTGATTTAACATCGCGGCACGACTCAACTTAGTGCATTTTACGGCTCGCTAGACCCTTGAGGTTCATCTAACCGCAATTCTACCTTGTCCTCCGTGTCATCCAGGCCTATGTATTGTGTCAACCGCTGTCCGTTTACCTTGAATGTACGTGATCCATCCATAGTTTGAATTTCCACAGCTCCTAACTCAAATGCCTCAATTACCTTGAAGGGTCCTGACCACCTTGATTTCAATTTACCTAGGAACAGTCGTAATCTTGAATTGTATAGTAGTACTTTGTCCCCGTATTTGAAGTTATGCTCAATGATATTTTGATCATGGATCCGCTTCATTCTCTCTTTATACAATCTTGTATTTTCAAATGCCAGATACCGAAATTCTTCCAACTCATGCAACCCAGTCAACCTTGCTTTACCTGCTTCATCTAAGTTGAGATTCAATTGTTTCAGTGCCCACCACGCTTTATGCTCTAATTCAACCGGTAAGTGACAAGCTTTTCCGAACACCAATTTTTAAGGAGACATGCCAATGGGTGTTTTGAATGCTGTTCTATATGCCCATAGTGCGTCATCAAGCTTCCTGGACCAGTCGGTTCTTATGGCGTTCACTGTTTTAGTCAATACACTTTTTATCTCCCTGTTGGAGACCTTAACTTGTCCGCTAGTTTGTGGGTGATATGGAGTGGCCACACGGTGTTTAACATCGTACTTGGCGAATAATTTCTCAAAAGCTCGGTTGCAAAAGTGTGTGCCCCCGTCACTAATGATAGCCCTTGGAGTCCCGAACCTGGTGAAAATACTCTTCTTCAAAAATCCCACTACCACCTTAGCATCATTGGTGGGTAATGCTGCAGCTTCCACCCATTTGGACACGTAGTCAACTGAAACAAGTATGTACTTATTTCCGTATGAGCTAATAAAGGGCCCCATGAAATCTATTCCCCAGATATCGAACACTTCCACTTGCTGGATTGGATTCATCGGCATCTCATGACGCCGGGAGATGTTCCCAGTGCGTTGACATTCGTTGCAACCATTCACCCACAAGTGCGCATCTTAAACACCATCGGCCAATTGAACCCGACCTCAAGTATTTTGGCAGCTGTACGTATTCTTCCAAAGTGATCACCATATGCTGAAGCATGACATGCCTGCAAAACACAAGATTGTTCTATCTTAGGGACGAATCTCTGGATCATGTTATCAAGACATATCCTAAACAAATATGGTTCATCCCAATAATAATACTGGCTTTCACGAAAAAATCTTTTCCTCTGGACCGATGAGAGGTCATGAGGAACAATGCCACTGGCTAGATAATTAGCATAGTCAGCATACCATGGTGTTTCCAGGAGGGTGGTGGTGAGCAACTGCTCATCTGGAAAGGTTTCCAGAATTTCCCCACTCTCTTTGACAAGTTCAGCTCTTTCAAGTCTTGACAAATGGTCAGCTACTTGATTTTCAGTACCTTTTCTATCTCTAATTTCGAGGTCGAACTCTTGGAGAAGCAACACCCAACGAATTAGGCATGGCTTAGAGTCCTTTTTATCAATTAAATATCTTAAAGCTGCATGGTCGGTGTATACAATTACCTTTGATCCTATGAGATAGGACTGGAATTTGTCGAATGCAAACACGACCGCCAGCATCTCTTTTTCCATCACTGTGTAGTTTAACTGTGCTCCACTCAGAGTTATACTTGCATAGTATATTGGATGCATCAACTTATCTTTCCTTTGGCCCAACACTGCCCCCACTGCATAATCACTTGCATCACACATTAACTCAAACGGTTGCTCCCAGTCTGGGGCAATGACGATGGGTGCTGTGTCCAGCCTCTTTTTCAGTTCCTCAAAAGCAATCCTGCATTTGTCACAAAAAACAAAAGGGCGATCTTTTTCAAGTAACTTACAGAGAGGGTTTGATATTTTGGAGAAGTCTTTGATGAACCTCCGGTAAAAACCGGCGTGTCCAAGAAAGCTCCTTATGGCCTTGATGGATGTTGGTGGAGATAACTTTGCAATGACATCAACTTTAGCACGGTCTACCTCAATGCCTTTGCTTGAAACCCGGTGCCCCAGTACTATTCCTTCTTGTACCATAAAATGGCACTTCTCCCAGTTTAGCACTAAATTTGTTTCCATGCACCGTTTTAGCACTCTAGTCAGATTGGCAAGGCATTCATCGAATGAATTCCCTACCACTGAGAAATCATCCATGAACACCTCCATAATGTCTTCCACCATGTCGGTGAAAATAGCCATCATGCACCTTTGGAAAGTGGCAGGTGCATTGCATAGTCCGAATGGCATCCTCCTGAAGGCGAAGATGCCGTAAGGGCATGTAAAGGAGGTCTTCTCTCTATCTTCGGGGGCTATGGAGATTTGATTGTACCCCAAGTATCCATCAAGAAAGCAAAAGTGGGACCTCCCTGCCAACCTGTCAAGCATTTGATCAATGAAGGGAAGTGGGAAGTGATCTTTGCGGGTGGCTAGATTAAACTTCCTGTAGTCCATGCATATTCTCCATCCGGTGACGGTTCTTGTTGAAATCAGTTCATTGTTGTCGTTTTTCACTACCGTCATGCCTCCTTTCTTTCGCACACATTGGACCGGACTAACCTAGCTGCTGTCTGAGATTGGGAAGATGATTCCCGCATCTAGCCACTTTATGACTTCCTTCTTCACCACTTCTTTCATGTTGGGGTTCAGCCTTCTTTGATGTTCCTTGGAAGGTTTGTGTCCATCTTCTAGGAGAATTTTATGCATATAATAGGCTGGGCTGATCCCCTTTATGTCTGCCATGGTCCACCCGATGGCAGTCTTGCATTCCTTGAGTACCTGTATAAGCTTTTGGGCCTGCACATCTAACAAACTAGATGAGATAAAAACAGATAACGTGGATTTAGGACCTAGATACTCATACCTGAGATGTAATGGTAGTGGTTTAGGTTCAAGCTTCGCTGGCTCTTCTATGGATGGCTTTGCTGGTGGGCTTTCTCTTTTCTCTAAATGTAGGGGTTCGAATTCGATCTCTCGCTTCCAGAATCCCTTGCCTTCCAGAGATAATACCCATTCGGCCAAACTTTCACCGTTTACCTCTTCCATGTTCATCAAGCATACTTGAAGTGGATCTTCGATAGTCAATTCTGCATCGTCGGTCTCCACTATCACATCAACCGCATCAATTAGAGAGCAATTTGCGAACTCACTAGGATGCCTCATGGATTTTTGCGCATTGAAGATGATCTCCTCATCATTCAACCTCATCTTGGGTTCCCCAGTTTCACAATCAATTATGGCTCTCCCAGTGGCTAGGAATGGTCTTCCCAGGATTATGGGAATTTCTTCGTCGACCTTGCAATCAAGAATAACAAAATCGGCGGGAAACATGATCTTCCCAACCTGGATTAGCACATCATCTATAATACCAAATGGATGCTTAACCGTCCTGTCAGCAAGCTGTAAAAGCATAGAGGTGGGTCTGGCTATCCCAATACCTAACCTCTTATAGACAACTAAGGGCATGAGATTAATGCTTGCCCCCAAATAACATAAAGCCTTAGTAAAGGCATAATTCCCTATAGTGCATGGGATGGTGAAACTACCTGGATCAGATAGATTCTCAGCAATGGGTCTAGAGACCACTACACTACATGTCTGAGTAAGTGTAACTGTGTCAAAGTCTTGGAAATCGAATTTCCACGACATCAAATCCTTCACCATCTTAGCATAACCGGGCATTTCTTTTAAAGCTTCAATTAATGGAATGTTTACCTGGATTTGCTTGAGCATGTCGAAGAACTTTTTGTATTGCTCCTCTTTTTGGTGTTTGGCCAACCTTTGGGGGAACAGTGGTGGAGGCCTCTTCTTCCCGGTGACTTGGGGCTTTTCTTTGTCTATCACTTTCTCATCAATCTAATGCTCTACCTTTCCACCTACTTTCTCCGTTCCCTGTTTTGCTTCTTTATTTTCAGCAACTGGCTGGACTGTGACTTCTGTCAACCCTGTGGACTCATCCAGTTCAATGGGCAATGGAGTGGATGTCTCGGCCTGTCTGTCAATTTTCTCACTTTTATTCTCAGCATCAAGATCTCTACAGCTTCTCAGAGTCACTGCCATCATCTGCTTTGGGATTTGGTCCTTTGGGTTTGTTTGTGTATCTGCAGGCAATGTCCCTTGAGGATGATTGTTAAGTGACATAGCAATCTGACCCATCTGCACTTCCATATTTTTGATGGCGGCATCATGTGCATCTATCCTCTCATTTGTTTTGGCGTTTGACCCAATTACCTGCTGCATCATAGCTTCCAACCTTGCAAACCCATCATCTTGTCTACCCCCATGTGGTGGTGGAGGTGGATGGTATCTCTGCAGCTGATTTCCGAAATTCTGAGGTCTAGGATATGGAGACATGTTGTGTGGTGGCCTCATACCTGCTGCATTATATTGTGGTTGGGGAGGTCTGTACTGCATTGGAGCCTGTTGGCCCCAATTTTGATTACCTTGTCGCTGCCCTCCATAGTTAGCCAAATAGTTCATATCCTCATGCTGATGATGATGTTCTTGGTCTGCAGCCCATGGATTACCTATGGGTTGGCTAATGCAAGATGTGCATAAGCCACCATTGGTAGTATTTAAAATGTGAACCTGCTGCTTGACTCCTGATTCTTCCACCTTCTGTGTTAGGATGCTCATTTGTGTCAATAGAGTTGCCATATTCTCCTCCAGAGTGTTGGATGGATCCAGAGGTACAGAGTGTACCATTGGTGTGATAGGAGCATTACTGGACGTCCACCCGGAATTTTGAGCCATCTTGTCTAGCCAATTTTGGCCCTCTCTCCAAGTCTTGCTCAGAAAAGACAACGATGGCAGTTGCCAAATTATCCGCTGTGGGTTGTGCCCAGTCGAACAGTGCACCTTCCTGTGCCTCTTGCATATTTAGCCCAGCTTGCTGGTTTTGACCGTTTATGTCACCCATGTCGAAGTCTAGTTTGATTGGTTGTTTAGATTGTTGAATTTGTTTGATGGCTTTGTTGCGCGCCCGGAAGGTTTGCTCGGGGTATGAGAGTCCTTCAATTAGTTCTCCAGTCCTTGTAGATTTTCTAGGCATGCACCTGAATACCCAAATCAACAAACGTCAAAATATTCAATGTAGAGTGTAGAAAGAACCTGAATACACAAGAATCTTGAAGTCTGTCAATGGCAATTGATAATTCCATTAATTCCCCGGCAACGGCACCAAAATTGATTCACGTCCAAGCAACGGTCGTAGTCAATATAACTTGGTCTAATAAGTCCAAGATCGATCCCACAGAGAATTAACCTATCTATCACAACTTTCAAAACCCAAGAGTACTTCCGAATCAAGTTCCCAAAATTTAAAATATTTTTGTGTAAGATTTTCGAACTACTACTTTGCAATAATTAAGAATGCTTAAAAGAAAGAATTGAATATAGAGTAAAAAGAATATTATGAGAAGGACTAAGGTATTGATTTCCCCTATTCATGGAATCCCTTATCGTTATGCTCATACAAATTGTTAATATATTCTATCAATCATGAACGCTATGTGTATCATAACCCTCTCCCGAGCAATTACAATAATTTACTAGTGCACTCTCCCGAGCTACCCTAGCTAGCTTTTTGAATAGTTCACTTAAGATTGCACCCAAGACTTCGTTATTCCTATCCCCGTCTTTACGCCTAAAGTTATAGATTCCTCCAATAACCTAAGTGTGGTGTTGTTCAACAATAAACCTAAATATGCACTCTTTTCCAAGTTTTGCACACTAAATAGGCACAGCTAATTGGGGATCCTACCAATTAACAACAACAATAACGAAGTTGAACAAATAGAAATCTAATTCACAATTTGTAATCACATAAACGATAAGTTCATCACTCAATAGGTTCCATCAAAACCTTAGAAAAGAATTTAGCTACTCATGCTTGAAGAAACAAGAATAATAATTGAAATCATAATGAAATAATTGATATAAAATAAAAGAAAGAGTTTGAGAGGATTCCCTCTTACTAAATATCTTGCAAAAGTAGTGAATTAAAGACAACATCCCTCTATGGGGCAAAGTAGGAGTTTATATAGAGGTTTTAGGGCTTTAAAACTAAATTCGAGTCTATTTGGGATTGCTGCTGCGGAACCTTCCGCGGTTTGTTCGCGGCCGCGAGCGGACCGCGAACAGTCAAACTTCAGAGGCCTTCTTTTTTCGCGGTTCATCCCCGGCCGTGACTGAACCGCGGATGAATAGTGCGTCTGATTCTTCCCTGCTTCTTCTAGCCCTCTTCACTTTAGCTCTTCTTTTGGCCTTTTTATCAACTTAAGACTCCAAAATAGCTCTTTATGGCGTCCAATGTATCACATGTACCTGTAAAACACTAATAAAAGCATTTTTTTCTTTATAAACAACATTAATTCCATAACAAAGTGTGATTATTTAGGGTATAATTATAGTTAAATTCACCTATTATCACGAAGCTTACTAAGTTGCCGATTTCCATCGTTTGTTGCGGTTGTGTCCACCATAACATCGGGAGGTGACATCGCTCGTGGTGGCTGATGGCTTTTTGCAATGGAAAGGAAATGCATCGTGTAAGTAGCGCCAAAAAGTGCCATGTGCATGGAGCAAAGCTCAGTAAATTGTTGATTTACTTCGGTTGTTGCGGGTTTTGTCTGGCATTGCTTCAAACCCCTATTCATGCTTTGTGGGGCTTGTCATGGCTTTGCAACATTGGCATCGTCAACAACACATGGCTACGCTTTGCGTGTTGGGGCTGTTGTTGGCTTGTATTGGCGAGGCAAGTGTACGTGCGGCACATGAGTGGTGTTCGGCTTATGAGGTTAGGTTGGATCCCTACTTGAGCAATGACGTCGTAGCCTGCATGCCATCTCAGTCATGGTAGAAGCGCAAATTAGTCTTGTTCGGGGTCGGTTTTTTGTGTTGCATATCTAATGCCAAGGCAATATCAAGCACAATCGGTTACCTGTTGGCCCTCACGTTCGACGTGCGGGGTGAACCAAAAGTTGCAGTTGTGTCCAAAGTTGTCCTTACTTCGCCTTGGGATGGCTAAGTCCATGACTAGTATGCTCGAACTCTCATATTCAATAAACGCAATGAGAACAGGGTCTTCATTGGCTCTGATCTACCCAAAGAATGCTCCTTACAAATGACGGTCATGCTTGTCTTGGACTTGGCTGTGCCCTTTAGGTCAGCAATACTCATGCAATGCCTGCATCAATGAGGAATGCTACCTGTTTGATCCTGCCAATAGTCATATGCTTGTCTCAAAGATTAAGCCATGCACGTGTAAGTATGAACAAATTCAGACTGTGAAACTGCGAATGGCTCATTAAATTAGTTATAGTTTGTTTGATGGTATCTACTACTCGAATAACCGCAGTAATTCTAGAGCTAATACGTGCAATAAACCCCGACTTCTGGAAGGGAAGCATTTATTAGATAAAAGGTCGATGCGAGCTTTGCTCATTACTGCGATGATTCATGATAACTCAACGGATCGCACAGCTATCATTCCGATGACGCATCATTAAAATTTCTACCCTATCAACTTTCAATGGTAGGATATTGGCCTGCTGTTAGCCCCCCCCCCCGACAATGATCCTTGGCGGGTGTGGGTTGTCGCAAGTAATTTCATTATGGACTTGGCACAACTCTTGAAAATTGGGGCCACATCATTATGGGTGACTCGACATGACGGACTATAGGAAATTCATTGCTGGTTACTCAAACAAAGCTGATACTTTGACAGATTTGTTGAAGAAGAATGTTAGATGGGAGTGGACGGAAAAATGCAATGCTGCATTTAAGTTGCTAAAAGAAGCCATTGCATCGAAATCTATCTTGCGGCTTTCTGATTTTGAGTTGCCCTTTGAAGTACATACTAACGTATCAGACAAAGCTGTGGGAGGTGCGTTGGTTCAGGAAGGTCATCCTGTGGCCTTTAAAAGTAGGAAACTGAATGAAGCAGAGCAAAGGTATTCGGCTCATGAGAAGGAAATTGTTGCTGTTGTTCATTATCTACAGATTTGGTGCGTTTATTTGCTCGGAACAAAGTTCTTTGTAAGGACAGACACTGTGGCTAATACTTTCCTCAAAACACAGATGAATATGAGTCCAAAGCAGGCACATTGGCAGGAATTCTTTGTGGAGTATGACTTTGTGTGGGAGCACAAGCATGGAAAGCACAACCAAGTTGCGGATGCCTTGAGTCGGAAAGAGGTCTTTGCTGCTATTTATTAAATTACATGACTTGAATTAGATTTTCGTGATAAGATCAAGTCAGTTGCTATAAATGATCCACAGTACATTCAAATAAATGTTTTGAAGGAAGGTACTGCGCGATGGTACTGGATCGAGGACGATCTTCTCTATTTCAAAGTGGGGAGAATCGTTGTACCGCATGGTGACGGACCGCATCGTGAGTTGCTGAAAGAGATGCGTGATACACTTTGGGCTGGTCATCCGAGCATTAAGAGGATGATGGCGTTACTATCGCGATATTATTTCTGGCCAAAGATGGAACAAGACGTGGAACCTTATGTGAAAAGCTCTCTTGTTGTCAGCTCGATAAAACTGAACGGAAAAAGGAAGCAGGGCTGCTGCAACCTTTGCCAATTCCTGAAGAAACATGGAAATTCGCTTCAATGGATTTTATCAGCGGGTTTCAAAGTCAATGGGCTATCTTCAGTGATGGTGGTGGTCGACAAGTTTTCTAAGTATGCTGTTTTCATTGCTGCACCAAAAGGTGTCTTATGTGTTGGCAAGGTAGCCTTGGGTTCGTGGGCTTCGGCATTGGCAGCTAAGGTGTGGCACTTGATAAAGGCATGCACGGATCAGTGGGATGACTTAATATTATAGAAAGGCATGGCTATGAAATTAAGGGCAAGGCAGGGTCTAAACTGAAGCAAAGGCAGAATGCAAAACGTGGGCAATGAAGCTGGAAAAGCTAGTATGCAAGTCTAGTGGTGCAAGGCATGTGATGCAAGATGAAGACATGTGCAAAGCACACAAGGAGATGACTTCTACAGATTAGGACAAGGCCATTTCGTCGATTGAGTTTGAATTTGAATTCAAATTGAAATGTTAGCTTGTTTGTAGGAAAGTCAAAAACTGCCCCAACTGTCCCTTCTGTAAACTGCCAGTGGCAGCCCCCTTTAGGTATGTAATTTCTTTTGGCTATGACAAGTACCATATGTGAGCCATCCAAACCAAGTCCTTTGTAATTATGCGAGAGTAATAAAGGTTGGATGATTTTACCCGTAATTTTGTGTGTGTTCTTTATGGTTGGCTAAAGTCTAAAACTTTCTAGTGTCGGAATGTTGTGTGCGAAAAGTAGGCTGAGTAGCAGTGTGATTTGCTACTGCCGTGAAGTGTCAATCTTTGCGAAAAATTGGCCCTGTAACAACTGGTATCAGAGCCAGGTTCGCATTGCAGAAGGTGATGAGTCCAAAACCATGTGTGTTACGAGTATGGTTCATATGAATTCTTTGTTTTGCCATTTGGCCTAACAAATGCTCCTGCTACCTTTTGTAAGTTGATGAATGATTTGTTGTACGAGTTTTTGGATGACTTTGTCATTGTCTACTTAGACGACATAGTTATCTATAGTCGGACCCTCGATGAACATCGATCACACTTGATCAATGTGCTGTCTCGTTTGAGGGAGTACAAATTATATGTGACGATGGAGAAGTGTGAGTTAGCTAAATAGGTGATTAAATTTCTGGGTCACTTGGTGAGCCAAAAGCAAGTGCGGATGGACCCGAATAAGGTACAGGTCATTATGGAGTGGCAGGTGCCTAAAGCTGTGAAAGAGTTGAGGTCTTTCCTCGGGTTGGCAAATTACTACAGGAAATTCATTGCAGGTTACTCAAACAAAGCTGCTACTTTGACAGATTTGTTGAAGAAGAATGTTAGATGGGAGTGGACGGAAAAATGCAATGCTGCATTTGAGTTGCTAAATGAAGCCATTGCATCGGAATCTATATTGCGGCTTTCTGATTTTGAGTTGCCCTTTGAAGTACATGCTGATGTATCAGACAAAGCTGTGGGTGGTGCGTTGGTTCAGGAAGGTCATCTTGTGGCCTTTAAAATTAGGAAACTGAATGAAGCAGAGCAAAGGTATTCGGCTCACGAGAAGGAAATTGTTGCTATTGTTCATTATCTACAGATTTGGCATATTTATTTGCTCGGAACAAAGTTCTTTTTAAGGAGGGACAATGCGGCTAATACTTTCTTCAAAACACAGAAGAAATTGAGTCCAAAGCAGGCACGTTGGCAGGAATTCTTTGCAGAGAATGACTTTGTGTGGGAGCACAAGCCGGGAAAGCACAACCAAGTTGTGGATGCCTTTGTGTCGGAAAGAGGTCTTTGCTACTGTTTATTCAATTACACGACTTGAATTACATTTTCTTGATAAGATCAAGTTAGTTGCTATAAATGATCCACTGTACATCAAAATGAATCTTTTGAAGGAAGGTATTGTGCGATGGTACTGGATCGAGGACGATCTTCTCCATTTCAAAGGGGGGAGAATAGTTGTACCGCATGGTGACGGACTGCATCGTGAGTTGCTGAAAGAGATGCATGATACACTTTGGGCTGGTCATCCGAGCATTAAGAGGATGATGGCGTTACTGTCGCGATATTATTTCTGGCCAAAGATGGAACAAGACGTGGAAGCTTATATGAAAAGCTCTCTTGTTGTTAGCTCCATAAAACTAAACGGAAGAAGGAAGCAGGACTGCTGCAACCTTTGCCAATTCTTGAAGAAACATGGATTCGCTTAAATGGATTTTATCAGCGGGTTTCCTAAAGTCAATGGGCTATCTTCAGTGATGGTGGTGGTCGACAGGTTTTCTAAGTATGCTATTTTCATTGCTGCACCAACAGAATGTCCATCTCAAGTTGCTGTAGAATTGTTATTCAAGAATGTGGTGAAACATTTGGGTATGCCAGAGGATGTTATTAGTGATAAGGATGCAAGGTTCACAGGCAAGGTTTTGGACTTACTTATTCATTTTGATTGGCACGAATTTGAAGTTTTTAATGACGAAGCATCCCTAGACTTATGGCCAAATCGAACGAACCAATCATCTGCTGGAAGAGTACTTGAGACATTTTGTGACGGCGAGTCAACGAAATTGGGCTGATCTATAAGATTGTGAATAAATGTCTTACAACTTGCACAAGTCTTCATCTACGGAGAAGAGTCCATTGGAGATCGTGTTGGGAAAGCGGCCAATACTACCAACAAAGATGGTGCAACAAAAGACTGGCGGAAAGTGTCCTGCAGCATATCGTTATGGCTTTGACAGGCAAATGATGATGGATGAAGCTGCGGATAGTTTGAAGGTGGCATAGAAATGCATGAAGAAATATGCGGATCAAAATAGGTGACCGTTAGAGTTCAAAGTAGGCAACAAGGTGTTGCTAAAACTTATGCCTCAAATCTGGAAAAAGATAGATACAAGGGTAAGGCATAGAGCATTGGTTTCAAGATATGATGGCCTATTCCAAGTGATTCAGAAGGTAGGCGAAGTTGCTTATCGGTTGAAGCTGCTAGACATAATGAAGATACATCCCACATTCCATGTGAGTTATTTGCGGCCTTATATGGAAGATCCTGAAGATCCGGACAGGCATAAAATCAAGAAAGCTCCTCCTGAAGTGCGCAATCAGATTGAGGACGAGATTGAGAAAATTCTTAACCACCAGGTACTCGGGATGCACAAGAAGAACAGGCAGACAGAGTTTTTAATTCAATGGAAAGTCAAGCCTGAGGCGGATGCAACGTGGAAAAAAGGTAATTCATTGTGGCAGTTTGAAGATCAAATCAGGGACTACTTGAGATCAACCTCAATGAGGGCTTCTAGTTCAACCGGTGGGGGGGGTTTGTTAGCCCCTAACCATGTGACTTGACGAGGTCGGGCAGATTCGCGCCAAGGGCTTGTACATTGCCCCTTGGCATGGGTTGTGAAAATGATGCCAAGCAATGTACAAGGCTGGGTGTATGTCTAAGTTAGTGTTGGACTTAGACAGGTCGACTAAGGCAAGGTGTCTTGTGTGTTGGCAAGGTAGCCCTGGGTTCGTGGGCTTCGGCATTGGCAGCTAAGGCATGCACGAATCAGTGGGATGACTTAATTTTATAGCGTGGCTATAAAATTAAGTGCAAGGCAGGGTCCAAAGAAAAGCAAAGGCTGAAGGAAAAACGTGGGCAATGAAGCTGAAAAGCTAGTATGCAAGTCCAGTGGTGCAAGTCTTGTAATGCAAGTTGAAGACATGTGCAAAGCACATGAGGAGTTGACATCTACAAATTAGGACAAGGCCATTTCATGGATAGAGTTTGAATTTGAATTCAAATTGAAATGTTAGCTTGTTTGTAGGAAAGTCAAAAACTGCCCCAACTGTCCCTTTTGTAAACTGCCACAGGCAGCCCCCCTTTAGGTATGTAATTTTGTTTGGCTAAGGAAAGTAGCATATGTGAGCCATCCAAACCGAGTCCTTTGTAATTCTGCTAGAGTAATAAAGGTTGAGTGATTTTACTCGTAATGTTTTGCGTGTTCTTTATGGTTGGCAAAAGTCTGAAACTTTCTAGGTGCGCAAAGTACTCAATCCTAACACGGGGAGGTAGTGACAATAAATAATAATACCGGGCACTATGAGTCTAGTAATGGGAATGAGTACAATCTAAATCCCTTAACGAGGATCCATTTGAGGGCAGGTCTTGTGCTAGCAACTGCGGTAATTCTAGCTCCAATAGCGAATATTTAAGTTGTTGTAGTTAAAAAGCTCATAGTTGGACTATGGGATGAGCCGGCCGTTCCGCCTTAGATATGTACCGGTCGTCTCGTCCCTTCTGTCGGCGATGCGCTCCTAGTCTTAATTGGCCGTGTCGTGCCTCCTGCGCTATTACATTGAAGAAATTAGAGTGCTTAATGCAAGCCTACGCTCTATATACATTAGCATGGGATAACATTATATGATTTCGATCCTATTACATCTGCTTTCAGGATCGAAGTAATGATTGGCAGGGACAGTCAGGGGCATTCATGTTTCATAGTCAGAGGTGAAATTCTTGGATTTATGAAAGAGGATAAACTGCAAAAGCATTTGCCAAGGATGTTTTCATTAATCAAGAATGAAAGTTGGGGGCTCAAAGACGATCAGATACCGTCCTAGTCTCAACCATAAACGATGTCGACCAAGGATCGGCAGATGTTGCTTTTAGGACTCCCGCGGCATCTTATGAGAAATCAATGTTTTGGGTTCCGGGAGAGTATGGTCGCAAGGCTGAAACATAAAGGAATTGATGGAATGGTACCACCAAGAGTGGAGCCTGCTGCTTAATTTGACTCATCACGGGGAAACTTACCAGGTCCAGACATAGTAAGGATTGACAGACTGAGATCTCTTTCTTGATTATATGGGTTGTGGTGCATGACCGTTCTTAGTTGGTGGATTAGATTGTACTCATTCCAATTACCAAACTCATAGAGCCCGGTATTATTATTTATTGTCACTACCTCCCCGTGTTAGGACTGGGTACTTTGCGCACATGCTGCCTTCCTTGGATGTGGTAACCGTTTCTCAGGCTACCTCTCCGGAATCGAACCCTATTTCTCCGTCACCCGTCACTACTATGGTAGGTGTTACAGAGCCAATTTTTCGCAAAGATTGACACTGCATGACAGTAGCAAATCACACTGCTACTTAGCATAATGTTGTGTGCGAAAAGTAGGCTGAGTAGCAGTGTGATTTGCTACTGCCATGCAGTGTCAATCTTTGCGACAAATTGGCTCTGTAACACCTACCATGGTAGTGACGGGTGATGGAGAAATAGGGTTCGGTTCCGAAGAGGTAGCCTGAGAAACGGTTACCACATCCAAGGAAGGCAGCAGGTGCGCAAATACCCAATCCTAACACGGGGATGTAGTGACAATAAATAATAATATCGGGCTCTATGAGTCTTGTAATTGGAATGAGTACAATCTAAATCCCTTAATGAGGATCAATTTCAGGGCAAGTCTGGTGCCAGCAACTGCGGTAATTCCAGCTCCAATAGTGAATATTTAAGTTGTTGCAGTTAAAAAGCTCGTAGTTGGACTTTGGGATGAGCCGACCGTTCCGCCTTAGGTATGCACCGGTCGTCTCGTCCCTTCTATCGGAGATGCGCTCCTAGCCTTATTTGGTTGTGTCGTGCCTCGTGCACTATTACATTGAAGAAATTAGAGTGCTCAAAGCAACCCTACGCTCTATATACATTAGCATGGGATAACATTATATGATTTTGAACCTATTACATTGGCTTTCGGGATCGAAGTAATGATTAACAGGGACATTCAGGGGCTTTCATATTTCATAGTCAGAGGTGAAATTCTTGGATTTATGAAAGACGATCAACTGCAAAAGGATTTGCCAAAGATGTTTTCATTAATCAAGAACGAAAGTTGGGGGCTCAAAGACGATCAGATACCGTCCTAGTCTCAACCATAAACGATGCCCACCAAGGATCGGCGGATGTTGCTTTTAGGACTCTGTCGGAACCTTATGAGAAATCAATGTTTTTGGGTTCCAGGGAGAGTATGGTCGCAAGGCTGAAACATAAAGGAATTGATGGAACGGTACCAGCAAGAGTGGAGCCTGCTGCTTAATTTGACTCAACACGGGGAAACTTACCAGGTCCAGACATAGTAAGGATTGACAGACTGAGATCTCTTTCTTGATTCTATGGGTTATGGTGCATGGCCGTTCTTAGTTGGTGGTGCGATTTGTCTAGTTATTTTCGTTATCTAGACAAACATTAGCTTTTGGAAACAAAAGATGGAGCATCATGCATGTTGCAACTCAAGGTGACGTGCGCATGAGGCAAAGCTTAGTAACTGTCGATTGCCAATAGATGTTGCGGGCAAAATCGGGAGGCAACAACGCTCGTGGCAGCAAATGGCTTTTACCGATAAAATAGAAAAGCAACGTGCGAGTAGCACCGTAAAGGGCAAAGTGCATGGGACAAAGCTTACTAAGTTGCCGACTGCCATAGGTTTTTGCGGGTTATGTCTGGCATCACATCACTTTTGGCGGATGATGGATTTTAGCAATGGAACGACAAAGCAACGTGCTAGTAGCACCACATGGGGAAAAGTGCATGGGGTGAAGCTTACTAAGTTGCTGATTCCCATCGGTTGTTGTGGGTTATATATGTAAACCCCCCCCCCCCCGCCCATGGCAGTTGATGGCTTTTAGCAATGGAACGGCAAAGCAACGTGCAAGTAGCATCGCAAGGGGCAAAGTGCAAGGAGCGAAGCTTACTAAGTTGCCGATTGCCATCGATTATTGTGGGCAACATCGGAAGCCGACAACGCTCGTGGTGGCTGATGGCTTTTATTAATGGAACAGCAAAGGAATGTGCAAGTAGCACCATATGGAAATACTACTTATGAGTGCTTTCTAAATTTCTCTCTTGTTCTTTCTTTCGAATGGATGGAAAGGCCGGTCCATGTATGAAAAATAGGGTAAGTATACTCTAAGAAAGTTATCTTATTATAGTACGAAAGTTTTCTGAGTTATAAACAACTAACGTTGGTTATAGTACAAAAGTTTTCCGAGTTGTGTAGCTTGGCAAGCCGTCCCTTATGGGTTGTTGAAGCCAGCCCCGTTTGTAGGAAAACTTTTGAGACTATAAACAAATTAACTGTTTGTGTAGCTTGGCAAGCCGTCCCTTATGGGTTGTTGAAGCCAGCCCCTTTAAGTAGGGAAACTTTCGTATTTATGGTATAGTTAGCTTTCTTGTGGTATCTTGCCCTGTTCTTTACTACTTTTGGTATAATATTGATGCTACCAAAGGAAACACCATGTGCACCCAAATACCCAGACAAATTTCCAGAGATGAACTTGTCAAAATCCTTCCCGATTCATGGATCACAAATTATGAGAAGCTAAGAGAATCAGAGGAATCTCTGCAATCTGGTGAACCAACTTTTACCAAAAGAAGTGACAGAACCGTTTGCATAAGCTTTGACCATTCCCATCTCAAAAAACCCAATAAAACCATCTTTTCTTGCCAAATGATCCAACCCAAAGATACAACAGACACTTACCCAGAACCCGATGGAGAATTCTTCTGGAATATCCAAAGCATCATGGAAGAACATGACTGGTGTCAATATTTTGACAACGAAGGGAAAAGAATGTGGTGGTTCAAATGCCCTTTCACTGGACACTGCCCATGGGATCTCGGTTGCACCTGCCAAGATTGTATAGAAAATCCAGTTGGAGAATATAATGAACATCACCAGCGCAAATCTAAATCCAAGAAAAAGGGGAAAACTACTGAAAAAGAATTTCGGGCCAGATATGAGAATAAAGATCCTTCGATTGGCTCATTAAGCCGTCCAGGTAAATATGAATTTCTTGTTAGTTACAAACACCAAGAATGGCCGAAATTACCTGAAAAATTCACCCCTAACTGGGAGGATAGTGAAACCATGCCCAAATCCGAACCAACATCATCTCACACCCCAAAAACTGAAAAGCCACCTGAGCCTAAGACTCCATCAACCCAAAGTTCCACACACCCACAAATATTCATGATGAGCCCTTCAAGTTCTAGTCACTCCCAAAATTTTCCTCCACTACAACCTTTTGAAAAGGAGGGTATCAGCCATGCTCCAAAAATCCCCAAAAAGAACATAGTACTACCGTCTGGAGAAAAAACCCCAACAAGTGATATTGAAGCAACAATGAACTGGCAATCAGAAAATTCCATCTGTCAAAACAAAGTGCTCAACAATATTGGAAACACCATAAAAAATGTGGCCCATGTACAGAACAAGTTGATGAGCAAAGTGGAAACAATTGAGAAAAAGGTGGAGCGGTCATCGTCTCAACATGCAGGACTGATCAAAGCTTTGGAATTAAGGTTGGCAAATTTACAATATGAGATTTGTCCGCCAGGAACTTCACTTTTCCAATTTTTCCAACAACAACAACAGGAGACTATTTCTCTTAAAGAACAAATTCAGCTTCTGAGAAATGATCACTATGAGCCACAAAGAACCTCATCATTCTCTTCAAAACCTACCTTCTTCCCCATGTCATCACGAGCATATTCACCACCCAAATTAGACCATACCTTCTCTACTTTTCCATCAACCTCAAAAAATCCAATCTCTTTCACCCGACCAACAAAAGAAGAAAATGATTTTGATATCGCAAAAATGGTTTGGGAAAGGAAAGATGCCATTGCAGCAAAGAAACAAACCAAGAAAAGGCGAGACCAAGGAGAAAGTTCAAAAGGATCAAATCCTGACAATCTGATGATTTCCGACCAGAAGGCTCCAGACTTCTATGTCTCTCAGCCAAGGTACATATCAGAAGAAGATACCCCATGGTCAGAATCGCTAAACTCATCAGAAGACGAATCCATGGAAGATAGTTCTCAAGCAAGCAATGAATCCACAACGGAATCTTCCGAAGGAGATGATCCCCCAATATTTGTAAACCAGCCAAGAGATCCGGAAATATCTGAGGTAGATGATGAACAAGAAGGCATGACGGATGAACCAATCCCAGAAAGAAGATATGAGCCTATGGCGTCAAAGCCAGTTGGAACTGGTTTCCACACTTTCACCTTAGATGATGTCAAGGTTTCAAAATGGGCTCAACGGATCCAAGACTTCTATACTTGGATGGTGACCAGAAATTTGGTGGAGCGAGAAAAGTATATCATCCTTTCAGAACTCACTTCACGATTCTCAGGAATCCTCAAAGACTGGTGGAATGCACTTGGAATTCAAGACAAAAATGCTTTTCTTACTTCCCAGGATTTTGCTTTCAACATCAGAATCCTACATGAAGTCTTTTGCGGAGATGCTGGCCAAAGACAGGAGAAAATGCGAAGGCAACTGTTCGAGATGAAGTGCGTGTCATTCGACAGAAATGACATTGATAGACATTTTCAAAAAATGGCAAAGATATACTTCGAGATTGGAGGAGACATCAATCTAAAGCAAGCCTTTGTATCTTCTCTTCCAAAGTTGTTGGCAAGTCGAACCATGACCATCATTGAAGAAAAGTTCCAGTCCATAACCATCCCACAAATTGGTTACATCAGGCAAGCTATTTTCGTTGCATTAGATGATATCTGTACGAAGCGCTCTGCCCTGAAACAAATTATCCAACACAATCCAGCACTTGACAAAGCATGCCGCAAATCTGATCTAATCACCGGATCAGGATGTTCTTGCCGCACATCTAGGCGAAGGAGAGAATTCAGAAGGTTCAAATGGCCAAGAATTCCAGATGGAAAGTCAAGGTCCAAGAGACGCACAAAATATTTCGGACGGAGAAGGCCAGGAAATTTTCACAAGAAGAACAGGTGTTTTATTTGCCATAAGATTGGACATTTTGCAAAAAATTGTCCACAATCAAGAAGGTCTGTCAAACTCATTCAAGAGATTGAAGATTACACTGGTATACATCTCGGAAAGGAGGAGGACCTTGAATCAATATTCTCTGTGGATGATGAACCTAATGAAGAAACTTTATTCTCCCTTGATATCTATGAAGAGCAAGGCAATTACCAAATCTCAGAACCAATAATCGAGGCTAAAGAGGAGATCAATGATCTTACTGTTGTTCCTCAAGTAGAAGTCAAAATCTATTCATCCAAGTGGGACAAACCAACTCGAGTTATTGCTTTCATTGATACCGGAGCTGCTTCCTCACTTATAAATCCAGCTGTTTTTCCTGAAGATCAATGGGTACCTCATTTTAAGGATTTCAACACTGCATCAAATGCGATCTTGACCACAACTGTCATTACAAAGCACCCGATCACCATTGAGTTCTTTCCAGGATTGAAGCTCAGGACGAAGCTGCTAGGATCTGATGTACCAGGAAAAGATCTTATTATTGGATTCGACATCTACAGACAGCTCAGAGATCAGCTCCATATCAAGGCTAATGGGATAGCTTTTAAAAAGCAGTTCAGGCCCTATTCTGAAATCCCGAGGCTATTCCAAATCACTAAGGACGAACAGATCAAGGAGATCGAGCAAAATCTCATTGAACAATCATGTGCCGATTCCCACAAAGACTTCATGATGAAAGGGAAACGCCCTCTATGGAAAAATGAAGAATTTTTTATCAAGCTCCCTTTCAAGAAGAATGAAAACATCAATACAACAAAAGCCAGTCATTCAGGAATGAATCCAGATCATCTGCAACTCGCAAAGAAAGAGTGTGAAGAACTTTTGGAATTTGATCTGATAGAGCCATCAGATTCACAATGGGCATGCGAAGCATATTATGTATACAAAAGAGCTGAACAAACAAGAGGAAAACTCAAGTTAGTCATCAACTACCAGCCACTTAACCATTTCCTCCAAGATGACAAATTCCCTATCCCAAATAAACTCACCCTTTTCTCCCACCTAGCCAAGGCCAAATATTTTTCTAAGTTTGATTTAAAGTCGGGATTTTGGCAATTAGGAATTCACCCCGAAGAAAGACCCAAAACAGGATTTTGCATCCCCGATCATCACTTCCAATGGAAAGTTATGCCCTTCGGATTGAAAACTGCACCTTCTTTATTCCAAAAAGCCATGATAAAAATATTCCAACCCATCCTCCATACCTCCCTAGTTTACATTGATGACATCCTGCTATTTAGTGTAACATTTGAAGAACATATCAACTTGCTTCGTCAGTTTGAGGAATTGGTAACACAATACGGGATCAAGCTCTCAGCAAAAAAGATGGTTCTTGCTCAAAAGGAAATTGATTTTCTTGGAATGCATTTTGTGCAAGGAGAATATAGTCCAAGACCCCATATATGTCAGGAACTACTCAAATTTCCGGATACCAACTTCACAACAAAGCAGATCCAACAATTTCTGGGCATAATAAATTATGTAAGAGATTTTATCCCAAATGTCTCTACATACATTTCTTCACTTACAGAGATGCTCAAGAAAAATGCTCCTCCATGGGGAAAGAAACAAGATGAAGTAGTCTAGAAAATAAAGGAGATTTCTAAAAATGTCAAGTCCCTCTATATCCCTTCGGACGGTAAGAAGATATTGCAGACAGATGCCAGCAATGAATATTGGAGTGCCGTTCTATTTGAAGAAAAAGATGGCCAGAGGAAAATATGCGGATACGCCAGTGGAAAGTTCAAAGATGCCGAGCAACATTATCACTCCACTTTCAAGGAATTTCTTGCAGTAAAGAATGGAATCAAGAAATTCAATTTCTTCCTTATTCATACAGAATTCATGATTGAAATGGATATGAAGGCTTTCCCGAAGATGATTCGTCTAAATGCAAAAATTATTCCCAATCCTCAGATTCTCAGGTGGGCTCAATGGTTCTCTCCATACAAGTTTCAAGTCAGGCATCTGAAAGGAAAGGATAATATTCTCGCAGATTTTCTGTCCCGACCGGAAGAATTTTCAAGGAGATTTTCCCCAGCAAAATTGAAGTCAAACGAAAAGCTAATCAGTCACATCTTCATGTTTTCCAGTTTAGCAGGAACAAGTTCATTAAAGCCAACAGATCATCCGCCGGAATTGTTCAACCTCATGGATCCCTTTGATCCATCAATTCTTATTGAAAGAAGAACTTATTATGAGCTCGAGGTTTTCCGACAACATGGAGGATCTATTCTCAAGCCTTATGGAGTGAATCCGGAATATCCGTTCTGCCATATATTCATAGCTCAAGCCAAGGATTTTCCACAAGAACTATTATGGTTTTTCTGGTACCTATGCCATCAGTATTATATTTTCATGGAATTCAAATGAAACGTCTTCAAAGAGTTTGATAACATTGCACCAGCTCTTAGAATATTTTTGCAATGGTTCAAACCTAGAAGATATTGGATTAAATGTTTCAATGATTCCTACACAGCGAAGGTGTTCATGTTTCATAGGCCAGTAAAGATTATTAATGGAAAAGTCCAGGCACAAGCAGAAGCATCATTTTGGTGGAAATTTCCCGTGTCCATTTTATCAATGGAGGAAGAATATAGCGAGGCACAAAGAATCCTTTTTCAGCAAAATAGATGCATCCCGAAAGAAATATGGCCAAAAGATTGGGCAAGCTGGAATTATACAAATAGTCATCCTCACTGGGAAAGAGTCCGGGCAGCAGCAAAAGAATACCAAACTCCATACGAAGTCATCCGAGAAAAATCACTCAAGACATTTCCAGACTAAGGCTAAGGATTACATCTTTCAATCCAAAAGAGAAAGAGCATTGTGAAGAATGGCCGTCAAGTTCCAGGCGTTACTACACAAGGTCATTGAAAAGATGCCTAGAAGACAATCATGGAATCATCAAAGAATAATTACCTTATTTCCTACTAATCCCACCATAATCCTAAATTAGCCACCAAAAAACCTCAAAAATATCCTACCCATGTCAAGACAAATTTTCCACATCTTTCCATACTATCCGGGCCCCGCTTCAACTTGTTTTCACATGTTTAGACATGCCTCCACATGCTTCGTCACATGCATCATCATGCTTTCACATGGCGTCACATGCTCCCGCATATTTTCACATGTTACACCATGTATATTTCACCCGTTTCACATGTTTTCGGTTGTTTTTTAGTTGTTTGCCTAAAGTCCTTCACATGTTTAGAAGGACCCACTTGTAAGATAAGTTTGCCATGTAAGATAGGTTTATTTTATCTATTAAGTTTGTCTTGTAATAACCTCCTAGTCCTATATAAAGGAGGCCTTGTAGTACTGGTAGGATCATCTAGCAATCATCCTGTAAATCTTCAAAAATCCTTTGTGAAATACTACTTATGAGTGCTTTCTAAATTTCTCTCTTGTTCTTTCTTTCGAATGGATGGAAAGGCCGGTCCATGTATGAAAAATAGGGTAAGTATACTGTAAGAAAGTTATCTTATTATAGTACGAAAGTTTTCTGAGTTATAAACAGATAACGTTGGTTATAGTACAAAAGTTTTCCGAGTTGTGTAGCTTGGCAAGCCGTCCCTTATGGGTTGTTGAAGCCAGCCCCTTTAAGTAGGGAAACTTTCGTATTTATGGTATAGTTAGCTTTCTTGTGGTATATTGCCCTGTTCTTTACTACTTTTAAACTTTTGTACTATAACCAACGTTAGCTGTTTATAACTCAGAAAACTTTCGTACTATAATAAGATAACTTTCTTACAGTATACTTACCCTATTTTTCATACATGGACCGGCCTTTCCATCCATTCGAAAGAAAGAACAAGAGAGAAATTTAGAAAGCACTCATAAGTAGTATTTCACAAAGGATTTTTGAAGGTTTACAAGATGATTGCTAGATAATTGCTAGATGATCCTACCAGTACAACAAGGCCTCCTTTATATAGGACTAGGAGGTTATTACAAGACAAACTTAATAGATAAAATAAACCTATCTTACATGGCAAACTTATATTACAAGTGGGTCCTTCTAAACATGTGAAGGACTTTAGGCAAACAACTAAAAAACAACCGAAAACATGTGAAACGGGTGAAATATACATGGTGTAACATGTGAAAATATACGGGAGCATGTGACGCCATGTGAAAGCATGATGATGCATGTGACGAAGCATGTGGAGGCATGTCTAAACATGTGAAAACAAGTTGAAGCGGGGCCCGGATAGTATGGAAAGATGTGGAAAATTTGTCTTGACATGGGTAGGATATTTTTGAGGTTTTTTAGTGGCTAATTTAGGATTATGGTGGGATTAGTAGGAAATCAGGTAATTATTCTTTGATGATTCCATGATTGTCTTCTAGGCATCTTTTCAATGACCTTGTGTAGTAACGCCTGGAACTTGACGGCCATTCTTCACAATGCTCTTTCTCTTTTGGATTGAAAGATGTAATCCTCAGCCTTAGTCTGGAAATGTCTTGAGTGATTTTTTCTCGGATGACTTCGTATGGAGTTTGGTATTCTTTTGCTGCTGCCCGGACTCTTTCCCGGTGAGGATGACTGTTTGTATAATTCCAGCTTGCCCAATCTTTTGGCCATATTTCTTTCGGGATGCATCTATTTTGCTGAAAAAGGATTCTTTGTGCCTCGCTATATTCTTCCTCCATTGATAAAATGGACACGGGAAATTTCCACCAAAATGATGCTTCTGCTTGTGCCTGGACTTTTCCATTAATAATCTTTACTGGCCTATGAAACATGAACACCTTCGCTGTGTAGGAATCACCGAAACATTTAATCCAGTATCTTCTAGGTTTGAACCATTGCAAAAATATTCTAAGAGCTGGTGCAATATTATCAAACTCTTTGAAGACGTTGCATTTGAATTCCATGAAAATATAATACTGATGGCATAGGTACCAGAAAAACCATAATAGTTCTTGTGGAAAATCCTTGGCTTGAGCTATGAATATATGGCAGAACGGATATTCCGGATTCACTCCGTAAGGCTTGAGAATAGATCCTCCATGTTGTCGGAAAACCTCGAGCTCATAATAAGTTCTTCTTTAAATAAGAATTGATGGATCAAAGGGATCCATGAGGTTGAACAATTCCGGCAGATGATCTGTTGGCTTTAATGAACTTGTTCCTGGTAAACTGGAAAACATGAAGATGTGACTGATTAGCTTTTCGTTTGACTTCAATTTTGCTGGGGAAAATCTCCTTGAAAATTCTTCCGGTCGGGACAGAAAATCTGCGAGAATATTATCCTTTCCTTTCTGATGCCTGACTTGAAACTTGTATGGAGAGAACCATTGAGCCCACCTGAGAATCTGAGCATTGGGAATAATTATTGCATTTAGATGAATCATCTTTGGGAAAGCCTTCATATCCATTTCAATCAGGAATTCTGTATGAATAAGGAAGAAATTGAATTTCTTGATTCCATTCTTTACTGCAAGGATTTCCTTGAAAGTGGAGTGATAATGTTGCTCGGCATCTTTGAACTTTCCACTGGCGTATCCGCATATTTTCCTCTGGCCATCTTTTTCTTCAAATAGAACAGCACTCCAATATTCATTGCTGGCATCTGTCTGCAATATCTTCTTACCGTCCGAAGGGATATAGAGGGACTTGACATTTTTAGAAATCTCCTTTATTTTCCGGACTGCTTCATCTTGTTTCTTTCCCCATGGAGGAGCATTTTTCTTGAGCATCTCTGTAAGTGGAGAAATGTATGTAGAGATATTTGGAATAAAATCTCTTACATAATTTATTATGCCCAGAAATTGTTGGATCTGCTTTGTTGAGAAGTTGGTATCCGGAAATTTGAGTAGTTCCCGACATATATGGGGTCCTGGACTATATTCTCCTTGCACAAAATGCATTCCAAGAAAATCAATTTTCTTTTGAGCAAGAACCATCTTTTTGGCTGAGAGCATGATCCATTCTTGGGGTTTGTAACTGACAAGAAATTCATATTTACCTGGACGGCTTAATGAGCCAATAGAAGGATCTTTATTTTCATATCTGGCCCGAAATTCTCTTTCAGTAGTTTTCCCCTTTTTCTTGGATTTAGATTTGCGCTGGTGATGTTCATTATATTCTCCAACTGGATCTTCTATACAATCTTGGCAGGTGCAACCGAGATCCCATGGGCAGTGTCCAGTGAAAGGGCATTTGAACCACCACATTCTTTTCCCTTCGTTGTCAAAATATTTGCACCAGTCATGTTCTTCCATGATGCTTTGGATATTCCAGAAGAATTCTCCATCGGGTTCTGGGTAAGTGTCTGTTGTATCTTTGGGTTGGATCATTTGGCAAGAAAAGATGGTTTTATTGGGTTTTTTGAGATGGGAATGGTCAAAGCTTATGCAAACAATTTTGTCACTTCTTTTGGTAAAAGTTGGTTAACTGGATTGCAGAGTTTCCTCTGATTCTCTTAGCTTCTCATAATTTGTGATCCATGAATCGGGAAGGATTTTGACAAGTTCATCTCTGGAAATTTGTCTGGGTATTTGGGTGCACATGGTGTTTCCTTTGGTAGCATCAATATTTAAGAGCAAAGCATTTTCTCCTCCGGGTAGACAAAGATCCATGGCATGATTTTGGACTCGCCATGCCATTTGGTGGTGAAGGGTTGCTTGGATAGAATCTTTGGCTTGTGGTGCTCCTTGGATTTGGACTTGGATTTTTAAGGCTTCGGTTAGGTACGGGTCATAAAGGGACATGTTGAAATTTGGAAAGATAGTTATGAAGACAGTTCCAGCATTCAGGGTAACTTCGGCAGTACCCAAGTTTGCGTGTTGGTACTCCAAATATCGGGTATCTAGAAGAGAAAGTCGACCTACAACAGGTTGACCTTTTCTTCCATGATATGTTAAAGCGATTCAAACAGCACCAAAATGGATATGGGTAAAACCATGAGCTCTCCATTGCCTAGGAAAATCATCTGGTATTTGAAGGGTGATAAATTGTTCCTCTCGAGTGGCAAGAATAGGATGCTGGTCAAGTTTTGAGGCAGCAACATATTCTTTGACTCCTTTTGGTCTATGTTGGACTAAGGAACGAATTTGGGTCCAAGGTGCAAAGGATTTTTTGGCAAACGCTGTGTAAGGGTTTATGAGGGGTAGTTCAGTGGAAGATACTTTTTGTTCATCGGGTAGGATATCTACTTCATAGAGGTAATCATATTTTTTGGACAAGGTTTTATGTAAAGTAGGAGACATATTCATTTTTGCAAGAGTAGAAGAAGAGGATGATGGAAATGACTCAGACATATTTAGTAAATTGTTCCTCCCTCCGAAAGGATGGGCTGGCTCTGATACCACAGTAGTAAAGAACAGGGGCAAGATACCACAAGAAAGCTAACTATACCATAAATACGAAAGTTTCCCTACTTAAAGGGGCTGGCTTCAACAACCTATAAGGGACGGCTTGCCAAGCTACACAAACAGTTAATTTGTTTATAGTCTCAAAAGTTTTCCTACAAACGGGGCTGGCTTCAACAACCCATAAGGGACGGCTTGCCAAGCTACACAACTCGGAAAACTTTTGTACTATAACCAACGTTAGCTGTTTATAACTCAAAAAACTTTCGTACTATAATAAGATAACTTTCTTACAGTATACTTACCCTATTTTTCATACATGGACCGGCCTTTCCATCCATTCGAAAGAAAGAACAAGAGAGAAATTTAGAAAGCACTCATAAGTAGTATTTCACAAAGGATTTTTGAAGGTTTACAAGATGATTGCTAGATGATCCTACCAGTACTACAAGGCCTCCTTTATATAGGACTAGGAGGTTATTACAAGACAAACTTAATAGATAAAATAAACCTATCTTACATGGCAAACTTATCTTACAAGTGGGTCCTTCTAAACATGTGAAGGACTTTAGGCAAACAACTAAAAAACAACCGAAAACATGTGAAACGGGTGAAATATACATGGTGTAACATGTGAAAATATACGGGAGCATGTGACGCCATGTGAAAGCATGATGATGCATGTGACAAAGCATGTGGAGGCATGTCTAAACATGTGAAAACAAGTTGAAGCGGGGCTCGGATAGTATGGAAAGATGTGGAAAATTTGTCTTGACATGGGTAGGATATTTTTGAGGTTTTTTGGTGGCTAATTTAGGATTATGGTGGGATTAGTAGGAAATCGGGTAATTATTCTTTGATGATTCCATGATTGTCTTCTAGGCATCTTTTCAATGACCTTGTGTAGTAACGCCTGGAACTTGACGGCCATTCTTCACAGTGCTCTTTCTCTTTTGGATTGAAAGATGTAATCCTCAGCCTTAGTCTGGAAATGTCTTGAGTGATTTTTTCTCGGATGACTTCGTATGGAGTTTGGTATTCTTTTGCTGCTGCTCGGACTCTTTCCCAGTGAGGATGACTGTTTGTATAATTCCAGCTTGCCCAATCTTTTGGCCATATTTCTCTCGGGATGCATCTATTTTGCTGAAAAAGGATTCTTTGTGCCTCGCTATATTCTTCCTCCATAGATAAAATGGACCCGGGAAATTTCCACCAAAATGATGCTTCTGCTTGTGCCTGGACTTTTCCATTAATAATCTTTACTGGCCTATGAAACATGAACACCTTTGCTGTGTAGGAATCACTGAAACATTTAATCCAATATCTTCTAGGTTTGAACCATTGCAAAAATATTCTAAGAGCTGGTGCAATGTTATCAAACTCTTTGAAGACGTTGCATTTGAATTCCATGAAAATATAATACTGATGGCATAGGTACCAGAAAAACCATAATAGTTCTTGTGGAAAATCCTTGGCTTGAGCTATGAATATATGGCAGAACGGTTATTCTGGATTCACTCCGAAAGGCTTGAGAATAGATCCTCCATGTTGTCGGAAAACCTCGAGCTCATAATAAGTTCTTCTTTCAATAAGAATTGATGGATCAAAGGGATCCATGAGGTTGAACAATTCCGGCGGATGATCTGTTGGCTTTAATGAACTTGTTCCTGGTAAACCGGAAAACATGAAGATGTGACTGATTAGCTTTTCCTTTGACTTCAATTTTGCTGGGGAAAATCTCCTTGAAAATTCTTCCGGTCGGGACAGAAAATCTGCGAGAATATTATCCTTTCCTTTCAGATGCCTGACTTGAAACTTGTATGGAGAGAACCATTGAGCCCACCTGAGAATCCGAGGATTGGGAATAATTTTTGCATTTAGATGAATCATCTTCGGGAAAGCCTTCATATCCATTTCAATCAGGAATTCTGTATGAATAAGGAAGAAATTGAATTTCTTGATTCCATTCTTTGCTACAAGAATTTAATTGAAAGTGGAGTGATAGTGTTGCTCGGCATCTTTGAACTTTCCACTGGCGTATCCGCATATTTTCCTCCGGCCATCTTTTTCTTCAAATAGAACAGCACTCCAATATTCATTGCTGGCATCTGTCTGCAATATCTTCTTACCGTCCGAAGGGATATAGAGGGACTTGACATTTTTAGAAATCTCCTTTATTTTCCGGACTGCTTCATCTTGTTTCTTTCCCCATGGAGGAGCATTTTTCTTGAGCATCTCTGTAAGTGGAGAAATGTATGTAGAGATATTTGGGATAAATCTCTTACATAATTTATTATGCCCAGAAATTGTTGGATCTGCTTTGTTGAGAAGTTGGTATCCGGAAATTTGAGTAGTTCCTGACATATATGGGGTCCTGGACTATAGTCTCCTTGCACAAAATGCATTCCAAGAAAATCAATTTCCTTTTGAGCAAGAACCATCTTTTTGGCTGAGAGCATGATCCCGTATTGTGTTACCAATTCCTCAAACTGACGAAGCAAGTTGATATGTTCTTCAAATGTCACACTAAATAACAGGATGTCATCAATGTAAACTAGGGAGGTATGGAGGATGGGTTGGAATATTTTTATCATGGCTTTTTGGAATAAAGAAGGTGCAGTTTTCAATCCGAAGGGCATAACTTTCCATTGGAAGTGATGATCGGGGATGCAAAATCCTGTTTTGGGTCTTTCTTCGGGGTGAATTCCTAATTGCCAAAATCCTGACTTTAAATCAAACTTAGGAAAATATTTGGCCTTGGCTAGGTGGGAGAAAAGGGTGAGTTTATTTGGGATAGGGAATTTGTCATCTTGGAGGAAATGGTTAAGTGGCTGGTAGTTGATGACTAACCTGAGTTTTCCTCTTGTTTGTTCAGCTCTTTTGTTGACATAAAATGCTTCGCATGCCCATTGTGAATCCGATGGCTCTATCAGATCAAATTCCAAAAGTTCTTCACACTCTTTCTTTGCGTGTTGCAGATGATCTGGATTCATTCCTGAATGACTGGCTTTTGTTGGATTGATGTTTTCATTCTTCTTGAAAGGGAGCTTGATAAAAAATTCTTCATTTTTCCATAGAGGGCGTTTCCCTTTCATCATGATGTCTTTGTGGGAATCGGCACATGATTGTTCAATGAGATTTTGCTCGATCTCCTTGATCTATTCATCCTTAGTGATTTGGAATAGCCTCGGGATTTCAGAATAAGGCCTGAACTGCTTTTTAAAAGCTATCCCATTAGCCTTGATATGGAGCTGATCTCTGAGCTGTCTGTAGATGTCGAATCCAATAATAAGATCTTTTCCTAGTACATCAGATCCTGGCAGCTTCGTCCTGAGCTTCAATCCTGGAAAGAACTCAATGGTGATCGGGTGCTTTGTAATGACAGTTGTGGTCAAGATCGCATTTGATGCAGTGTTGAAATCCTTAAAATACGGTACCCATTGATCTTCAGGAAAAACAGCTGGATTTATAAGTGAGGAAGCAGCTCCGGTATCAATGAAAGCAATAACTCGAGTTGGTTTGTCCCACTTGGATGAATAGATTTTGACTTCTACTTGAGGAACAACAGTAAGAGCATTGATCTCCTCTTTAGCCTCGATTATTGGTTCTGAGATTTGGTAATTGCCTTGCTCTTCATAGATATCAAGGGAGAATAAAGTTTCTTCATTAGGTTCATCATCCACAGAGAATATTGATTCAAGGTCCTCCTCCTTTCCGAGATGTATACCAGTGTAATCTTCAATCTCTTGAATGAGTTTGACAGACCTTCTTGATTGTGGACAATTTTTTGCAAAATGTCCAATCTTATGGCAAATAAAACACCTGTTCTTCTTGTGAAAATTTCCTGGCCTTCTCCGTCCGAAATATTTTGTGCGTCTCTTGGACCTTGACTTTCCATCTGGAATTCTTGGCCATTTGAACCTTCTGAATTCTTTCTTTGCCTAGATGTGCGGCAAGAGCATCCCGATCCGGTGATTAGATCAGATTTGCGGCATGCTTTGTCAAGTGCTGGATTGTGTTGGATAATTTGTTTCAGGGCAGAGCGCTTCGTACAGATATCATCCAATGCGACGAAAATAGCTTGCCCGATGTAACCAATTTGTGGGATGGTTATGGACTGGAACTTTTCTTCAATGATGGTCATGGTTCGACTTGCCAGCAACTTTGGAAGAGAAGATACAAAGGCTTGCTTTAGATTGATGTCCCAATCTCGAAGTATATCTTTGCCATTTTTTGAAAATGTCTATCAATGTCATTTCTGTCGAATGACACGCACTTCATCTCGAACAGTTGCCTTCGCATTTTCTCCTGTCTTTGGCCAGCATCTCCGCAAAAGACTTCATGTAGGATTCTGATGTTGAAAGCAAAATCCTGGGAAGTAAGAAAAGCATTTTTGTCTTGAATTCCAAGTGCATTCCACCAGTCTCTGAGGATTCCTGAGAATCGTGAAGTGAGTTCTGAAAGGATGATATACTTTTCTCGCTCCACCAAATTTCTAGTCACCATCCAAGTATAGAAGTCTTGGATCCGTTGAGGCCATTTTGAAACCTTGACATCATCTAAGGTGAAAGTGTGGAAACCAGTTCCAACTGGCTTTGACGCCATAGGCTCATATCTTCTTTCTGGGATTGGTTCATCCGTCATGCCTTCTTGTTCATCATCTACCTCAGATATTTCCGGATCTCTTGGCTGGTTTACAAATATTGGGGGATCATCTCCTTCGGAAGATTCCGTTGTGGATTCATTGCTTGCTTGAGAACTATCTTCCATGGATTTGTCTTCTGATGAGTTTAGCGATTCTGACCATGGGGTATCTTCTTCTGATATGTACCTTGGCTGAGAGACATAGAAGTCTGGAGCCTTCTGGTTGGAAATCATCAGATT
This sequence comes from Nicotiana noctiflora, assembly GCA_032618575.1. NCBI lineage: Eukaryota > Viridiplantae > Streptophyta > Magnoliopsida > Solanales > Solanaceae > Nicotiana > Nicotiana noctiflora. Next base: position 413,139 of record JASVEL010010494.1, on the reverse strand, counting down.
GTCAGGATTTGATCCTTTTGAACTTTCTCCTTGGTCTCGCCTTTTCTTGGTTTGTTTCTTTGCTGCAATGGCATCTTTCCTTTCCCAAACCATTTTTGCGATATCAAAATCATTTTCTTCTTTTGTTGGTCGGGTGAAAGAGATTGGATTTTTTGAGGTTGATGGAAAAGTAGAGAAGGTATGGTCTAATTTGGGTGGTGAATATGCTCGTGATGACATGGGGAAGAAGGTAGGTTTTGAAGAGAATGATGAGGTTCTTTGTGGCTCATAGTGATCATTTCTCAGAAGCTGAATTTGTTCTTTAAGAGAAATAGTCTCCTGTTGTTGTTGTTGGAAAAATTGGAAAAGTGAAGTTCCTGGCGGACAAATCTCATATTGTAAATTTGCCAACCTTAATTCCAAAGCTTTGATCAGTCCTGCATGTTGAGACGATGACCGCTCCACCTTTTTCTCAATTGTTTCCACTTTGCTCATCAACTTGTTCTGTACATGGGCCACATTTTTTATGGTGTTTCCAATATTGTTGAGCACTTTGTTCTGGCAGATGGAATTTTCTGATTGCCAGTTCATTGTTGCTTCAATATCACTTGTTGGGGTTTTTTCTCCAGACGGTAGTACTATGTTCTTTTTGGGGCATGGCTGATACCCTCCTTTTCAAAAGGTTGTAGTGGAGGAAAATCTTGGGAGTGACTAGAACTTGAAGGGCTCATCATGAATATTTGTGGGTGTGTGGAACTTTGGGTTGATGGAGTCTTAGGCTCAGGTGGCTTTTCAGTTTTTGGGGTGTGAGATGATGTTGGTTCGGATTTGGGCATGATTTCACTATCCTCCCAGCTAGGGGTGAATTTTTCAGGTAATTTCGGCCATTCTTGGGGTTTGTAACTGACAAGAAATTCATATTTACCTGGACGGCTTAATGAGCCAATCGAAGGATCTTTATTCTCATATCTGGCCCGAAATTCTTTTTCAGTAGTTTTCCCCTTTTTCTTGGATTTAGATTTGTGCTGGTGATGTTCATTATATTCTCCAACTGGATCTTCTATACAATCTTGGCAGGTGCAACCGAGATCCCATGGGCAGTGTCCAGTGAAAGGGCATTTGAACCACCACATTCTTTTCCCTTCGTTGTCAAAATATTGACACTAGTCATGTTCTTCCATGATGCTTTGGATATTCCAGAAGAATTCTCCATCGGGTTCTGGGTAAGTGTCTGTTGTATCTTTGGGTTGGATCATTTGGCAAGAAAAGATGGTTTTATTTGGTTTTTTGAGATGGGAATGGTCAAAGCTTATGCAAACGGTTTTGTCACTTCTTTTGGTAAAAGTTGGTTCACCAGATTGCAGAGATTCCTCTGATTCTCTTAGCTTCTCATAATTTGTGATCCATGAATCAGGAAGGATTTTGACAAGTTCATCTCTGGAAATTTGTCTGGGTATTTGGGTGCACATGGTGTTTCCTTTGGTAGCATCAACATTTAAGAGCAAAGCATTTTCTCCTCCGGGTAGACAAAGATCCATGGCATGATTTTGGACTCGCCATGCCATTTGGTGGTGAAGGGTTGCTTGGATAGAATCTTTGGCTTGTGGTGCTCCTTGGATTTGGACTTGGATTTTTAAGGCTTCGGTTAGGTACGGGTCATAAAGGGACATGTTGAAATTTGGAAAGATAGTTATGAACACAGTTCCAGCATTCAGGGTAACTTCGACAGTACCCAAGTTTGCGTGTTGGTACTCCAAATATCGGGTATCTAGAAGAGAAAGTCGAGCTACAACAGGCTGACCTTTTCTTCCGTGATATGTTAAAGCAATTCGGACAGCACCAAAAAATGACATTGATAGACATTTTCAAAAAATGGCAAAGATATACTTCGAGATTGGAGGAGACATCAATCTAAAGCAAGCCTTTGTATCTTCTCTTCCAAAGTTGCTGGCAAGTCGAACCATGACCATCATTGAAGAAAAGTTCCAATCCATAACCATCCCACAAATTGGTTACATCAGGCAAGCTATTTTCGTTGCATTAGATGATATATGTACGAAGCGCTCTGCCCTGAAACAAATTATCCAACACAATCCAACAAAAGCCAGTCATTCAGGAATGAATCCAGATCATCTGCAACTCGCAAAGAAAGAGTGTGAAGAACTTTTGGAATTTGATCTGATAGAGCCATCGGATTCACAATGGGCATGCGAAGCATTTTATGTCAACAAAAGAGCTGAACAAACAAGAGGAAAACTCAGGTTAGTCATCAACTACCAGCCACTTAACCATTTCCTCCAAGATGACAAATTCCCTATCCCAAATAAACTCACCCTTTTCTCCCACCTAGCCAAGGCCAAATATTTTTCTAAGTTTGATTTAAAGTCGGGATTTTGGCAATTAGGAATTCACCCTGAAGAAAGACCCAAAACAGGATTTTGCATCCCCGATCATCACTTCCAATGGAAAGTTATGCCCTTCGGATTGAAAACCGCACCTTCTTTATTCCAAAAAGCCATGATAAAAATATTCCAACCCATCCTCCATACCTCCCTAGTTTACATTGATGACATCCTGCTATTTAGTGTGACATTTGAAGAACATATCAACTTGCTTCGTCGGTTTGAGGAATTGGTAACACAATACGGGATCATGCTCTCAGCAAAAAAGATGGTTCTTGCTCAAAAGGAAATTGATTTTCTTGGAATGCATTTTGTGCAAGGAGAATATAGTCCAGGACCCCATATATGTCGGGAACTACTCAAATTTCCGGATACCAACTTCTCAACAAAGCAGATCCAACAATTTCTGGGCATAATAAATTATGTAAGAGTTTTTATCCCAAATATCTCTACATACATTTCTCCACTTACAGAGATGCTCAAGAAAAATGCTCCTCCATGGGGAAAGAACAAGAGAGAAATTTAGCAAGCACTCATAAGTAGTATTTCACAAAGGATTTTTGAAGGTTTACAAGATGATTGCTAGATCATCCTACCAGTACTACAAGGCCTCCTTTATATAGGACTAGGAGGTTATTACAAGACAAACTTAATAGATAAAATAAACCTATCTTACATGGCAAACTTATCTTACAAGTGGGTCCTTCTAAACAATTGAAGGACTTTAGGCAAACAACTAAAAAACAACCGAAAACATGTGAAACGGGTGAAATATACATGGTGTAACATGTGAAAATATACGGGAGCATGTGACGCCATGTGAAAGCATGATGATGCATGTGACGAAGCATGTGGAGGCATGTCTAAACATGTGAAAACAAGTTGAAGCGGGGCTCGGATAGTATGGAAAGATGTGGAAAATTTGTCTTGACATGGGTAGGATATTTTTTAGGTTTTTTGGTGGCTAATTTAGGATTATGGTGGGATTAGTAGGAAATCAGTTAATTATTCTTTGATGATTCCATGATTGTCTTCTAGGCATCTTTTCAATGACCTTGTGTAGTAACGCCTGGAACTTGACGGCCATTCTTCACAATGCTCTTTCTCTTTTGGATTGAAAGATGTAATCCTCAGCCTTAGTCTGGAAATGTCTTGAGTGATTTTTTCTCGGATGACTTCGTATGGAGTTTGGTATTCTTTTGCTGCTGCCCGGACTCTTTCCCGGTGAGGATGACTGTTTGTATAATTCCAGCTTGCCCAATCTTTTGGCCATATTTCTTTCGGGATGCATCTATTTTGCTGAAAAAGGATTCCTTGTGCCTCGCTATATTCTTCCTCCATTGATAAAATGGACACGGGAAATTTCCACCAAAATGATGCTTCTGCTTGTGGCTGGACTTTTCCATTAATAATCTTTACTGGCCTATGAAACATGAACACCTTCGCTGTGTAGGAATCACTGAAACATTTAATCCAGTATCTTCTAGGTTTGAACCATTGCAAAAATATTCTAAGAGCTGGTACAATATTATCAAACTCTTTGAAGACGTTGCATTTGAATTCCATGAAAATATAATACTGATGGCATAGGTACCAGAAAAACCATAATAGTTCTTGTGGAAAATCCTTGGCTTGAGCTATAAATATATGGCAGAACGGATATTCCGGATTCACTCCGTAAGGCTTGAGAATAGATCCTCCATGTTGTCGGAAAACCTCGAGCTCATAATAAGTTCTTCTTTCAATAAGAATTGATGGATCAAAGGGATCCATGAGGTTGAACAATTCCCGCGGATGATCTGTTGGCTTTAATGAACTTGTTCCTGGTAAACTGGAAAACATGAAGATGTGACTGATTAGCTTTTCGTTTGACTTCAATTTTGCTGGGGAAAATCTCCTTGAAAATTCTTCCGGTCGGGACAGAAAATCTGCGAGAATATTATCCTATCCTTTCAGATGCCTGACTTGAAACTTGTATGGAGAGAACCATTGAGCCCACCTGAGAATCCGAGGATTGGGAATAATTTTTGCATTTAGATGAATCATCTTCGGGAAAGCCTTCATATCCATTTCAATCAGGAATTCTGTATGAATAAGGAAGAAATTGAATTTCTTGATTCCATTCTTTACTGCAAGAATTTCCTTGAAAGTGGAGTGATAATGTTGCTCGGCATCTTTGAACTTTCCACTGACGTATCCGCATATTTTCCTCTTGCCATCTTTTTCTTCAAATAGAACGGCACTCCAATATTCATTGCTGGCATCTGTCTGCAATATCTTCTTACCGTCCGAAGGGATATAGAGGGACTTGACATTTTTAGAAATCTCCTTTATTTTCTGGACTGCTTCATCTTGTTTCTTTCCCCATGGAGGAGCATTTTTCAGTTTACTAAATATGTCTGAGTAATTTCCATCATCCTCTTCTTCTTCTCTTGCAAAAATGAATATGTCTCCTACTTTACATAAAACCTTGTCCAAAAAATATGATTACCTCTATGAAGTAGATATCCTACCCGATGAACAAAAAGTATCTTCCATCGAACTACCCTTCATAAACCCTTACTCAGCGTTTGCCAAAAAATCCTTTGCACCTTGGACCCAAATTCGTTCCTTAGTCCAACATAGACCAAAAGGAGTCAAAGAATATGTTGCTGCCTCAAAACTTGATCAGCATCCTATTCTTGCCACTCGAGAGGAACAATTTATCACCCTTCAAATACCAGATGATTTTCCTAGGCAATGGAGAGCTCATGGTTTTACCCATATCCATTTTGGTGCTTTTCGAATCGCTTTAACATATCATGGAAGAAAAGGTCAACCTGTTGTAGGTCGACTTTCTCTTCTAGATACCCGATATTTGGAGTACCAACACGCAAACTTGGGTACTGCCGAAGTTACCCTGAATGCTGGAACTGTGTTCATAACTATCTTTCCAAATTTCAACATGTCCCTTTATGACCCGTACCTAACCGAAGCCTTAAAAATCCAAGTCCAAATCCAAGGAGCACCACAAGCCAAAGATTCTATCCAAGCAACCCTTCACCACCAAATGGCATGGCGAGTCCAAAATCATGCCATGGATCTTTGTCTACCCGGAGGAGAAAATGCTTTGCTCTTAAATATTGATGCTACCAAAGGAAACACCATATGCACCCAAATACCCAGACAAATTTCCAGAGATGAACTTGTCAAAATCCTTCATAATTCATGGATCACAAATTATGAGAAGCTAAGAGAATCAGAGGAATCTCTGCAATCTGGTGAACCAACTTTTACCAAAAGAAGTGACAAAACCGTTTGCATAAGCTTTGACCATTCCCATCTCAAAAAACCCAATAAAACCATCTTTTCTTGCCAAATGATCCAACCCAAAGATACAACAGACACTTACCCAGAACCCGATGGAGAATTCTTCTGGAATATCCAAAGCATCATGGAAGAACATGACTGGTGTCAATATTTTGACAACGAAGGGAAAAGAATGTGGTGGTTCAAATGCCCTTTCACTGGACACTGCCCATGGGATCTCGGTTGCACCTGCAAAGATTGTATAGAAAATCCAGTTGGAGAATATAATGAACATCACCAGTGCAAATCTAAATCCAAGAAAAAGGGGAAAACTACTGAAAAAGAATTTCGGGCCAGATATGAGAATAAAGATCCTTCGATTGGCTCATTAAGCCGCCCAGGTAAATATGAATTTCTTGTCAGTTACAAACCCCAAGAATGGCCGAAACTTCCTGAAAAATTCACCCCTAGCCGGGAGGATAGTGAAACCATGCCCAAATCCGAACCAACATCATCTCACACCCCAAAACCTAAAAAGCCACCTGAGCCTAAGACTCCATCAACCCAAAGTTCCACACACCCACAAATATTCATGATGAGCCCTTCAAGTTCTAGTCACTCCCAAGATTTTCCTCCACTACAACCTTTTGAAAAGGAGGGTATCAGCCATGCTCCAAAAATCCCCAAAAAGAACATAGTACTACCGTCTGGAGAAAAAACCCCAACAAGTGATATTGAAGCAACAATGAACTGGCAATCGGAAAATTCCATCTGTCAAAACAAAGTGCTCAACAATATTGGAAACACCGTAAAAAATGTGGCCCATGTACAGAACAAGTTGATGAGCAAAGTGGAAACAATTGAGAAAAAGGTGGAGCAGTCATCGTCTCAACATGCAGGACTGATCAAAGCTTTGGAATTAAGGTTGGCAAATTTACAATGTGAGATTTGTCCGTCAGGAACTTGACTTTTCCAATTTTTCCAACAACAACAACAGGAGACTATTTCTCTTAAAGAACAAATTCAGCTTCTGAGAAATGATCACTATGAGCCACAAAGAACCTCATCATTCTCTTCAAAACCTACCTTCTTCCCCATGTCATCACGAGCATATTCACCACCCAAATTAGACCATACCTTCTCTACTTTTCCATCAACCTCAAAAAATCCAATCTCTTTCACCCGACCAACAAAAGAAGAAAATGATTTTGATATCGCAAAAATGGTTTGGGAAAGGAAAGATGCCCTTGCAACAAAGAAACAAACCAAGAAAAGGCGTGACCAAGGAGAAAGTTCAAAAGAATCAAATCTTGACAATCTGATGATTTCCGACCAGAAGGCTCCAGACTTCTATGTCTCCCAACCAAGGTACATATCAGAAGAAGATACCCCATGGTCAGAATCACTAAACTCATCAGAAGACGAATCCATGGAAGATAGTTCTCAAACAAGCAATGAATCCACAACGGAATCTTCCGAAGGAGATGATCCCCCAATATTTGTAAACCAGCCAAGAGATCCGGAAATATCTGAGGTAGATGATGAACAAGAAGGCATGACGGATGAACCAATCCCAGAAAGAAGATATGAGCCTATGGCGTCAAAGCCAGTTGGAACTGGTTTCCACACTTTCACCTTAGATGATGTCAAGGTTTCAAAATGGCCTCAACGGATCCAAGACTTCTATACTTGGATGGTGACCGGAAATTTGGTGGAGCGAGAAAAGTATATCATCCTTTCAGAACTCACTTCACGATTCTCAGGAATCCTCAGAGACTGGTGGAATGCACTTGGAATTCAAGACAAAAATGCTTTTCTTACTTCCCGGGATTTTGCTTTCAACATCAGAATCCTACATGAAGTTTTTTGCGGAGATGCTGGCCAAAGACAGGAGAAAATGCGAAGGCAACTGTTCGAGATGAAGTGCGTGTCATTCGACAGAAATGACATTGATAGACATTTTCAAAAAATGGCAAAGATATACTTCGAGATTGGAGGAGACATCAATCTAAAGCAAGCCTTTGTATCTTCTCTTCCAAAGTTGCTGGCAAGTCGAACCATGACCATCATTGAAGAAAAGTTCCAGTCCATAACCATCCCACAAATTGGTTACATCGGGCAAGCTATTTTCGTCGCATTGGATGATATCTGTACGAAGCGCTCTGCTCTGAAACAAATTATCCAACACAATCCAGCACTTGACAAAGCATGCCGCAAATCTGATCTAATCACCGGATCAGGATGTTCTTGCCGCACATCTAGGCGAAGGAGAGAATTCAGAAGGTTCAAATGGCCAAGAATTCCAGATGGAAAGTCAAGGTCCAAGAGACGCACAAAATATTTCAGACGGAGAAGGCCAGGAAATTTTCATAAGAAGAACAGGTGTTTTATTTGCCATAAGATTGGACATTTTGCAAAAAATTGTCCACAATCAAGAAGGTCTGTCAAACTCATTCAAGAGATTGAAGATTACACTGGTATACATCTCGGAAAGGAGGAGCACCTTGAATCAATATTCTCTGTGGATGATGAACCTAATGAAGAAACTTTATTCTCCCTTGATATCTATGAAGAGCAAGGCAATTACCAAATCTCAGAACCAATAATCGAGGCTAAAGAGGAGATCAATGCTCTTACTGTTGTTCCTCAAGTAGAAGTCAAAATCTATTCATCCAAGTGGGACAAACCAACTCTAGTTATTGCTTTCATTGATACCGGAGATGCTTCCTCACTTATAAATCCAGCTGTTTTTCCTGAAGATCAATGGGTACCGCATTTTAAGGATTTCAACACTGCATCAAATGCGATCTTGACCACAACTGTCATTACAAAGCACCCGATCACCATTGAGTTCTTTCCAGGATTGAAGCTCGGGACGAAGCTGCTAGGATCTGATGTACCAGGGAAAAGATCTTATTATTGGATTCGATATCTACAGACAGCTCAGAGATCAGCTCCACATCAAATCTAATGGGATAGCTTTTAAAAAACAGTTCAGGCCCTATTCTGAAATCCCGAGGCTATTCCAAATCACTAAGGATGAACAGATCAAGGAGATCGAGCAAAATCTCATTGAACAATCATGTGCCGAGACTTCATGATGAAAGGGAAATGCCCTCTATGGAAAAATGAAGAATTTTTTATCAAGCTCCCTTTCAAGAAGAATGAAAACATCAATCCAACAAAAGCCAGTCATTCAGGGATGAATCCAGATCATCTGCAACTCGCAAAGAAAGAGTGTGAAGAGCTTTTGGAGTTTGAGCTGATAGAGCCATCAGATTCACAATGGGCATGCGAAGCATTTTACGTCAACAAAAGAGCTGAACAAACAAGAGGAAAACTCAGGTTAGTCATCAACTACCAGCCACTTAACCATTTCCTCCAAGATGACAAATTCCCTATTCCAAATAAACTCACCCTTTTCTCCCACCTAGCCAAGGCCAAATATTTTTCTAAGTTTGATTTAAAGTCAGGATTTTGGCAATTAGGAATTCACCCCGAAGAAAGACCCAAAACAGGATTTTGCATCCCCGATCATCACTTCCAATGGAAAGTTATGCCCTTCGGATTGAAAACTGCACCTTCTTTATTCCAAAAAGCCATGATAAAAATATTCCAACCCATCCTCCATACCTCCCTAGTTTACATTGATGACATCCTGCTATTTAGTGTGACATTTGAAGAACATATCCACTTGCTTCGTCAGTTTGAGGAATTGGTAACACAATACGGGATCATGCTCTCAGCAAAAAAGATGGTTCTTGCTCAAAAGGAAATTGATTTTCTTGGAACGCATTTTGTGCAAGGAGAATATAGTCCAGGACCCCATATATGTCAGGAACTACTCAAATTTCCGGATACCAACTTCTCAACAAAGCAGATCCAACAATTTCTGGGCATAATAAATTATGTAAGAGATTTTATCCCAAAAATCTCTACATACATTTCTCCACTTACAGAGATGCTCAAGAAAAATGCTCCTCCATGGGGAAAGAAACAAGATGAAGCAGTCCAGAAAATAAAGGAGATTTCTAAAAATGTCAAGTTCCTCTATATCCCTTCGGATGGTAAGAAGATATTGCAGACAGATGCCAGCAATGAATATTGGAGTGTCGTTCTATTTGAAGAAAAAGATGGCCAGAGGAAAATATGCGGATACGCCAGTGGAAAATTCAAAGATGCCGAGCAACATTATCACTCCACTTTCAAGGAAATTCTTGCAGTAAAGAATGGAATCAAGAAATTCAATTTCTTCCTTATTCATACAGAATTCCTGATTGAAATGGATATGAAGGCTTTCCCGAAGATGATTCATCTAAATGCAAAAATTATTCCCAATCCTCAGATTCTCAGTTTACCAGGAACAAGTTCATTAAAGCGAACAGATCATCCGTCGGAATTGTTCAACCTCATGGATCCTTTTGATCCATCAATTCTTATTGAAAGAAGAACTTATTATGAGCTCGAGGTTTTCCGACAACATGGAGGATCTATTCTCAAGCCTTACGGAGTGAATCCGGAATATCCGTTCTGCCATATATTCATAGCTCAAGCCAAGGATTTTCCACAAGAACTATTATGGTTTTTCTGGTACCTATGCCATCAGTATTATATTTTCATGGAATTCAAATGCAACGTCTTCAAAGAGTTTGATAATATTGCACCAGCTCTTAGAATATTTTTGCAATGGTTCAAACCTAGAAGATACTGGATTAAATGTTTCAGTGATTCCTACACAGCGAAGGTGTTCATGTTTCATAGGCCAGTAAAGATTATTAATGGAAAAGTCCAGGCACAAGCAGAAGCATCATTTTGGTGGAAATTTCCCGTGTCCATTTTATCAATGGAGGAAGAATATAGCGAGGCACAAAGAATCCTTTTTCAGCAAAATAGATGCATCCCGAAAGAAATATGGCCAAAAGATTGGGCAAGCTGGAATTATACAAACAGTCATCCTCACCGGGAAAGAGTCCGGGCAGCAGCAAAAGAATACCAAACTCCATACGAAGTCATCCGAGAAAAAATCACTCAAGACATTTCCAGACTAAGGCTGAGGATTACATCTTTCAATCCAAAAGAGAAAGAGCACTGTGAAGAATGGCCGTCAAGTTCCAGGCGTTACTACACAATGTCATTGAAAAGATGCCTAGAAGACAATCATGGAATCATCAAAGAATAATTACCCGATTTCCTACTAATCCCACCATAATCCTAAATTAGCCACCAAAAAACCTCAAAAATATCCTACCCATGTCAAGACAAATTTTCCACATCTTTCCATACTATCTGGGCCCCGCTTCAACTTGTTTTCACATGTTTAGACATGCCTCCACATGCTTCGTCACATGCATCATCATGCTTTCACATGGCGTCACATGCTCCCGTATATTTTCACATGTTACACCATGTATATTTCACCCGTTTCACATGTTTTCGGTTGTTTTTTAGTTGTTTGCCTAAAGTCCTTCACATGTTTAGAAGGACCCACTTGTAAGATAAGTTTGCCATGTAAGATAGGTTTATTTTATCTATTAAGTTTGTCTTGTAATAACCTCCTAGTCCTATATAAAGGAGGCCTTGTAGTACTGGTAGGATCATCTAGCAATCATCTTGTAAACCTTCAAAAATCCTTTGTGAAATACTACTTATGAGTGCTTTCTAAATTTCTCTCTTGTTCTTTCTTTCGAATGGATGGAAAGGCCGGTCCATGTATGAAAAATAGGGTAAGTATACTGTAAGAAAGTTATCTTATTATAGTACGAAAGTTTTCTGAGTTATAAATAGCTAACGTTGGTTATAGTACAAAAGTTTTCCGAGTTGTGTAGCTTGGCAAGCCGTCCCTTATGGGTTGTTGAAGCCAGCCCCGTTTGTAGGAAAACTTTTGAGACTATAAACAAATTAACTGTTTGTGTAGCTTGGCAAGCCGTCCCTTATGGGTTGTTGAAGCCAGCCCCTTTAAGTAGGGAAACTTTCGTATTTATGGTATAGTTAGCTTTCTTGTGGTATCTTGCCCTGTTCTTTACTACTTTTGGTATCCACTGAACTACCCCTTATAAACCCTTACTCAGCGTTTGCCAAAAAATCCTTTGCACCTTGGACTCAAATTCGTTCCTTAGTCCAACATAGACCAAAAGGAGTCAAAGAATTTGTTGCTGCCTCAAAACTTGACCAGCATCCTATTCTTGCCACTCGAGAGGAACAATTTATTACTCTTCAAATACCAGATGATTTTCCTAGACAATGGAGAGCTCATGGTTTTACCCATATCCATTTTGGTGCTGTCCGAATTGCTTTAACATATCACGGAAGAAAAGGTCAGCCTGTTGTAGCTCGACTTTCTCTTCTAGATACCCGATATTTGGAGTACCAACACGCAAACTTGGGTACTGCCGAAGTTACCCTGAATGCTGGAACTGTCTTCATAACTATCTTTCCAAATTTCAACATGTCCCTTTATGACCCGTACCTAACCAAAGCCTTAAAAATCCAAGTCCAAAACCAAGGAGCACCACAAGCCAAAGATTCTATCCAAGCAACCCTTCACCACCAAATGGCATGGCGAGTCCAAAATCATGCCATGGATCTTTGTCTACCCGGGGGAGAAAATGCTTTGCTCTTAAATATTGATGCTACCAAAGGAAACACCATGTGCACCCAAATACCCAGACAAATTTCCAGAGATGAACTTGTCAAAATCCTTCCCGATTCATGGATCACAAATTATGAGAAGCTAAGAGAATCAGAGGAATCTCTGCAATCTGGTGAACCAACTTTTACCAAAAGAAGTGACAAAACCGTTTGCATAAGCTTTGACCATTCCCATCTCAAAAAACCCAATAAAACCATCTTTTCTTGCCAAATGATCCAACCCAAAGATACAACAGATACTTACCCAGAACCCGATGGAGAATTCTTTTGGAATATCCAAAGCATCATGGAAGAACATGACTGGTGTCAATATTTTGACAACGAAGGGAAAAGAATGTGGTGGTTCAAATGCCCTTTCACTGGACACTGCCCATGGGATCTCGGTTGCACCTGCCAAGATTGTATAGAAGATCCGGTTGGAGAATATAATGAACATCACCAGCGCAAATCTAAATCCAAGAAAAAGGGGAAAACTACTGAAAAAGAATTTCGGGCCAGATATAAGAATAAAGATCCTTCGATTGGCTCATTAAGCCATCCAGGTAAATATGAATTTCTTGTCAGTTACAAACCCCAAGAATGGCCGAAACTACCTGAAAAATTCACCCCTAGCTGGGAGGATAGTGAAACCATGCCCAAATCCGAACCAACATCATCTCACACCCTAAAACCTAAAAAGCCACCAGAGCCTAAGACTCCATCAACCCAAAGTTCCACACACCCACAAATATTCATGATGAGCCCTTCAAGTTCTAGTCACTCCCAAGATTTTCCTCCACTTCAGCCTTTTGAAAAGGAGGGTATCAGCCATGCTCCAAAAATCCCCAAAAAGAACATAGTACTACCGTCTGGAGAAAAAACCCCAACAAGTGATATTGAAGCAACAATGAACTGGCAATCAGAAAATTCCATCTGTCAAAACAAAGTGCTCAACAATATTGGAAACACCATAAAAAATGTGGCCCATGTACAGAACAAGTTGATGAGCAAAGTGGAAACAATTGAGAAAAAGATGGAGCAGTCATCGTCTCAGCATGCAGGACTGATCAAAGCTTTGGAATTAAGGTTGGCAAATTTACAATATGAGATTTGTCCGCCAGGAACTTCACTTTTCCAATTTTTCCAACAACAACAATAGGAGACTATTTCTCTTAAAGAACAAATTCAGCTTCTGAGAAATGATCACTATGAGCCACAAAGAACCTCATCATTCTCTTCAAAACCTACCTTCTTCCCCATGTCATCACGAGTATATTCACCACCCAAATTAGACCATACCTTCTCTACTTTTCCATCAACCTCAAAAAATCCAATCTCTTTCACTCGACCAACAAAAGAAGAAGATGATTTTGATATCGCAAAAATGGTTTGGGAAAGGAAAGATGCCCTTGCAGCAAAGAACAAACCAAGAAAAGGCGAGACCAAGGAGAAAGTTCAAAAGGATCAAATCCTGACAATCTGATGATTTCCGACCAGAAGGCTCAAGACTTCTATGTCTCTCAGCCAAGATACATATCAGAAGAAGATACCCCATGGTCAGAATCGCTAAACTCATCAGAAGACGAATCCATGGAAGATAGTTCTCAAGCAAGCAATGAATCCACAACGGAATCTTCCGAAGGAGATGATCCCCCAATATTTGTAAACCAGCAAAGAGATCCAGAAATATCTGAGGTAGATGATGAACAAGAAGGCATGACGGATGAACCAATCCCAGAAAGAAGATATGAGCCTATGGCGTCAAAGCCAATTGGAACTGGTTTCCACACTTTCACCTTAGATGATGTCAAGGTTTCAAAATGGCCTCAACGGATCCAAGACTTCTATACTTGGATGGTGACCAGAAATTTGGTGGAGCGAGAAAAGTATATCATCCTTTCAGGACTCACTTCACGATTCTCAGGAATCCTCAGAGACTGGTGGAATGCACTTGGAATTCAAGACAAAAATGCTTTTCTTACTTCCCAGGATTTTGCTTTCAACATCAGAATCCTACATGAAGTCTTTTGCTGAGATGCTGGCCAAAGACAGGAGAAAATGCGAAGGCAACTCTTCGAGATGAAGTGCGTGTCATTCGACAGAAATGACATTGATAGACATTTTCAAAAAATGGCAAAGATATACTTCGAGATTGGAGGAGACATCAATCTAAAGCAAGCCTTTGTATCTTCTCTTCCAAAGTTGCTGGCAAGTCGAACCATGACCATCATTGAAGAAAAGTTCCAATCCATAACCATCCCACAAATTGGTTACATCCGGCAAGCTATTTTCGTTGCATTAGATGATATCTGTACGAAGTGCTCTGCCCTGAAACAAATTATCCAACACAATCCAGCACTTGACAAAGCATGCCGCAAATCTGATCTAATCACCGGATCAGGATGTTCTTGCCCACATCTAGGCGAAAGAGAGAATTCAGAAGGTTCAAATGGCCAAGAGTTCCAGATGGAAAGTCAAGGTCCAAGAGACGCACAAAATATTTCGGACGGAGAAGGCCAGGAAATTTTCACAAGAAGAACAGGTGTTTTATTTGCCATAAGATTGGACATTTTGCAAAAAATTGTCCACAATCAAGAAGGTCTGTCAAACTCATTCAAGAGATTGAAGATTACACTGGTATACATCTCGGAAAGGAGGAGGACCTTGAATCAATATTCTCTGTGGATGATGAACCTAATGAAGAAACTTTATTCTCCCTTGATATCTATGAAGAGCAAGGCAATTACCAAATCTCAGAACCAATAATCGAGGATAAAGAGGAGATCAATGCTCTTACTGTTGTTCCTCAAGTAGAAGTCAAAATCTATTCATCCAAGTAGGACAAACCAACTCGAGTTATTGCTTTCATTGATACCGGAGCTGCTTCCTCACTTATAAATCCAGCTGTTTTTCCTGAAGATCAATGGGTACCGCATTTTAAGGATTTCAACACTGCATCAAATGCGATCTTGACCACAACTGTCATTACAAAGCACCCGATCACCATTGAGTTCTTTCCAAGATTGAAGCTCAGGACGAAGCTGCTAGGATCTGATATACCAGGAAAAGATCTTATTATTGGATTCGACATCTACAGACAGCTCAGAGATCAGCTCCATATCAAGGCTAATGGGATAGCTTTTAAAAAGCAGTTCAGGCCCTATTCTGAAATCCCGAGGCTATTCCAAATCACCAAGGACGAACAGATCAAGGAGATCGAGCAAAATCTCATTGAACAATCATGTGCCGATTCTCACAAGGACTTCATGATGAAAGGGAAACGCCCTCTATGGAAAAATAAAGAATTTTTTATCAAGCTCCCTTTCAAGAAGAATGAAAACATCAATCCAACAAAAGCCAGTCATTCAGGGATGAATCCAGATCATCTGCAACTCGCAAAGAAAGAATGTGAAGAGCTTTTGGAATTTGATCTGATAGAGCCATCAGACTCACAATGGGCATGCGAAGCATTTTATGTCAACAAAAGAGCTGAACAAACAAGAGGAAAACTCAGGTTAGTCATCAACTACCAGCCACTTAACCATTTCCTCCAAGATGACAAATTCCCTATTCCAAATAAACTCACCCTTTTCTCCCACCTAGCCAAGGCCAAATATTTTTCTAAGTTTGATTTAAAGTCAGGATTTTGGCAATTAGGAATCCACCCTGAAGAAAGACCCAAAACAGGATTTTGCATCCCCGATCATCACTTCCAATGGAAAGTTATGCCTTTCGGATTAAAAACTGTACCTTCTTTATTCCAAAAAGCCATGATAAAAATATTCCAACCCATCCTCCATACCTCCCTAGTTTACATTGATGACATCCTGCTGTTTAGTGTGACATTTGAAGAACATATCAACTTGCTTCGTCAGTTTGAGGAATTGGTAACACTATACGGGATCATGCTCTCAGCAAAAAAGATGGTTCTTGCTCAAAAGGAAATTGATTTTCTTGGAATGCATTTTGTGCAAGGAGAATATAGTCCAGGACCCCATATATGTCGGGAACTACTCAAATTTCCGGATACCAACTTCTCAACAAAGCAGATCCAACAATTTCTGGGCATAATAAATTATGTAAGAGATTTTATTCCAAATATCTCTACATACATTTCTCCACTTACAGAGATGCTCAAGAAAAATGCTCCTCCATGGGGAAAGAAACAAGATGAAGCAGTCCAGAAAATAAAGGAGATTTCTAAAAATGTCAAGTCCCTCTATATCCCTTCGGAAGGTAAGAAGATATTGCAGACAGATGCCAGCAATGAATATTGGAGTGCCGTTCTATTTGAAGAAAAAGATGGCCAGAGGAAAATATGCGGATACGCCAGTGGAAAGTTCAAAGATGCCGAGCAACATTATCACTCCACTTTCAAGGAAATTCTTGCAGTAAAGAATGGAATCAAGAAATTCAATTTCTTCCTTATTCATACAGAATTCCCGATTGAAATGGATATGAAGGCTTTCCCGAAGATGATTCATCTAAATGCAAAAATTATTCCCAATCCTCGGATTCTCAGGTGGGCTCAATGGTTCTCTCCATACAAGTTTCAAGTCAGGCATCTGAAAGGAAAGGATAACATTCTCGCAGATTTTCTGTCCCGACCGGAAGAATTTTCAAGGAGATTTTCCCCAGCAAAATTGAAGTCAAAGGAAAAGCTAATCAGTCACATCTTCATGTTTTCCAGTTTACCAGGAACAAGTTCATTAAAGCCAACAGATCATCCGCCGGAATTGTTCAACCTCATGGATCCCTTTGATCCATCAATTCTTATTGAAAGAAGAACTTATTATGAGCTCGAGGTTTTCCGACAACATGGAGGATCTATTCTCAAGCCTTACGGAGTGAATCCGGAATATCCGTTCTGCCATATATTCATAGCTCAAGCCAAGGATTTTCCACAAGAACTATTATGGTTTTTCTGGTACCTATGCCATCAGTATTATATTTTCATGGAATTCAAATGCAACGTCTTCAAAGAGTTTGATAACATTGCACCAGCTCTTAGAATATTTTTGCAATGGTTCAAACCTAGAAGATACTGGATTAAATGTTTCAGTGATTCCTACACAGCAAAGGTGTTCATGTTTCATAGGCCAGTAAAGATTATTAACGGAAAAGTCCAGGCACAAGCAGAAGCATCATTTTGGTGGAAATTTCCCATGTCCATTTTATCTATGGAGGAAGAATATAGCGAGGAACAAAGAATCCTATTTCAGCAAAATAGATGCATCCCGAAAGAAATATGGCCAAAAGATTGGGCAAGCTGGAATTATACAAACAGTCATCCTCACCGGGAAAGAGTCCGGGCAGCAGCAAAAGAATACCAAACTCCATACGAAGTCATCCGAGAAAAAATCACTCAAGACATTTCCAGACTAAGGCTGAGGATTACATCTTTCAATCCAAAAGAGAAAGAGCACTGTGAAGAATGGCCGTCAAGTTCCAGGCGTTACTACACAAGGTCATTGAAAAGATTCCTAGAAGACAATCATGGAATCATCAAAGAATAATTAATTGATTTCCTACTAATCCCACCATAATCCTAAATTAGCCACCAAAAAACCTCAAAAATATCCTACCCATGTCAAGACAAATTTTCCACATCTTTCCATACTATCCGGCCCCGCTTCAACTTGTTTTCACATGTTTAGACATGCCTCCACATGCTTCGTCACATGCATCATCATGCTTTCACATGGCGTCACATGCTCCCGCGTATTTTCACATGTTACACCATGTATATTTCACCCGTTTCACATGTTTTCGGTTGTTTTTTAGTTGTTTGCCTAAAGTCCTTCACATGTTTAGAAGGACCCACTTGTAAGATAAGTTTGCCATGTAAGATAGGTTTATTTTATCTATTAAGTTTGTCTTGTAATAACCTCCTAGTCCTATATAAAGGAGGCCTTGTAGTACTGGTAGGATCATCTAGCAATCATCCTGTAAATCTTCAAAAATCCTTTGTGAAATACTACTTATGAGTGCTTTCTAAATTTCTCTCTTGTTCTTTCTTTCGAATGGATGGAAAGGCCGGTCCATGTATGAAAAATAGGGTAAGTATACTGTAAGAAAGTTATCTTATTATAGTACGAAAGTTTTCTGAGTTATAAACAACTAACGTTGGTTATAGTACAAAAGTTTTCCGAGTTGTGTAGCTTGGCAAGCCGTCCATTCTGGGTTGTTGAAGCCAGTCCCGTTTGTAGGAAAACTTTTGAGACTAATACAGGGAAACTTTCGTATTTATGGTATAGTTAGCTTTCTTGTGGTATCTTGCCCTGTTCTTTACTACTTTTGGTATCAGAGCCAGCCCATCCTTTCGGAGGGAGGAACAGTTTACTAAATATGTCTGAGTCATTTCCATCATCCTCTTCTTCTTCTCTTGCAAAAATGAATATGTCTCCTACTTTACATAAAACCTTGTCCAAAAAATATGATTACCTCTATGAAGTAGATATCCTACCCGATGAACAAAAAGTATCTTCCACTAAACTACCCCTCATAAACCCTTACTCAGCGTTTGCCAAAAAATCCTTTGCACCTTGGACCCAAATTCGTTCCTTAGTCCAACATAGACCAAAAGGAGTCAAAGAATATGTTACTGCCTCAAAACCTGATCAGCATCCTATTCTTGCCACTCGAGAGGAACAATTTATCACCCTTCAAATACCAGATGATTTTCCTAGGCAATGGAGAGCTCATGGTTTTACCCATATCCATTTTGGTGCTGTTCGAATCGCTTTAACATATCATGGAAGAAAAGGTCAGCCTGTTGTAGCTCGACTTTCTCTTCTAGATACCCGATATTTGGAGTACCAACACGCAAACTTGGGTACTGCCGAAGTTACCCTGAATGCTGGAACTGTCTTCATAACTATCTTTCCAAATTTCAACATGTCCCTTTATGACCCGTACCTAACCGAAGCCTTAAAAATCCAAGTCCAAATCCAAGGAGCACCACAAGCCAATGATTCTATCCAAGCAACCCTTCACCACCAAATGGCATGGCGAGTCCAAAATCATGCCATGGATCTTTGTCTACCCGGAGGAGAAAATGCTTTGCTCTTAAATATTGATGCTACCAAAGGAAACACCATGTGCACCCAAATACCCAGACAAATTTCCAGAGATGAACTTGTCAAAATCCTTCCCGATTCATGGATCACAAATTATGAGAAGCTAAGAGAATCAGAGGAATCTCTGCAATCTGGTGAACCAACTTTTACCAAAAGAAGTGACAAAACCGTTTGCATAAGCTTTGACCATTCCCATCTCAAAAAACCCAATAAAACCATATTTTCTTGCCAAATGATCCAACCCAAAGATACAACAGACACTTACCCAGAACCCGATGGAGAATTCTTCTGGAATATCCAAAGCATCATGGAAGAACATGACTGGTGCCAATATTTTGACAACGAAGGGAAAAGAATGTGGTGGTTCAAATGCCTATTCACTGGACACTGCCCATGGGATCTCGGTTGCACCTGCCAAGATTGTATAGATCCCATGGGCAGTGTCCAGTGAAAGGGCATTTGAACCACCACATTCTTTTCCCTTCATTGTCAAAATATTGACACCAGTCATGTTCTTCCATGATGCTTTGGATATTCCAGAAGAATTCTCCATCGGGTTCTGGGTAAGTGTCTGTTGTATCTTTGGGTTGGATCATTTGGCAAGAAAAGATGGTTTTATTGGGTTTTTTGAGATGGGAATGGTCAAAGCTTATGCAAACGGTTTTGTCACTTCTTTTGGTAAAAGTTGGTTCACTAGATTGCAGAGATTCCTCTGATTCTCTTAGCTTCTCATAATTTGTGATCCATGAATCAGGAAGGATTTTGACAAGTTCATCTCTGGAAATTTGTCTGGGTATTTGGGTGCACATGGTGTTTCCTTTGGTAGCATCAATATTTAAGAGCAAAGCATTTTCTCCTCCGGTAGACAAAGATCCATGGCATGATTTTGGACTCGCCATGCCATTTGGTGGTGAAGGGTTGCTTGGATAGAATCTTTGGCTTGTGGTGCTCCTTGGATTTGGACTTGGATTTTTAAGGCTTCGGTTAGGTACGGGTCATAAAGGGACATGTTGAAATTTGGAAAGATAGTTATGAAGACAGTTCCAACATTCAGGGTAACTTCGGCAGTACCCAAGTTTGCGTGTTGGTACTCCAAATATCGGGTATCTAGAAGAGAAAGTCGAGCTACAACAGGCTGACCTTTTCTTCCGTGATATGTTAAAGCAATTCGGACAGTACCAAAATGGATATAGTTAGCTTTCTTGTGGTATCTTGCCCTGTTCTTTACTACTTTTGGTATCAGAGCCAGCCCATCCTTTCGGAGGGAGGAACAGTTTACTAAATATGTCTGAGTCATTTCCATCATCCTCTTCTTCTACTCTTGCAAAAATGAATATGTCTCCTACTTTACATAAAACCTTGTCCAAAAAATATGACTACCTCTATGAAGTAGATATCCTACCCGATGAACAAAAAGTATCTTCCACTGAACTACCCCTCATAAACCCTTACTCAGCGTTTGCCAAAAAATCCTTTGCACCTTGGACTCAAATTCGTTCCTTAGTCCAACATAGACCAAAAGGAGTCAAAGAATATGTTGCTGCCTCAAAACTTGACCAGCATCCTATTCTTGCCACTCGAGAGGAACAATTTATTACTCTTCAAATACCAGATGATTTTCCTAGGCAATGGAGAGCTCATGGTTTTACCCATATCCATTTTGGTGCTGTCCGAATTGCTTTAACATATCACGGAAGAAAAGGTCAGCCTGTTGTAGCTCGACTTTCTCTTCTAGATACCCGATATTTGGAGTACCAACACGCAAACTTGGGTACTGCCGAAGTTACCCTGAATGCTGGAACTGTGTTCATAACTATCTTTCCAAATTTCAACATGTCCCTTTATGACCCGTACCTAACCGAAGCCTTAAAAATCCAAGTCCAAATCCAAGGAGCACCACAAGCCAAAGATTCTATCCAAGCAACCCTTCACCACCAAATGGCATGGCGAGTCCAAAATCATGCCATGGATCTTTGTCTACCCGGAGGAGAAAATGCTTTGCTCTTAAATATTGATGCTACCAAAGGAAACACCATGTGCACCCAAATACCCAGACAAATTTCCAGAGATGAACTTGTCAAAATCCTTCCTGATTCATGGATCACAAATTATGAGAAGCTAAGAGAATCAGAGGAATCTCTGCAATCTGGTGAACCAACTTTTACCAAAAGAAGTGACAAAACCGTTTGCATAAGCTTTGACCATTCCCATCTCAGAAAACCAAATAAAACCATCTTTTCTTGCCAAATGATCCAACCCAAAGATACAACAGACACTTACCCAGAACCCGATGGAGAATTCTTCTGGAATATCCAAAGCATCATGGAAGAACATGACTGGTGTCAATATTTTGACAACGAAGGGAAAAGAATGTGGTGGTTCAAATGCCCTTTCACTGGACACTGCCCATGGGATCTCGGTTGCACCTGCCAAGATTGTATAGAAGATCCAGTTGGAGAATATAATGAACATCACCAGCGCAAATCTAAATCCAAGAAAAAGGGGAAAACTACTGAAAAAGAATTTCGGGCCAGATATGAGAATAAAGATCCTTCGATTGGCTCATTAAGCCGTCCAGGTAAATATGAATTTCTTGTCAGTTACAAACCCCAAGAATGGCCGAAATTACCTGAAAACTTCACCCCTAGCTGGGAGGATAGTGAAATCATGCCCAAATCCGAACCAACATTATCTCACACCCCAAAAACTGAAAAGCCACCTGAGCCTAAGACTCTATCAACCTAAAGTTCCACACACCCACAAATATTCATGATGAGCCCTTCAAGTTCTAGTCACTCCCAAGATTTTCCTCGACTACAACCTTTTGAAAAGGAGGGTATCAGCCATGCTCCAAAAATCCCCAAAAAGAACATAGTACTACCGTCTGGAGAAAAAACCCCAACAAGTGATATTGAAGCAACAATGAACTGGCAATCAAAAAATTCCATCTGCCAGAACAAAGTGCTCAACAATATTGGAAACACCGTAAAAAATGTGGCCCATGCACAAAACAAGTTGATGAGCAAAGTGGAAACAATTGAGAAAAAGGTGGAGCGGTCATCGTCTCAACATGCAGGACTGATCAAAGCTTTGGAATTAAGGTTGGCAAATTTACAATATGAGATTTGTCCGCCAGGAACTTCACTTTTCCAATTTTTCCAACAACAACAACAGGAGACTATTTCTCTTAAAGAACAAATTCAGCTTCTGAGAAATGATCACTATGAGCCACAAAGAACCTCATCATTCTCTTCAAAACCTACCTTCTTCTCCATGTCATCACGAGTATATTCACCACCCAAATTAGACCATACGTTCTCTACTTTTCCATCAACCTCAAAAAATCCAATCTCTTTCACTCGACCAACAAAACAAGAAGATGATTTTGATATCGCAAAAATGGTTTGGGAAAGGAAAGATGCCCTTGCAGCAAAGAACAAACCAAGAAAAGGCGAGACCAAGGAGAAAGTTCAAAAGGATCAAATCCTGACAAATCTGATGATTTCCGACCAGAAGGCTCCAGACTTCTATGTCTCTCAACCAAGATACATATCAGAAGAAGATACCCCATGGTCAGAATCACTAAACTCATCAGAAGACGAATCCATGGAAGATAGTTCTCAAGCAAGCAATGAATCCACAACGGAATCTTCCGAAGGAGATGATCCCCCAATATTTGTAAACCAGCCAAGAGATCCGGAAATATCTGAGGTAGATGATGAACAAGAAGGCATGACGGATGAACCAATCCCAGAAAGAAGATATGAGCCTATGGCGTCAAAGCCAATTGGAACTGGTTTCCACACTTTCACCTTAGATGATGTCAAGGTTTCAAAATGGCCTCAACGGATCCAAGACTTCTATACTTGGATGGTGACTAGAAATTTGGTGGAGCTAGAAAAGTATATCATCCTTTCAGAACTCACTTCACGATTCTCAGGAATCCTCAGAGACTGGTGGAATGCACTTGGAATTCAAGACAAAAATGCTTTTCTTACTTCCCAGGGATTTTGCTTTCAACATCAGAATCCTACATGAAGTCTTTTGCGGAGATGCTGGCCAAAGACAGGAGAAAATGCGAAGGCAACTGTTCGAGATGAAGTGCGTGTCATTCGACAGAAATGACATTGATAGACATTTTCAAAAAATGGCAAAGATATACTTCGAGATTGGAGGAGACATCAATCTAAAGCAAGCCTTTGTATCTTCTCTTCCAAAGTTGTTGGCAAGTCGAACCATGACCATCATTGAAGAAAAGTTCCAGTCCATAACCATCCCACAAATTGGTTACATCAGGCAAGCTATTTTCGTTGCATTAGATGATATATGTACGAAGCGCTCTGCCCTGAAACAAATTATCCAACACAATCCAACAAAAGCCAGTCATTCAGGAATGAATCCAGATCATCTGCAACTCGCAAAGAAAGAGTGTGAAGAACTTTTGGAATTTGATCTGATAGAGCCATCGGATTCACAATGGGCATGCGAAGCATTTTATGTCAACAAAAGAGCTGAACAAACAAGAGGAAAACTCAGGTTAGTCATCAACTACCAGCCACTTAACCATTTCCTCCAAGATGACAAATTCCCTATCCCAAATAAACTCACCCTTTTCTCCCACCTAGCCAAGGCCAAATATTTTTCTAAGTTTGATTTAAAGTCGGGATTTTGGCAATTAGGAATTCACCCCGAAGAAAGACCCAAAACAGGATTTTGCATCCCCGATCATCACTTCCAATGGAAAGTTATGCCCTTCGGATTGAAAACTGCACCTTCTTTATTCCAAAAAGCCATGATAAAAATATTCCAACCCATCCTCCATACCTCCCTAGTTTACATTGATGACATCCTGCTATTTAGTGTGACATTTGAAGAACATATCAACTTGCTTCGTCGGTTTGAGGAATTGGTAACACAATACGGGATCATGCTCTCAGCAAAAAAGATGGTTCTTGCTCAAAAGGATATTGATTTTCTTGGAATGCATTTTGTGCAAGGAGAATATAGTCCAGGACCCCATATATGTCGGGAACTACTCAAATTTCCGGATACCAACTTCACAACAAAGCAGATCCAACAATTTCTGGGCATAATAAATTATGTAAGAGATTTTATCCCAAATATCTCTACATACATTTCTCCACTTACAGAGATGCTCAAGAAAAATGCTCCTCCATGGGGAAAGAACAAGAGAGAAATTTAGCAAGCACTCATAAGTAGTATTTCACAAAGGATTTTTGAAGGTTTACAAGATGATTGCTAGATCATCCTACCAGTACTACAAGGCCTCCTTTATATAGGACTAGGAGGTTATTACAAGAAAAACTTAATAGATAAAATAAACCTATCTTACATGGCAAACTTATCTTACAAGTGGGTCCTTCTAAACATGTGAAGGACTTTAGGCAAACAACTAAAAAACAACCGAAAACATGTGAAACGGGTGAAATATACATGGTGTAACATGTGAAAATATACGGGAGCATGTGACGCCATGTGAAAGCATGATGATGCATGTGACGAAGCATGTGGAGGCATGTCTAAACATGTGAAAACAAGTTGAAGCGGGGCCGGATAGTATGGAAAGATGTGGAAAATTTGTCTTGACATGGGTAGGATATTTTTGAGGTTTTTTGGTGGCTAATTTAGGATTATGGTGGGATTAGTAGGAAATCAGGTAATTATTCTTTGACGATTCCATGATTGTCTTCTAGGCATCTTTTCAATGACCTTGTGTAGTAACGCCTGGAACTTGACGGCCATTCTTCACAGTGCTCTTTCTCTTTTGGATTGAAAGATGTAATCCTCAGCCTTAGTCTGGAAATGTCTTGAGTGATTTTTTCTCGGATGACTTCGTATGGAGTTTGGTATTCTTTTGCTGCTGCCCGGACTCTTTCCCAGTGAGGATGACTGTTTGTATAATTCCAGCTTGCTCAATCTTTTGGCCATATTTCTTTCGGGATGCATCTATTTTGCTGAAAAAGGATTCTTTGTGCCTCGCTATATTCTTCCTCCATTGATAAAATGGACACGGGAAATTTCCACCAAAATGATGCTTCTGCTTGTGCCTGGACTTTTCCATTAATAATCTTTACTGGCCTATGAAACATGAACACATTCGCTGTGTAGGAATCACTGAAACATTTAATCCAGTATCTTCTAGGTTTGAACCATTGCAAAAATATTCTAAGAGCTGGTGCAATATTATCAAACTCTTTGAAGACGTTGCATTTGAATTCCATGAAAATATAATACTGATGGCATAGGTACCAGAAAAACCATAATAGTTCTTGTGGAAAATCCTTGGCTTGAGCTATGAATATATGGCAGAACGGATATTCCGGATTCACTCCGTAAGGCTTGAGAATAGATCCTCCATGTTGTCGGAAAACCTCGAGCTCATAATAAGTTCTTCTTTCAATAAGAATTGATGGATCAAAGGGATCCATGAGGTTGAACAATTCCGGCGGATGATCTGCTGGCTTTAATGAACTTGTTCCTGGTAAACTGGAAAAACATGAAGATGTGACTGATTAGCTTTTCGTTTGACTTCAATTTTGCTGGGGAAAATCTCCTTGAAAATTCTTCCGGTCGGGACAGAAAATCTGCGAGAATATTATCCTATCCTTTCAGATGCCTGACTTGAAACTTGTATGGAGAGAACCATTGAGCCCACCTGAGAATCTGAGGATTGGGAATAATTTTTGCATTTAGATGAATCATCTTCGGGAAAGCCTTCATATCCATTTCAATCGGGAATTCTGTATGAATAAGGAAGAAATTGAATTTCTTGATTCCATTCTTTACTGCAAGAATTTCCTTGAAAGTGGAGTGATAATGTTGCTCGGCATCTTTGAACTTTCCACTGGCGTATCCGCATATTTTCCTCTGGCCATCTTTTTCTTCAAATAGAACAGCACTCCAATATTCATTGTTGGCATCTGTCTGCAATATCTTCTTACCGTCCGAAGGGATATAGAGGGACTTGACATTTTTAGAAATCTCCTTTATTTTCTGGACTGCTTCATCTTGTTTCTTTCCCCATGGAGGAGCATTGTTTACTAAATATGTCTGAGTCATTTCCATCATCCTCTTCTTCTTCTCTTGCAAAAATGAATATGTCTCCTACTTTACATAAAACCTTGTCCAAAAAATATGATTACCTCTATGAAGTAGATATCCTACCCGATGAACAAAAAGTATCTTCCACTGAACTACCCCTCATAAGCCCTTACTCAGCGTTTGCCAAAAAATCCTTTGCACCTTGGACCCAAATTCGTTCCTTAGTCCAACATAGACCAAAAGGAGTCAAAGAATATGTTGCTGCCTCAAAACTTGACCAGCATCCTATTCTTGCCACTCGAGAGGAACAATTTATCACCCTTCAAATACCGGATGATTTTCCTAGGCAATGGAGAGCTCATGGTTTTACCCATATCCATTTTGGTGCTGTTCGAATCGCTTTAACATATCATGGAAGAAAAGGTCAACCTGTTGTAGGTCGACTTTCTCTTCTAGATACCCGATATTTGGAGTACCAACACGCAAACTTGGGTACTGCCGAAGTTACCCTGAATGCTGGAACTGTGTTCATAACTATCTTTCCAAATTTAAACATGTCCCTTTATGACCCGTACCTAACCGAAGCCTTAAAAATCCAAGTCCAAATCCAAGGAGCACCACAAGCCAAAGATTCTATCCAAGCAACCCTTCACCACCAAATGGCATGGCGAGTCCAAAATCATGCCATGGATCTTTGTCTACCCGGAGGAGAAAATGCTTTGCTCTTAAATATTGATGCTACCAAAGGAAACACCATGTGCACCCAAATACCCAGACAAATTTCCAGAGATGAACTTGTTAAAATCCTTCCTAATTCATGGATCACAAATTATGAGAAGCTAAAAGAATCAGAGGAATCTCTGCAATCTGGTGAACCAACTTTTACCAAAAGAAGTGACAAAACCGTTTGCATAAGCTTTGATCATTCCCATCTCAAAAAACCCAATAAAACCATCTTTTCTTGCCAAATGATCCAACCCAAAGATACAACAGACACTTACCCAGAACCCGATGGAGAATTCTTCTGGAATATCCAAAGCATCATGGAAGAACATGACTGGTGTCAATATTTTGACAACGAAGGGAAAAGAATGTGGTGGTTCAAATGCCCTTTCACTGGACACTGCCCATGGGATCTCGGTTGCACCTGCAAAGATTGTATAGAAAATCCAGTTGGAGAATATAATGAACATCACCAGCGCAAATCTAAATCCAAGAAAAAGGGGAAAACTACTGAAAAAGAATTTCGGGCCAGATATGAGAATAAAGATCCTTCGATTGGCTCATTAAGCCGTCCAGGTAAATATGAATTTCTTGTCAGTTACAAACCCCAAGAATGGCCAAAATTACCTGAAAAATTCACCCCTAACTGGGAGGATAGTGAAACCATGCCCAAATCCGAACCAACATCATCTCACACCCCAAAAACTGAAAAGCCACCTGAGCCTAAGACTCCATCAACCCAAAGTTCCACACACCCACAAATATTCATGATGAGCCCTTCAAGTTCTAGTCACTCCCAAGATTTTCCTCCACTACAACCTTTTGAAAAGGAGGGTATCAGCCATGCTCCAAAAATCCCCAAAAAGAACATAGTACTACCGTCTGGAGAAAAAACCCCAACAAGTGATATTGAAGCAACAATGAACTGGCAATCAGAAAATTTCATCTGTCAAAACAAAGTGCTCAACAATATTGGAAACACCATAAAAAATGTGGCCCATGTACAGAACAAGTTGATGAGCAAAGTGGAAACAATTGAGAAAAAGGTGGAGCAGTCATCGTCTCAACATGTAGGACTGATCAAAGCTTTGGAATTAAGGTTGGCAAATTTACAATATGAGATTTGTCCGCCAGGAACTTCACTTTTCCAATTTTTCCAACAACAACAACAGGAGACTATTTCTCTTAAAGAACAAATTCAGCTTCTGAGAAATGATCACTATGAGCCACAAAGAACCTCATCATTCTCTTCAAAACCTACCTTCTTCCCCATGTCATCACGAGCATATTCACCACCCAAATTAGACCATACCTTCTCTACTTTTCCATCAACCTCAAAAAATCCAATCTCTTTCACCCGACCAACAAAAGAAGAAAATGATTTTGATATCGCAAAAATGGTTTGGGAAAGGAAAGATGCCCTTGCAGCAAAGAAACAAACCAAGAAAAGGCGTGACCAAGGAGAAAGTTCAAAAGAATCAAATCTTGACAATCTGATGATTTCCGACCAGAAGGCTCCAGACTTCTATGTCTCCCAACCAAGGTACATATCAGAAGAAGATACCCCATGGTCAGAATCACTAAACTCATCAGAAGACGAATCCATGGAAGATAGTTCTCAAACAAGCAATGAATCCACAACGGAATCTTCCGAAGGAGATGATCCCCCAATATTTGTAAACCAGCCAAGAGATCCAGAAATATCTGAGGTAGATGATGAACAAGAAGGCATGATGGATGAACCAATCCCAGAAAGAAGATATGAGCCTATGGCGTCAAAGCCAGTTGGAACTGGTTTCCACACTTTCACCTTAGATGATGTCAAGGTTTCAAAATGGCCTCAACGGATCCAAGACTTTTGCGGAGATGCTGGCCAAAGACAGGAGAAAATGCGAAGGCAACTGTTCGAGATGAAGTGCGTGTCATTCGACAGAAATGACATTGATAGACATTTTCAAAAAATGGCAAAGATATACTTCGAGATTGGAGGAGACATCAATCTAAAGCAAGCCTTTGTATCTTCTCTTCCAAAGTTGCTGGCAAGTCGAACCATGACCATCATTGAAGAAAAGTTCCAGTCCATAACCATCCCACAAATTGGTTACATCAGGCAAGCTATTTTCGTTGCATTAGATGATATCTGTACGAAGCGCTCGGCCCTGAAACAAATTATCCAACACAATCCAGCACTTGACAAAGCATGCCGCAAATCTGATCTAATCACCGGATCAGGATGTTCTTGCCGCACATCTAGGCGTAGGAGAGAATTCAGAAGGTTCAAATGGCCAAGAATTCCAGATGGAAAGTCAAGGTCCAAGAGACGCACAAAATATTTCAGACGGAGAAGGCCAGGAAATTTTCATAAGAAGAACAGGTGTTTTATTTGCCATAAGATTGGACATTTTGCAAAAAATTGTCCACAATCAAGAAGGTCTGTCAAACTCATTCAAGAGATTGAAGATTACAATGGTATACATCTCAGAAAGGAGGAGGACCTTGAATCCATATTCTCTGTGGATGATGAACCGAATGAAGAAACCTTATTCTCCCTTGATATCTATGAAGAGCAAGGCAATTACCAAATCTCAGAACCAATAATCGAGGCTAGAGAGGAGATCAATGCTCTTACTGTTGTTCCTCAAGTAGAAGTCAAAATCTATTCATCCAAGTGGGACAAACCAACTCGAGTTATTGCTTTCATTGATACCGGAGTTGCTTCCTCACTTATAAATCCAGCTGTTTTTCCTGAAGATCAATGGGTACCGCATTTTAAGGATTTCAACACTGCATCAAATGCGATCTTGACCACAACTGTCATTACAAAGCACCCGATCACCATTGAGTTCTTTCCAGGATTGAAGCTCGGGACGAAGCTGCTAGGATCTGATGTACCAGGAAAAGATCTTATTATTGGATTCGATATCTACAGACAGCTCAGAGATCAGCTCCATATCAAATCTAATGGGATAGCTTTTAAAAACCAGTTCAGGCCCTATTCTGAAATCCCGAGGCTATTCCAAATCACTAAGGATGAACAGATCAAGGAGATCGAGCAAAATCTCATTGAACAATCATGTGCCGATTCCCACAAAGACTTCATGATGAAAGGGAAACGCCCTCTATGGAAAAATGAAGAATTTTTTATCAAGCTCCCTTTCAAGAAGAATGAAAACATCAATCCAACAAAAGCCAGTCATTCAGGGATGAATCCAGATCATCTGCAACTCGCAAAGAAAGAGTGTGAAGAGCTTTTGGAGTTTGAGCTGATAGAGCCATCAGATTCACAATGGGCATGCGAAGCATTTTACATCAACAAAAGAGCTGAACAAACAAGAGGAAAACTCAAGTTAGTCATCAACTACCAGCCACTTAACCATTTCCTCCAAGATGACAAATTCCCTATTCCAAATAAACTCACCCTTTTCTCCCACCTAGCCAAGGCCAAATATTTTTCTAAGTTTGATTTAAAGTCAGGATTTTGGCAATTAGGAATTCACCCCGAAGAAAGACCCAAAACAGGATTTTGCATCCCCGATCATCACTTCCAATGGAAAGTTATGCCCTTCGGATTGAAAACTGCACCTTCTTTATTCCAAAAAGCCATGATAAAAATATTCCAACCCATCCTCCATACCTCCCTAGTTTATATTGATGACATCCTGCTATTTAGTGTGACATTTGAAGAACATATCCACTTGCTTCGTCAGTTTGAGGAATTGGTAACACAATACGGGATCATGCTCTCAGCAAAAAAGATGGTTCTTGCTCAAAAGGAAATTGATTTTCTTGGAATGCATTTTGTGCAAGGAGAATATAGTCCAGGACCCCATATATGTCGGGAACTACTCAAATTTCCGGATACCAACTTCTCAACAAAGCAGATCCAACAATTTCTGGGCATAATAAATTATGTAAGAGATTTTATCCCAAATATCTTTACATACATTTCTCCACTTACAGAGATGCTCAAGAAAAATGCTCCTCCATGGGGAAAGAAACAAGATGAAGCAGTCTAGAAAATAAAGGAGATTTCTAAAAATGTCAAGTCCCTCTATATCCCTTCGGACGGTAAGAAGATATTGCAGACAGATGCCAGCAATAAATATTGGAGTGCCGTTCTATTTGAAGAAAAAGATGGCCAGAGGAAAATATGCGGATACGCCAGTGGAAAGTTCAAAGATGCCGAGCAACATTATCACTCCACTTTCAAGGAAATTCTTGCAGTAAAGAATGGAATCAAGAAATTCAATTTCTTCCTTATTCATACAGAATTCCCGATTGAAATGGATATGAAGGCTTTCCCGAAGATGATTCATCTAAATGCAAAAATTATTCCCAATCCTCGGATTCTCAGGTGGGCTCAATGGTTCTCTCCATACAAGTTTCAAGTCAGGCATCTGAAAGGAAAGGATAATATTCTCGCAGATTTTCTGTCCCGACCGGAAGAATTTTCAAGGAGATTTTCCCCAGCAAAATTGAAGTCAAAGGAAAAGCTAATCGGTCACATCTTCATGTTTTCCAGTTTACCAGGAACAAGTTTATTAAAGCCAGCAGATCATCCGCCGGAATTGTTCAACCTCATGGATCCCTTTGATCCATCAATTCTTATTGAAAGAAGAACTTATTATGAGCTCGAGGTTTTCCGACAACATGGAGGATCTATTCTCAAGCCTTACGAAGTGAATCCGGAATATCCGTTCTGCCATATATTCATAGCTCAAGCCAAGGATTTTCCACAAGAACTATTATGGTTTTTCTGGTACCTATGCCATCAGTATTATATTTTCATGGAATTCAAATGCAACGTCTTCAAAGAGTTTGATAATATTGCACCAGCTCTTAGAATATTTTTGCAATGGTTCAAACCTAGAAGATACTGGATTAAATGTTTCAGTGATTCCTACACTGCGAAGGTGTTCATGTTTCATAGGAGTCAAAGAATATGTTGCTGCCTCAAAGATTTTCCCCAGCTAATCAGTCACATCTTCATGTTTTCCAGTTTACCAGGAACAAGTTCATTAAAGCCAACAGATCATCCGCCGGAATTGTTCAACCTCATGGATCCCTTTGATCCATCAATTCTTATTGAAAGAAGAACTTATTATGAGCTCGAGGTTTTCCGACAACATGGAGGATCTATTCTCAAGCCTTACGGAGTGAATCCGGAATATCCGTTCTGCCATATATTCATAGCTCAAGCCAAGGATTTTCCACAAGAACTATTATGGTTTTTATGGTACCTATGCCATCAGTATTATATTTTCATGGAATTCAAATGCAACGTCTTCAAAGAGTTTGATAACATTGCACCAGCTCTTAGAATATTTTTGCAATGGTTCAAACCTAGAAGATACTGGATTAAATGTTTCGGTGATTCCTACACAGCAAAGGTGTTCATGTTTCATAGGCCAGTAAAGATAATTAACGGAAAAGTCCAGGAACAAGCAGAAGCATCATTTTGGTGGAAATTTCCCATGTCCATTTTATCTATGGAGGAAGAATATAGCGAGGCACAAAGAATCCTATTTCAGCAAAATAGATGCATCCCGAAAGAAATATGGCCAAAAGATTGGGCAAGCTGGAATTATACAAACAGTCATCCTCACTGGGAAAGAGTCCGGGCAGCAGCAAAAGAATACCAAACTCCATACGAAGTCATCCGAGAAAAAATCACTCAAGACATTTCCAGACTAAGGCTGAGGATTACATCTTTCAATCCAAAAGTGAAAGAGCACTGTAAAGAATGGCCGTCAAGTTCCAGGCGTTACTACACAAGGTCATTGAAAAGATGCCTAGAAGACAATCATGGAATCATCAAAGAATAATTAATTGATTTCCTACTAATCCCACCATAATCCTAAATTAGCCACCAAAAAACCTCAAAAATATCCTATCCATGTCAAGACAAATTTTCCACATCTTTCCATACTATCCGGGCCCCGCTTCAACTTGTTTTCACATGTTTAGACATGCCTCCACATGCTTCGTCACATGCATCATCATGCTTTCACATGGCGTCACATGCTCCCGCGTATTTTCACATGTTACACCATGTATATTTCACCCGTTTCACATGTTTTTGGTTGTTTTTTAGTTGTTTGCCTAAAGTCCTTCACATGTTTAGAAGGACCCACTTGTAAGATAAGTTTGCCATGTAAGATAGGTTTATTTTATCTATTAAGTTTGTCTTGTAATAACCTCCTAGTCCTATATAAAGGAGGCCTTGTAGTACTTGGTAGGATCATCTAGCAATCATCCTGTAAACCTTCAAAAATCCTTTGTGAAATACTACTTATGAGTGCTTTCTAAATTTCTCTCTTGTTCTTTCTTTCGAATGGATGGAAAGGCCGGTCCATGTATGAAAAATAGGGTAAGTATACTGTAAGAAAGTTATCTTATTATAGTACGAAAGTTTTCTGAGTTATAAACAGCTAACGTTGGTTATAGTACAAAAGTTTTCCGAGTTGTGTAGCTTGGCAAGCCGTCCCTTATGGGTTGTTGAAGCCAGCCCCGTTTGTAGGAAAACTTTTGAGACTAATACAGGGAAACTTTCGTATTTATGGTATAGTTAGCTTTCTTGTGGTATCTTGCCATGTTCTTTACTACTTTTGGTATCAGAGCCAGCCCATCCTGTTGGAGGGAGGAACAGTTTACAAAATATGTCTGAGTCATTTCCATCACCCTCTTCTTCTACTCTTGCAAAAATGAATATGTCTCATACTTTACATAAAACCTTGTCCAAAAAATATGATTACCTCTATGAAGTAGATATCCTACCCGATGAACAAAAAGTATCTTCCACTGAACTACCCCTCATAAACCCTTACTCAGCGTTTGCCAAAAAATCCTTTGCACCTTGGACCCAAATTCGTTCCTTAGTCCAACATAGACCAAAAGGAGTCAAAGAATATGTTGGTGCCTCAAAACTTGACCAGCATTCTATTCTTGCCACTCGAGAGGAACAATTTATCACCCTTCAAATACCAGATGATTTTCCTAGGCAATGGAGAGCTCATGGTTTTACCCATATCCATTTAGGTGCTGTCCGAATCGCTTTAACATATCATGGAAGAAAAGGTCAACCTGTTGTAGCTCGACTTTCTCTTCTAGATACTCGATATTTGGAGTACCAACACGCAAACTTGGGTACTGCCGAAGTTACCCTGAATGCTGGAACTGTCTTCATAACTATCTTTCCAAATTTCAACATGTCCCTTTATGACCCGTACCTAACCGAAGCCTTAAAAATCCAAGTCCAAATCCAAGGAGCACCACAAGCCAAAGATTCTATCCAAGCAACCCTTCACCACCAAATGGCATGGCGAGTCCAAAATCATGCCATGGATCTTTGTCTACCCGGAGGAGAAAATGCTTTGCTCTTAAATATTGATGCTACCAAAGGAAACACCATGTGCACCCAAATACCTGGACAAATTTCCAGAGATGAACTTGTCAAAATCCTTCCTGATTCATGGATCACAAATTATGAGAAGCTAAGAGAATCAGAGGAAACTCTGCAATCTAGTGAACCAACTTTTACCAAAAGAAGTGACAAAACCGTTTGCATAAGCTTTGACCATTCCCATCTCAAAAAACCCAATAAAACCATCTTTTCTTGCCAAATGATCCAACCCAAAGATACAACAGACACTTACCCAGAACCCGATGGAGAATTCTTCTGGAATATCCAAAGCATCATGGAAGAACATGACTGGTGTCAATATTTTGACAACGAAGGGAAAAGAATGTGGTGGTTTAAATGCCCTTTCACTGGACACTGCCCATGGGATCTCGGTTGCACCT
The DNA here is from genome assembly GCA_032618575.1 of Nicotiana noctiflora. Taxonomy (NCBI): domain Eukaryota; kingdom Viridiplantae; phylum Streptophyta; class Magnoliopsida; order Solanales; family Solanaceae; genus Nicotiana; species Nicotiana noctiflora. The sequence goes on along the minus strand of JASVEL010010494.1, from coordinate 378,176 downwards.
GCCAAGATTGTATAGAAGACCCAGTTGGAGAATATAATGAACATCACCAGCGCAAATCTAAATCCAAGAAAAAGGGGAAAACTACTGAAAAATAATTTCGGGCCAGATATGAGAATAAAGATCCTTCGATTGGCTCATTAAGCCGTCCAGGTAAATATGAATTTCTTGTCAGTTACAAACCCCAAGAATGGCCGAAATTACCTGAAAAATTCACCCCTAGCTGGGAGGATAGTGAAATCATGCCCAAATCCGAACCAACATCATCTCACACCCCAAAAACTGAAAAGCCACCTGAGCCTAAGACTCCATCAACCCAAAGTTCCACACACCCACAAATATTCATGATGAGCCCTTCAAGTTCTAGTCACTCCAAAGATTTTCCTCCACTACAACCTTTTGAAAAGGAGGGTATCAGCCATGCTCCAAAAATCCCCAAAAAGAACATAGTACTACCGTCTGGAGAAAAAACCCCCAACAAGTGATATTGAAGCAACAATGAACTGGCAATCAGAAAATTCCATCTGCCAGAACAAAGTGCTCAACAATATTGGAAACACCATAAAAAATGTGGCCCATGTACAGAACAAGTTGATGAGCAAAGTGGAAACAATTGAGAAAAAGGTGGAGCGGTCATCGTCTCAACATGCAGGACTGATCAAAGCTTTGGAATTAAGGTTGGCAAATTTACAATATGAGATTTGTCCGCCAGGAACTTCACTTTTCCAATTTTTCCAACAACAACAACAGGAGACTATTTCTCTTAAAGAACAAATTCAGCTTCTGAGAAATGATCACTATGAGCCACAAAGAACCTCATCATTCTCTTCAAAACCTACCTTCTTCCCCATGTCATCACGAGCATATTCACCACCCAAATTAGACCATACCTTCTCTACTTTTCCATCAACCTCAAAAAATCCAATCTCTTTCACCCGACCAACAAAAGAAGAAAATGATTTTGATATCGCAAAAATGGTTTGGGAAAGGAAAGATGCCATTGCAGCAAAGAAACAAACCAAGAAAAGGCGAGACCAAGGAGAAAGTTCAAAAGGATCAAATCCTGACAATCTGATGATTTCCGACCAGAAGGCTCCAGACTTCTATGTCTCTCAGCCAAGATACATATCAGAAGAAGATACCCCATGGTCAGAATCGCTAAACTCATCAGAAGACGAATCCATGGAAGATAGTTCTCAAGCAAGCAATGAATCCACAACGGAATCTTCCGAAGGAGATGATCCCCCAATATTTGTAAACCAGCCAAGAGATCCGGAAATATCTGAGGTAGATGATGAACAAGAAGGCATGACGGATGAACCAATCCCAGAAAGAAGATATGAGCCTATGGCGTCAAAGCCAGTTGGAACTGGTTTCCACACTTTCACCTTAGATGATGTCAAGGTTTCAAAATGGCCTCAACGGATCCAAGACTTCTATACTTGGATGGTGACCGGAAATTTGGTGGAGCGAGAAAAGTATATCATCCTTTCAGAACTCACTTCACGATTCTCAGGAATCCTCAGAGACTGGTGGAATGCACTTGGAATTCAAGACAAAAATGCTTTTCTTACTTCCCGGGATTTTGCTTTCAACATCAGAATCCTACATGAAGTCTTTTGCGGAGATGCTGGCCAAAGACAGGAGAAAATGCGAAGGCAACTCTTCGAGATGAAGTGCGTGTCATTCGACAGAAATGACATTGATAGACATTTTCAAAAAATGGCAAAGATATACTTCGAGATTGGAGGAGACATCAATCTAAAGCAAGCCTTTGTATCTTCTCTTCCAAAGTTGTTGGCAAGTCGAACCATGACCATCATTGAAGAAAAGTTCCAGTCCATAACCATCCCACAAATTGGTTACATCGGGCAAGCTATTTTCGTCGCATTGGATGATATCTGTACGAAGCGCTCTGCTCTGAAACAAATTATCCAACACAATCCAGCACTTGACAAAGCATGCCGCAAATCTGATCTAATCACCGGATCAGGATGTTCTTGCCGCACATCTAGGCGAAGGAGAGAATTCAGAAGGTTCAAATGGCCAAGAATTCCAGATGGAAAGTCAAGGTCCAAGAGACGCACAAAATATTTCGGACGGAGAAGGCCAGGAAATTTTCACAAGAAGAACAGGTGTTTTATTTGCCATAAGATTGGACATTTTGCAAAAAATTGTCCACAATCAAGAAGGTCTGTCAAACTCATTCAAGAGATTGAAGATTACACTGGTATACATCTCGGAAAGGAGGAGGACCTTGAATCAATATTCTCTGTGGATGATGAACCTAATGAAGAAACTTTATTCTCCCTTGATATCTATGAAGAGCAAGGCAATTACCAAATCTCAGAACCAATAATCGAGGCTAAAGAGGAGATCAATGCTCTTACTGTTGTTCCTCAAGTAGAAGTCAAAATCTATTCATCCAAGTGGGACAAACCAACTCGAGCTATTGCTTTCATTGATACCGGAGCTGCTTCCTCACTTATAAATCCAGCTGTTTTTCCTGAAGATCAATGGGTACCGCATTTTAAGGATTTCAACACTGCATCAAATGCGATCTTAACCACAACTGTCATTACAAAGCACCCGATCACCATTGAGTTCTTTCCAGGATTGAAGCTCGGGACGAAGCTGCTAGGATCTGATGTACCAGGAAAAGATCTTATTATTGGATTCGACATCTACAGACAGCTCAGAGATCAGCTCCATATCAAGGCTAATGGGATAGCTTTTAAAAAGCAGTTCAGGCCCTATTCTGAAATCCCGAGGCTATTCCAAATCACCAAGGACGAACAGATCAAGGAGATCGAGCAAAATCTCATTGAACAATCATGTGCCGATTCTCACAAGGACTTCATGATGAAAGGGAAACGCCCTCTATGGAAAAATGAAGAATTTTTTATCAAGCTCCCTTTCAAGAAGAATGAAAACATCAATCCAACAAAAGCCAGTCATTCAGGGATGAATCCAGATCATCTGCAACTCGCAAAGAAAGAATGTGAAGAGCTTTTGGAATTTGATCTGATAGAGCCATCAGACTCACAATGGGCATGCGAAGCATTTTATGTCAACAAAAGAGCTGAACAAACAAGAGGAAAACTCAGGTTAGTCATCAACTACCAGCCACTTAACCATTTCCTCCAAGATGACAAATTCCCTATCCCAAATAAACTCACCCTTTTCTCCCACCTAGCCAAGGCCAAATATTTTTCTAAGTTTGATCGAAAGTCAGGATTTTGGCAATTAGGAATCCACCCTGAAGAAAGACCCAAAACAGGATTTTGCATCCCCGATCATCACTTCCAATGGAAAGTTATGCCTTTCGGATTAAAAATTGCACCTTCTTTATTCCAAAAAGCAATGATAAAAATATTCCAACCCATCCTCCATACCTCCCTAGTTTACATTGATGACATCCTGCTATTTAGTGTGACATTTGAAGAACATATCAACTTGCTTCGTCAGTTTGAGGAATTGGTAACACAATACGGGATCATGCTCTCAGCAAAAAAGATGGTTCTTGCTCAAAAGGAAATTGATTTTCTTGGAATTCATTTTGTGCAAGGAGAATATAGTCCAGGACCCCATATATGTCAGGAACTACTCAAATTTCCTGATACCAACTTCTCAACAAAGCAGATCCAACAATTTCTGGGCATAATAAATTATGTAAGAGATTTTATTCCAAATATCTCTACATACATTTCTCCTCTTACAGAGATGCTCAAGAAAAATGCTCCTCCATGGGGAAAGAAACAAGATGAAGCAGTCCAGAAAATAAAGGAGATTTCTAAAAATGTCAAGTCCCTCTATATCCCTTCGGACGGTAAGAAGATATTGCAGACAGATGCCAGCAATGAATATTGGAGTGCCGTTCTATTTGAAGAAAAAGATGGCCAGAGGAAAATATGCGGATACGCCAATGGAAAGTTCAAAGATGCCGAGCAACATTATCACTCCACTTTCAAGGAAATTCTTGCAGTAAAGAATGGAATCAAGAAATTCAATTTCTTCCTTATTCATACAGAATTCCTGATTGAAATGGATATGAAGGCTTTCCCGAAGATGATTCATCTAAATGCAAAAATTATTCCCAATCCTCAGATTCTCAAGTGGGCTCAATGGTTCTCTCCATACAAGTTTCAAGTCAGGCATCTGAAAGGAAAGGATAATATTCTCGCAGATTTTCTGTCCCGACCGGAAGAATTTTCAAGGAGATTTTCCCCAGCAAAATTGAAGTCAAAGGAAAAGCTAATCAGTCACATCTTCATGTTTTCCAGTTTACCAGGAACAAGTTCATTAAAGCCAACAGATCATCAGCCGGAATTGTTCAACCTCATGGATCCCTTTGATCCATCTATTCTTATTGAAAGAAGAACTTATTATGAGCTCGAGGTTTTCCGAGAACATGGAGGATCTATTCTCAAGCCTTACGGAGTGAATCCGGAATATCCGTTCTGCCATATATTCATAGCTCAAGCCAAGGATTTTCCACAAGAACTATTATGGTTTTTCTGGTACCTATGCCATCAGTATTATATTTTCATGGAATTCAAATGCAACGTCTTCAAAGAGTTTGATAACATTGCACCAGCTCTTAGAATATTTTTGCAATGGTTCAAACCTAGAAGATACTGGATTAAATGTTTCAGTGATTCCTACACAGCAAAGGTGTTCATGTTTCATAGGCCAGTAAAGATTATTAATGGAAAAGTCCAAGCACAAGCAGAAGCATCATTTTGGTGGAAATTTCCCGTGTCCACTTTATCAATGGAGGAAGAATATAGCGAGGCACAAAGAATCCTTTTTCAGCAAAATAGATGCACCCCGAGAGAAATATGGCCAAAAGATTGGGCAAGCTGGAATTATACAAACAGTCATCCTCACCGGGAAAGAGTCCGGGCAGCAGCAAAAGAATACCAAACTCCATACGAAGTCATCCGAGAAAAAATCACTCAAGACATTTCCAGACTAAGGCTGAGGATTACATCTTTCAATCCAAAAGAGAAAGAGCACTGTGAAGAATGGCCGTCAAGTTCCAGGCGTTACTACACAAGGTCATTGAAAAGATGCCTAGAAGACAATCATGGAATCATCAAAGAATAATTACCTGATTTCCTACTAATCCCACCATAATCCTAAATTAGCCACCAAAAAACCTCAAAAATATCCTACCCATGTCAAGACAAATTTTCCACATCTTTCCATACTATCCGGGCCCCGCTTCAACTTGTTTTCACATGTTTAGACATGCCTCCACATGCTTCGTCACATGCATCATCATGCTTTCACATGGCGTCACAGGCTCCCGTATATTTTCACATGTTACACCATGTATATTTTACCCGTTTCACATGTTTTCGGTTGTTTTTTAGTTGTTTGCCTAAAGTCCTTCACATGTTTAGAAGGACCCACTTGTAAGATAAGTTTGCCATGTAAGATAGGTTTATTTTATCTATTAAGTTTGTCTTGTAATAACCTCCTAGTCCTATATAAAGAAGGCCTTGTAGTACTTGTAGGATCATCTAGCAATCATCTTGTAAACCTTCAAAAATCCTTTGTGAAATACTACTTATGAGTGCTTTCTAAATTTCTCTCTTGTTCTTTCTTTCGAATGGATGGAAAGGCCGGTCCATGTATGAAAAATAGGGTAAGTATACTTTAAGAAAGTTATCTTATTATAGTACGAAAGTTTTCTGAGTTATAAACAGCTAACGTTGGTTATAGTACAAAAGTTTTCCGAGTTGTGTAGCTTAGCAAGCCGTCCCTTATGGGTTGTTGAAGCCAGCCCCGTTTGTAGGAAAACTTTTGAGACTATAAACAAATTAACTGTTTGTGTAGCTTGGCAAGCCGTCCCTTATGGGTTGTTGAAGCCAGCCCCTTTTGTAGGGAAACTTTCGTATTTATGGTATAGTTAGCTTTCTTGTGGTATCTTGCCCTGTTCTTTACTACTGTGGTATCAGAGCCAGCCCATCCTTTCGGAGGGAGGAACAGTTTACTAAATATGTCTGAGTCATTTCCATCATCCTCTTCTTCTACTCTTGCAAAAATGAATATGTCTCATACTTTACATAAAACCTTGTCCGAAAAATATGATTACCTCTATGAAGTAGATATCCTACCCGATGAACAAAAAGTATCTTCCACTGAACTACCCCTCATAAACCCTTACTCAGCGTTTGCCAAAAAATCCTTTGCACCTTGGACCCAAATTCGTTCCTTAGTCCAACATAGACCAAAAGGAGTCAAAGAATATGTTGCTGCCTCAAAACTTGACCAGCATCCTATTCTTGCCACTCGAGAGGAACAATTTATCACCCTTCAAATACCAGATGATTTTCCTAGGCAATGGAGAGCTCATGGTTTTACCCATATCCATTTTGGTGCTGTCCGAATCGCTTTAACATATCATGGAAGAAAAGGTCAACCTGTTGTAGCTCGACTTTCTCTTCTAGATACTCGATATTTGGAGTACCAACACGCAAACTTGGGTACCGCCGAAGTTACCCTGAATGCTGGAATTGTCTTCATAACTATCTTTCCAAATTTCAACATGTCCCTTTATGACCCGTACCTAACCGAAGCCTTAAAAATCCAAGTCCAAATCCAAGGAGCACCACAAGCCAAAGATTCTATCCAAGCAACCCTTCACCACCAAATGGCATGGCGAGTCCAAAATCATGCCATGGATCTTTGTCTACCCGGAGGAGAAAATGCTTTGCTCTTAAATATTGATGCTACCAAAGGAAACTCCATGTGCACCCAAATGCCCAGACAAAGTTCCAGAGATGAACTTGTCAAAATCCTTCCTGATTCATGGATCACAAATTATGAGAAGCTAAGAGAATCAGAGGAAACTCTGCAATCTAGTGAACCAACTTTTACCAAAAGAAGTGACAAAACCGTTTGCATAAGCTTTGACCATTCCCATCTCAAAAAACCCAATAAAACCATCTTTTCTTGCCAAATGATCCAACCCAAAGATACAACAGACACTTACCCAGAACCCGATGGAGAATTCTTCTGGATATCCAAAGCATCATGGAAGAACATGACTGGTGCCAATATTTTGACAACGAAGGGAAAAGAATGTGGTGGTTCAAATGCCCTTTCACTGGACACTGCCCATGGGATCTCGGTTGCACCTGCCAAGATTGTATAGAAGATCCAGTTGGAGAATATAACGAACATCACCAGCGCAAATCTAAATCCAAGAAAAAGGGGAAAACTACTGAAAAAGAATTTCGGGCCAGATATGAGAATTAATATCCTTCTATTGGCTCATTAAGCCGTCCAGGTAAATATGAATTTCTTGTCAGTTACAAACCCCAAGAATGGCCGAAACTACCCGAAAAATTCACCCCTAGCTGGGAGGATAGTGAAACCATGCCCAAATCCGAACCAACATCATCTCACACCCTAAAACCTAAAAAGCCACCTGAACCTAAGACTCCATCAACCCAAAGTTCCACACACCCACAAATATTCATGATGAGCCCTTCAAGTTCTAGTCACTCCCAAGATTTTCCTCCACTACAACCTTTTGAAAAGGAGGGTATCAGCCATGCTCCAAAAATCCCCAAAAAGAACATAGTACTACCGTCTGGAGAAAAAACCCCAACAAGTGATATTGAAGCAACAATGAACTGGCAATCAGAAAATTCCATCTGCCAGAACAAAGTGCTCAACAATATTGGAAACACCATAAAAAATGTGGCCCATGTACAGAACAAGTTGATGAGCAAAGTGGAAACAATTGAGAAAAAGGTGGAGCAGTCATCGTCTCAACATGCAGGACTGATCAAAGCTTTGGAATTAAGGTTGGCAAATTTACAATATGAGATTTGTCCGCCGGGAACTTCACTTTTCCAATTTTTCCAACAACAACAACAGGAGACTATTTCTCTTAAAGAACAAATTCAGCTTCTGAGAAATGATCACTATGAGCCACAAAGAACCTCATCATTCTCTTCAAAACCTACCTTCTTCCCCATGTCATCACGAGTATATTCACCACCCAAATTAGACCATACCTTCTCTACTTTTCCATCAACCTCAAAAAATCCAATCTCTTTCACCCGACCAACAAAAGAAGAAAATGATTTTGATATCGCAAAAATGGTTTGGGAAAGGAAAGATGCCCTTGCAGCAAAGAAACAAACCAAGAAAAGGCGTGACCAAGGAGAAAGTTCAAAAGAATCAAATCTTGACAATCTGATGATTTCCGACCAGAAGGCTCCAGACTTCTATGTCTCCCAACCAAGGTACATATTAGAAGAAGATACCCCATGGTCAGAATCACTAAACTCATCAGAAGACGAATCCATGGAAGATAGTTCTCAAGCAAGCAATGAATCCACAACGGAATCTTCCGAAGGAGATGATCCCCCAATATTTGTAAACCAGCCAAGAGATCCGGAAATATCTGAGGTAGATGATGAACAAGAAGGCATGACGGATGAACCAATCCCAGAAAGAAGATATGAGCCTATGGCGTCAAAGCCAGTTGGAACTGGTTTCCACACTTTCACCTTAGATGATGTCAAGGTTTCAAAATGGCCTCAACGGATCCAAGACTTCTATACTTGGATGGTGACCAGAAATTTGGTGGAGCGAGAAAAGTATATCATCCTTTCAGGACTCACTTCACGATTCTCAGGAATCCTCAGAGACTGGTGGAATGCACTTGGAATTCAAGACAAAAATGCTTTTCTTACTTCCTAGGATTTTGCTTTCAACATCAGAATCCTACATGAAGTCTTTTGCGGAGATGCTGGCCAAAGACAGGAGAAAATGCGAAGGCAACTGTTCGAGATGAAGTGCGTGTCATTCGACAGAAATGACATTGATAGACATTTTCAAAAAATGGCAAAGATATACTTCGAGATTGGAGGAGACATCAATCTAAAGCAAGCCTTTGTATCTTCTCTTCCAAAGTTGTTGGCAAGTCGAACCATGACCATCATTGAAGAAAAGTTCCAGTCCATAACCATCCCACAAATTGGTTACATCAGGCAAGCTATTTTCGTTGCATTAGATGATATCTGTACGAAGCGCTCTGCCCTGAAACAAATTATCCAACACAATCCAGCACTTGACAAAGCATGCCGCAAATCTGATCTAATCACCAGATCAGGATGTTCTTGCCGCACATCTAGGCGAAGGAGAGAATTCAGAAGGTTCAAATGGCCAAGAATTCCAGATGGAAAGTCAAGGTCCAAGAGACGCACAAAATATTTCGGACGGAGAAGGCCAGGAAATTTTCACAAGAAGAACAGGTGTTTTATTTGCCATAAGATTGGACATTTTGCAAAAAATTGTCCACAATCAAGAAGGTCTGTCAAACTCATTCAAGAGATTGAAGATTACACTGGTATACATCTCGGAAAGGAGGAGGACCTTGAATCAATATTCTCTGTGGATGATGAACCTAATGAAGAAACTTTATTCTCCCTTGATATCTATGAAGAGCAAGGAAATTACCAAATCTCAGAACCAATAATCGAGGCTAAAGAGGAGATCAATGCTCTTACTGTTGTTCCTCAAGTAGAAGTCAAAATCTATTCATCCAAGTGGGACAAACCAACTCGAGTTATTGCTTTCATTGATACCGGAGCTGCTTCCTCACTTATAAATCCAACTGTTTTTCCTGAAGATCAATGGGTACCGCATTTTAAGGATTTCAACACTACATCAAATGCGATCTTGACCACAACTATCATTACAAAGCACCCGATCACCATTGAGTTCTTTCCAGGATTGAAGCTCAGGACGAAGCTGCTAGGATCTGATGTACCAGGAAAAGATCTTATTATTGGATTCGACATCTACAGACAGCTCAGAGATCAGCTCCATATCAAGGCTAATGGGATAGCTTTTAAAAAGCAGTTCAGGCCTTATTCTGAAATCCCGAGGCTATTCCAAATCACCAAGGACGAACAGATCAAGGAGATCGAGCAAAATCTCATTGAACAATCATGTGCCGATTCTCACAAGGACTTCATGATGAAAGGGAAACGCCCTCTATGGAAAAATAAAGAATTTTTTATCAAGCTCCCTTTCAAGAAGAATGAAAACATCAATCCAACAAAAGCCAGTCATTCAGGGATGAATCCAGATCATCTGCAACTCGCAAAGAAAGAATGTGAAGAGCTTTTGGAATTTGATCTGATAGAGCCATCAGACTCACAATGGGCATGCGAAGCATTTTATGTCAACAAAAGAGCTGAACAAACAAGAGGAAAACTCAGGTTAGTCATCAACTACCAGCCACTTAACCATTTCCTCCAAGATGACAAATTCCCTATCCCAAATAAACTCACCCTTTTCTCCCACCTAGCCAAGGCCAAATATTTTTCTAAGTTTGATTTAAAGTCAGGATTTTGGCAATTAGAAATTCACCCTGAAGAAAGACCCAAGACAGGATTTTGCATCCCCGATCATCACTTCCAATGGAAAGTTATGCCCTTTGGATTAAAAACTGCACCTTCTTTATTCCAAAAAGCCATGATAAAAATATTCCAACCCATCCTCCATACCTCCCTAGTTTACATTGATGACATCCTGCTATTTAGTGTGACATTTGAAGAACATATCCACTTGCTTCGTCAGTTTGAGGAATTGGTAACACAATACGGGATCATGCTCTCAACAAAAAAGGTGGTTCTTGCTCAAAAGGAAATTGATTTTCTTGGAATGCATTTTGTGCAAGGAGAATATAGTCCAGGACCCCATATATGTCAGGAACTACTCAAATTTCCGGATACCAACTTCTCAACAAAGAAGATCCAACAATTTCTGGGCATAATAAATTATGTAAGAGATTTTATTCCAAATATCTCTACATACATTTCTCCACTTACAGAGATGCTCAAGAAAAATGCTCCTCCATGGGGAAAGAAACAAGATGAAGCAGTCCAGAAAATAAAGGAGATTTCTAAAAATGTCAAGTCCCTCTATATCCCTTCGGACGGTAAGAAGATATTGCAGACAGATGCCAGCAATGAATATTGGAGTGCTGTTCTATTTGAAGAAAAAGATGGCCAGAGGAAAATATGCGGATACGCCAGTGGAAAGTTCAAAGATGCCGAGCAACATTATCACTCCACTTTCAAGGAAATTCTTGCAGTAAAGAATGGAATCAAGAAATTCAATTTCTTCCTTATTCATACAGAATTCCTGACTGAAATGGATATGAAGGATTTCCCGAAAATGATTCATCTAAATGCAAAAATTATTCCCAATCCTCAGATTCTCAAGTGGGCTCAATGGTTCTCTCCATACAAGTTTCAAGTCAGGCATCTGAAAGGAAAGGATAATATTCTCGCAGATTTTCTGTCCCGACCGGAAGAATTTTCAAGGAGATTTTCCCCAAGCAAAATTGAAGTCAAAGGAAAAGCTAATCGGTCACATCTTCATGTTTTCCAGTTTACCAGGAACAAGTTTATTAAAGCCAGCAGATCATCCGCCGGAATTGTTCAACCTCATGGATCCCTTTGATCCATCAATTCTTATTGAAAGAAGAACTTACTATGAGCTCGAGGTTTTCCGACAACATGGAGGATCTATTCTCAAGCCTTACGGAGTGAATCCGGAATATCCGTTCTGCCATATATTCATAGCTCAAGCCAAGGATTTTCCACAAGAACTATTATGGTTTTTCTGGTACCTATGCCATCAGTATTATATTTTCATGGAATTCAAATGCAACGTCTTCAAAGAGTTTGATAATATTGCACCAGCTCTTAGAATATTTTTGCAATGGTTCAAACCTAGAAGATACTGGATTAAATGTTTCAGTGATTCCTACACAGCGAAGGTGTTCATGTTTCATAGGCCAGTAAAGATTATTAATGGAAAAGTCCAGGCACAAGCAGAAGCATCATTTTGGTGGAAATTTCCCGTGTCCATTTTATCAATGGAGGAAGAATATAGCGAGGCACAAAGAATCCTTTTTCAGCAAAATAGATGCATCCCGAAAGAAATATGGCCAAAAGATTGGGCAAGCTGGAATTATACAAACAGTCATCCTCACTGGGAAAGAGTCCGGGCAGCAGCAAAAGAATACCAAACTCCATAGGAAGTCATCCGAGAAAAAATCACTCAAGACATTTCCAGACTAAGGCTGAGGATTACATCTTTCAATCCAAAAGAGAAAGAGCACTGTGAAGAATGGCCGTCAAGTTCCAGGCGTTACTACACAAGGTCATTGAAAAGATGCCTAGAAGACAATCATGGAATCATCAAAGAATAATTACCCGATTTCCTACTAATCCCACCATAATCCTAAATTAGCCACCAAAAAACCTCAAAAATATCCTACCCATGTCAAGACAAATTTTCCACATCTTTCCATACTATCCGGCCCCGCTTCAACTTGTTTTCACATGATTAGACATGCCTCAACATGCTTCGTCACATGCATCATCATGCTTTCACATGGCGTCACATGCTCCCGCATATTTTCACATGTTACACCATGTATATTTCACCCGTTTCACATGTTTTCGGTTGTTTTTTAGTTGTTTGCCTAAAGTCCTTCACATGTTTAGAAGGACCCACTTGTAAGATAAGTTTGCCATGTAAGATAGGTTTATTTTATCTATTAAGTTTGTCTTGTAATAACCTCCTAGTCCTATATAAAGGAGGCCTTGTAGTACTGGTAGGATCATCTAGCAATCATCTTGTAAACCTTCAAAAATCCTTTTTGAAATACTACTTATGAGTGCTTTCTAAATTTCTCTCTTGTTCTTTCTTTCGAATGGATGGAAAGGCCGGTCCATGTATGAAAAATAGGGTAAGTATACTGTAAGAAAGTTATCTTATTATAGTACGAAAGTTTTCTGAGTTATAAACAGCTAACGTTGGTTATAGTACAAAAGTTTTCCGAGTTGTGTAGCTTGGCAAGCCGTCCCTTATGGGTTGTTGAAGCCAGCCCCGTTTGTAGGAAAACTTTTGAGACTATAAACAAATTAACTGTTTGTGTAGCTTGGCCAAGCCGTCCCTTATGGGTTGTTGAAGCCAGCCCCTTTAAGTAGGGAAACTTTCGTATTTATGGTATAGTTAGCTTTCTTGTGGTATCTTGCCCTGTTCTTTACTACTTTATTTCGTATTTATGGTATAGTTAGCTTTCTTGTGGTATCTTGCCCTGTTCTTTACTACTTGTGGTATCAGAGCCAGCCCATCCTTTCGGAGGGAGGAACAGTTTACTAAATATGTCTGAGTCATTTCCATCATCCTCTTCTTCTTCTCTTGCAAAAATGAATATGTCTCCTACTTTACATAAAACCTTGTCCAAAAAATATGATTACCTCTATGAAGTAGATATCCTACCCGATGAACAAAAAGTATCTTCCACCGAACTACCCCTCATAAACCCTTACTCAGCGTTTGCCAAAAAATCCTTTGCACCTTGGACCCAAATTCGTTCCTTAGTCCAACATAGACCAAAAGGAGTCAAAGAATATGTTGTTGCCTCAAAACTTGACCAGCATCCTATTCTTGCCACTCGAGAGGAACAATTTATCACCCTTCAAATACCGGATGATTTTCCTAGGCAATGGAGAGCTCATGGTTTTACCCATATCCATTTTGGTGCTGTTCGAATCGCTTTAACATATCATGGAAGAAAAGGTCAACCTGTTGTAGCTCGACTTTCTCTTCTAGATACCCGATATTTGGAGTACCAACACGCAAACTTGGGTACTGCCGAAGTTACCCTGAATGCTGGAACTGTCTTCATAACTATCTTTCCAAATTTCAACATGTCCCTTTATGACCCGTACCTAACCGAAGCCTTAAAAATCCAAGTCCAAATCCAAGGAGCACCACAAGCCAAAGATTCTATCCAAGCAACCCTTCACCACCAAATGGCATGGCGAGTCCAAAATCATGCCATGGATCTTTGTCTACCCGGAGGAGAAAATGCTTTGCTCTTAAATATTGATGCTACCAAAGGAAACACCATGTGCACCCAAATACCCAGGCAAATTTCCAGAGATGAACTTGTCAAAATCCTTCATGATTCATGGATCACAAATTATGAGAAGCTAAGAGAATCAGAGGAAACTCTGCAATCTAGTGAACCAACTTTTACCAAAAGAAGTGACAAAACCGTTTGCATAAGCTTTGACCATTCCCATCTCAAAAAACCCAATAAAACCATCTTTTCTTGCCAAATGATCCAACCCAAAGATACAACAGACACTTACCCAGAACCCGATGGAGAATTCTTCTGGAATATACAAAGCATCATGGAAGAACATGACTGGTGCCAATATTTTGACAAAGAAGGGAAAAGAATGTGGTGGTTCAAATGCCCTTTCACTGGACACTGCCCATGGGATCTCGGTTGCACCTGCCAAGATTGTATAGAAAATCCAGTTGGAGAATATAATGAACATCACCAGCGCAAATCTAAATCCAAGAAAAAGGGGAAAACTACTGAAAAAGAATTTCGGGCCAGATATGAGAATAAAGATCCTTCGATTGGCTCATTAAGCCGTCCAGGTAAATATGAATTTCTTGTCAGTTACAAACCCCAAGAATGGCCGAAATTACCTGAAAAATTCACCCCTAACTGGGAGGATAGTGAAACCATGCCCAAATCCGAACCAACATCATCTCACACCCCAAAAACTGAAAAGCCACCTGAGCCTAAGACTCCATCAACCCAAAGTTCCACACACCCACAAATATTCATGATGAGCCCTTCAAGTTCTAGTCACTCCCAAGATTTTCCTCCACTACAACCTTTTGAAAAGGAGGGTATCAGCCATGCTCCAAAAATCCCCAAAAAGAACATAGTACTACCGTCTGGAGAAAAAACCCCAACAAGTGATATTGAAGCAACAATGAACTGGCAATCAGAAAATTCCATCTGTCAAAACAAAGTGCTCAACAATATTGGAAACACCATAAAAAATGTGGCCCATGTACAGAACAAGTTGATGAGCAAAGTGGAAACAATTGAGAAAAAGGTGGAGCAGTCATCGTCTCAACATGCAGGACTGATCAAAGCTTTGGAATTAAGGTTGGCAAATTTACAATATGAGATTTGTCCGCCAGGAACTTCACTTTTCCAATTTTTCCAACAACAACAACAGAAGACTATTTCTCTTAAAGAACAAATTCAGCTTCTGAGAAATGATCACTATGAGCCACAAAGAACCTCATCATTCTCTTCAAAACCTACCTTCTTCCCCATGTCATCACGAGTATATTCACCACCCAAATTAGACCATACCTTCTCTACTTTTCCATCAACCTCAAAAAATCCAATCTCTTTCACCCGACCAACAAAAGAAGAAAATGATTTTGATATCGCAAAAATGGTTTGGGAAAGGAAAGATGCCCTTGCAGCAAAGAAACAAACCAAGAAAAGGCGTGACCAAGGAGAAAGTTCAAAAGAATCAAATCTTGACAATCTGATGATTTCCGACCAGAAGGCTCCAGACTTCTATGTCTCCCAACCAAGGTACATATTAGAAGAAGATACCCCATGGTTAGAATCACTAAACTCATCAGAAGACGAATCCATGGAAGATAGTTCTCAAGCAAGCAATGAATCCACAACGGAATCTTCCGAAGGAGATGATCCCCCAATATTTGTAAACCAGCCAAGAGATCCAGAAATATCTGAGGTAGATGATGAAAAAGAAGGCATGACGGATGAACCAATCCCAGAAAGAAAATATGAGCCTATGGCGTCAAAGCCAGTTGGAACTGGTTTCCACACTTTCACCTTAGATGATGTCAAGGTTTCAAAATGGCCTCAACGGATCCAAGACTTCTATACTTGGATGGTGACCGGAAATTTGGTGGAGCGAGAAAAGTATATCATCCTTTCAGAACTCACTTCACGATTCTCAGGAATCCTCAGAGACTGGTGGAATGCACTTGGAATTAAAGACAAAAATGCTTTTCTTACTTCCCAGGATTTTGCTTTCAACATCAGAATCCTACATGAAGTCTTTTGCGGAGATGCTGGCCAAAGACAGGAGAAAATGCGAAGGCAACTGTTCGAGATGAAGTGCGTGTCATTCGACAGAAATGACATTGATAGACATTTTCAAAAAATGGCAAAGATATACTTCGAGATTGGAGGAGATATCAATCTAAAGCAAGCCTTTGTATCTTCTCTTCCAAAGTTGCTGGCAAGTCGAACCATGACCATCATTGAAGAAAAGTTCCAGTCCATAACCATCCCACAAATTGGTTACATCAGGCAAGCTATTTTCGTTGCATTAGATGATATCTGTACGAAGCGCTCTGCTCTGAAACAAATTATCCAACACAATCCAGCACTTGACAAAGCATGCCGCAAATCTGATCTAATCACCGGATCAGGATGTTCTTGCCGCACATCTAGGCGAAGGAGAGAATTCAGAAGGTTCAAATGGCCAAGAATTCCAGATGGAAAGTCAAGGTCCAAGAGACGCACAAAATATTTCGGACGGAGAAGGCCAGGAAATTTTCACAAGAAGAACAGGTGTTTTATTTGCCATAAGATTGGACATTTTGCAAAATATTGTCCACAATCAAGAAGGTATGTCAAACTCATTCAAGAGATTGAAGATTACACTGGTATACATCTCGGAAAGGAGGAGGACCTTGAATCAATATTCTCTGTGGATGATGAACATAATGAAGAAACTTTATTCTCCCTTGATATCTATGAAGAGCAAGGCAATTACCAAATCTCAGAACCAATAATCGAGGCTAAAGAGGAGATCAATGCTCTTACTGTTGTTCCTCAAGTAGAAGTCAAAATCTATTCATCCAAGTGGGACAAACCAACTCGAGTTATTGCTTTCATTGATACCGGAGCTGCTTCCTCACTTATAAATCCAACTGTTTTTCCTGAAGATCAATGGGTACCGCATTTTAAGGATTTCAACACTGCATCAAATGCGATCTTGACCACAACTGTCATTACAAAGCACCCGATCACCATTGAGTTCTTTCCAGGATTGAAGCTCAGGACGAAGCTGCTAGGATCTGATGTACCAGGAAATGATCTTATTATTGGATTCGACATCTACAGACAGCTCAGAGATCAACTCCATATCAAGGCTAATGGGATAGCTTTTAAAAAGCAGTTCAGGCCTTATTCTGAAATCCCGAGGCTATTCCAAATTACTAAGGATGAACAGATCAAGGAGATCGAGCAAAATCTCATTGAACAATCATGTGCCGATTCCCACAAAGACTTCATGATGAAAGGGAAACGCCCTCTATGGAAAAATGAAGAATTTTTTATCAAGCTCCCTTTCAAGAAGAATGAAAACATCAATCCAACAAAAGCCAGTCATTCAGGAATGAATCCAGATCATCTGCAACTCGCAAAGAAAGAGTGTGAAGAGCTTTTGGAATTTGATCTGATAGAGCCATCAGATTCACAATGGGCATGCGAAGCATTTTATGTCAACAAAAGAGCTGAACAAACAAGAGGAAAACTCAGGTTAGTCATCAACTACCAGCCACTTAACCATTTCCTCCAAGATGACAAATTCCCTATCCCAAATAAACTCACCCTTTTCTCCCACCTAGCCAAGGCCAAATATTTTTCTAAGTTTGATTTAAAGTCAGGATTTTGGCAATTAGGAATTCACCCCGAAGAAAGACCCAAAACAGGATTTTGCATCCCCGATCATCACTTCCAATGGAAAGTTATGCCCTTCGGATTGAAAACTGCACCTTCTTTATTCCAAAAAGCCATGATAAAAATATTCCAACCCATCCTCCATACCTCCCTAGTTTACATTGATGACATCCTGCTATTTAGTGTGACATTTGAAGAACATATCCACTTGCTTCGTCAGTTTGAGGAATTGGTAACACAATACGGGATCATGCTCTCAACAAAAAAGATGGTTCTTGCTCAAAAGGAAATTGATTTTCTTGGAATGCATTTTGTGCAAGGAGAATATAGTCCAGGACCCCATATATGTCGGGAACTACTCAAATTTCCGGATACCAACTTCTCAACAAAGCAGATCCAACAATTTCTGGGCATAATAAATTATGTAAGAGATTTTATTCCAAATATCTCTACATACATTTCTCCACTTACAGAGATGCTCAAGAAAAATGCTCCTCCATGGGGAAAGAAACAAGATGAAGCAGTCCAGAAAATAAAGGAGATTTCTAAAAATGTCAAGTCCCTCTATATCCCTTCGGACGGTAAGAAGATATTGCAGACAGATGCCAACAATGAATATTGGAGTGCCGTTCTATTTGAAGAAAAAGATGGCCAGAGGAAAATATGCGGATACGCCAGTGGAAAGTTCAAAGATGCCGAGCAACATTATCACTCCACTTTCAAGGAAATTCTTGCAGTAAAGAATGGAATCAAGAAATTCAATTTCTTCCTTATTCATACAGAATTCCCGATTGAAATGGATATGAAGGCTTTCCCGAAGATGATTCATCTAAATGCAAAAATTATTCCCAATCCTCGGATTCTCAGGTGGGCTCAATGGTTCTCTCCATACAAGTTTCAAGTCAGGCATCTGAAAGGAAAGGATAATATTCTCGCAGATTTTCTGTCCCGACCGGAAGAATTTTCAAGGAGATTTTCCCCAACAAAACTGAAGTCAAAGGAAAGGCTAATCAGTCACATCTTCATGTTTTCCAGTTTACCAGGAACAAGTTCATTAAAGCCAACAGATCATCCGCCGGAATTGTTCAACCTCATGGATCCCTTTGATCCATCAATTCTTATTGAAAGAAGAACTTATTATGAGCTCGAGGTTTTCCGACAACATGGAGGATCTATTCTCAAGCCTTACGGAGTGAATCCGGAATATCCGTTCTGCCATATATTCATAGCTCAAGCCAAGGATTTTCCACAAGAACTATTATGGTTTTTCTGGTACCTATGCCATCAGTATTATATTTTCATGGAATTCAAATGCAACGTCTTCAAAGAGTTTGATAACATTGCACCAGCTCTTAGAATATTTTTGCAATGGTTCAAACCTAGAAGATATTGGATTAAATGTTTCAATGATTCCTACACAGCGAAGGTGTTCATGTTTCATAGGCCAGTAAAGATTATTAATGGAAAAGTCCAGGCACAAGCAGAAGCATCATTTTGGTGGAAATTTCCCGTGTCCATTTTATCAATGGAGGAAGAATATAGCGAGGCACAAAGAATCCTTTTTCAGCAAAATAGATGCATCCCGAAAGAAATATGGCCAAAAGATTGGGCAAGCTGGAATTATACAAACAGTCATCCTCACTGGGAAAGAGTCCGGGCAGCAGCAAAAGAATACCAAACTCCATACGAAGTCATCCGAGAAAAAATCACTCAAGGCATTTCCAGACTAAGGCTGAGGATTACATCTTTCAATACAAAAGAGAAAGAGCACTGTGAAGAATGGCCGTCAAGTTCCAGGCGTTACTACACAAGGTCATTGAAAAGATGCCTAGAAGACAATCATGGAATTATCAAAGAATAATTACCTGATTTCCTACTAATCCCACCATAATCCTAAATTAGCCACCAAAAAACCTCAAAAATATCCTACCCATGTCAAGACAAATTTTCCACATCTTTCCATACTATCCGGCCCCGCTTCAACTTGTTTTCACATGTTTAGACATGCCTCCACATGCTTCGTCACATGCATCATCATGCCTTCACATGGCGTCACATGCTCCCGCATATTTTCACATGTTACACCATGTATATTTCACCCGTTTCACATGTTTTCGGTTGTTTTTTAGTTGTTTGCCTAAAGTCCTTCACATGTTTAGAAGGACCCACTTGTAAGATAAGTTTGCCATGTAAGATAGGTTTATTTTATCGAGTAAGTTTGTCTTGTAATAACCTCCTAGTGCTATATAAAGGAGGCCTTGTAGTACTGGTAGGATCATCTAGCAATCATCTTGTAAACCTTCAAAAATCCTTTGTGAAATACTACTTATGAGTGCTTTCTAAATTTCTCTCTTGTTCTTTCTTTCGAATGGATGGAAAGGCCGGTCCATGTATGAAAAATAGGGTAAGTATACTGTAAGAAAGTTATCTTATTATGGTACGAAAGTTTTCTGAGTTATAAACAGCTAACGTTGGTTATAGTACAAAAGTTTTCCGAGTTGTGTAGCTTGGCAAGCCGTCCCTTATGGGTTGTTGAAGCCAGCCCCGTTTGTAGGAAAACTTTTGAGACTATAAACAAATTAACTGTTTGTGTAGCTTGGCAAGCCGTCCCTTATGGGTTGTTGAAGCCAGCCCCTTTAAGTAGGGAAACTTTCGTATTTATGGTATAGTTAGCTTTCTTGTGGTATCTTGCCCTGTTCTTTATAACTCAGAAAACTTTCGTACTATAATAAGATAACTTTCTTACAGTATACTTACCCTATTTTTCATACATGGACCGGCCTTTCCATCCATTCGCAAGAAAGAACAAGAGAGAAATTTAGAAAGTACTCATAAGTAGTATTTCACAAAGGATTTTTCAAGGTTTACAAGACGATTGCTAGATGATCCTACCAGTACTACAAGGCCTCCTTTATATAGGACTAGGAGGTTATTACAAAACAAACTTAAAATATAAAATAAACCTATCTTACATGGCAAACTTATCTTACAAGTGGGTCCTTCTAAACATGTGAAGGACTTTAGGCAAACAACTAAAAAACAACCGAAAGCATGTGAAACGGGTGAAATATACATGGTGTAACATGTGAAAGTATGTGGGAGCATGTGACGCCATGTGAAAGCATGATGATGCATGTGATGAAGCATGTGGAGGCATGTCTAAGCATGTGAAAACAAGTTGAAGCGGGGCCCGGATAGTATGGAAAGATGTGGAAAATTTGTCTTAACATGGGTAGGATATTTCTGAGGGTTTTTGGTGGCTAATTTAGGATTATGGTGGGATTAGTAGGAAATCAGGTAATTATTCTTTGATGATTCCATGATTGTCTTCTAGGCATCTTTTCAATGACCTTGTGTAGTAACGCCTGGAACTTGACGGCCCTTCTTCACTGTGCTCTTTCTCTTTTGGATTGAAAGATGTAATCCTCAGCCTTAGTCTGGAAATGTCTTGAGTGATCTTTTCTCGGATGACTTCGTATGGAGTTTGGTATTCTTTTGCTGCTGCCCGGACTCTTTCCCAGTGAGGATGACTGTTTGTATAATTCCAGCTTGCCCAATCTTTTGGCCATATTTCTCTCGGGATGCATCTATTTTGCTGAAAAAGGATTCTTTGTGCCTCGCTATATTCTTCCTCCATAGATAAAATGGACCCGAGAAATTTCCACCAAAATGATGCTTCTGCTTGTGCCTGGACTTTTCCATTAATAATCTTTACTGGCCTATGAAACATGAACACCTTTGCTGTGTAGGAATCACTGAAACATTTAATCCAGATCTTCTAGGTTTGAACCATTGCAAAAACATTTTAAGAGCTGGGGCAATGTTATCAAACTCTTTGAAGATGTTGCATTTGAATTCCATGAAAATATAATACTGATGGCATAGGTACCAGAAAAACCATAATAATTATTGTGGAAAATCCTTGGCTTGAGCTATGAATATATGACAGAACGGATATTCTGGATTCACTCCGTATGGCTTGAGAATAGATCCTCCATGTTGTCGGAAAACCTCGAGCTCATAATAAGTTCTTCTTTCAATAAGAATTGATGGATTAAAGGGATCCATGAGGTTGAACAATTCCGGTGGATGATCTGCTGGCTTTAATGAACTTGTTCCTGGTAAACTGGAAAACATAAAGATGTGACTGATTAGCTTTTCCTTTGACTTTAATTTTGCTGGGGAAAATCTCTTTGAGAATTCTTCCGGTCGGGACAGAAAATCTGCAAGAATATTATCCTTTCCTTTCAGATGCCTGACTTGATACTTGTACGGAGAGAACCATTGAGCCCACCTGAGAATCTGAGGATTGGGAATAATTTTTGCATTTAGATGAATCATCTTCGGGAAAGCCTTCATATCCATTTCAATCAGGAATTCTGTATGAATAAGGAAGAAATTGAATTTCTTGATTCCATTCTTTACTGCAAGAATTTCCTTGAAAGTGGAGTGATAATGTTGCTCAGCATCTTTGAACTTTCCACTGGCGTATCCGCATATTTTCCTCTGGCCATCTTTTTCTTCAAATAGAACAACACTCCAATATTCATTGCTGGCATCCGTCTGCAATATCTTCTTCCCATCTGAAGGGATATAAATGGACTTGACATTTTTATAAATCTCCTTTATTTCCTTGACTGCTTCATCTTGTTTCTTTCCCCGTGGAGGAGCATTTTTCTTGAGCATCTCTGTAAGTGGAGAAATGTATGTAGAGATATTTGGGATAAAATCTCTTACATAATTTATTATGCCCAGAAATTGTTGGATCTGCTTTGTTGTGAAGTTGGTATCCGGAAATTTGAGTAGTTCCTGACATATATGGGGTCCTGGACTGTATTCTCCTTGCACAAAATGCATTCCAAGAAAATCAATTTCCTTTTGAGCAAGAACCATCTTTTTTGTTGAGAGCATGATCCCGTATTGTGTTACCAATTCCTCAAACTGACGAAGCAAGTGGATATGTTCTTCAAATGTCACACTAAATAGCAGGATGTCATCAATGTAAACTAGGGAGGTATGGAGGATGGGTTGGAATATTTTTATCATGGCTTTTTGGAATAAAGAAGGTGCAGTTTTTAATTTGAAAGGCATAACTTTCCATTGGAAGTGATGATCGGGGATGCAAAATCATGTTTTGGGTCTTTCTTCAGGGTGAATTCCTAATTGCCAAAATCCCGACTTTAAATCAAACTTAGAAAAATATTTGGCCTTGGCTAGGTGGGAGAAAAGGGTGAGTTTATTTGGGATAGGGAATTTGTCATCTTGGAGGAAATGGTTAAGTGGCTGGTAGTTGATGACTAACCTGAGTTTTCCTCTTGTTTGTTCAGCTCTTTTGTTGACATAAAATGCTTCGCATGCCCATTGTGAGTCTGATGGCTCTATCAGATAAAATTCCAAAAGCTCTTCACATTCTTTCTTTGCGAGTTGCAGATGATCTGGATTCATTCCTGAATGACCGGCTTTTGTTGGATTGATGTTTTCATTCTTCTTGAAAGGGAGCTTGATAAAAAATTCATCATTTTTCCATAGAGGGCGTTTCCCTTTCATCATGAAGTCTTTGTGGGAATCGGCACATGATTGTTCAATGAGATTTTGCTCGATCTCCTTGATCTGTTCGTCCTTAGTGATTTGGAATAGCCTCGGGATTTCAGAATAGGGCCTGAACTGCTTTTTAAAAGCTATCCCATTAGCCTTGATATGGAGCTGATCTCTGAGCTGTCTGTAGATGTCGAATCCAATAATAAGATCTTTTCCTGGTACATCAGATCCTAGCAGCTTCGTCCTGAGCTTCAATCCTGGAAAGAACTCAATGGTGATCGGGTGCTTTGTAATGACAGTGGTGGTCAAGATCGCATTTGATGCAGTGTTGAAATCCTTAAAATGCGGTACCCATTGATCTTCGGGAAAAACAGCTGGATTTATAAGTGAGGAAGCAGCTCCGGTATCAATGAAAGCAATAACTCGAGTTGGTTTGTCCCACTTGGATGAATAGATTTTGACTTCTACTTGAGGAACAACAGTAAGAGCATTGATCTCCTCTCTAGCCTCGATTAATTGTTCTGAGATTTGGTAATTGCCTTGCTCTTCATAGATATCAAGGGAGAATAAAGTTTCTTTATTAGGTTCATCATCCACAGAGAATATTTATTCAAGGTCCTCCTCCTTTCCGAGATGTATACCAGTGTAATCTTCAATCCTTTGAATGAGTTTGATAGACCTTCTTGATTGTGGACAATTTTTTGCAAAATGTCCAATCTTATGGCAAATAAAACACCTGTTCTTCTTGTGAAAATTTCCCGGTCTTCTCCGTCTGAAATATTTTGTGCGTCTCTTGGACCTTGACTTTCCATCTGGAATTCTTGGCCATTTGAACCTTCTGAATTCCCTCCTTCGCCTAGATGTGCGGCAAGAACATCCTGATCCGGTGATTAGATCAGATTTACGGCATGCTTTGTCAAGTGCTGGATTGTGTTGGATAATTTGTTTCAGGGCATAGCGCTTCGTACAGATATCATCTAATGCAACGAAAATAGCTTGCCTGATGTAACCAATTTGTGGGATGGTTATGGACTGGAACTTTTCTTCAATGATGGTCATGGTTCGACTTGCCAGCAATTTTGGAAGAGAAGATACAAAGGCTTGCTTTAGATTGATATCTCCTCCAATCTCGAAGTATATCTTTGCCATTTTTTGAAAATGTCTATCAATGTCATTTCTGTCGAATGACACGCACTTCATCTCGAACAGTTGCCTTCGCATTTTCTCCTGTCTTTGGCCAGCATCTCCGCAAAAAACTTCATGTAGGATTCTGATGTTGAAAGCAAAATCCCGGGAAGTAAGAAAAGCATTTTTGTCTTGAATTCCAAGTGCATTCCACCAGTCTCTGAGGATTCCTGAGAATCGTGAAGTGAGTTCTGAAAGGATGATATACTTTTCTCGCTCCACCAAATTTCTGGTCACCATCCAAGTATAGAAGTCTTGGATCCGTTGAGGCCATTTTGAAACCTTGACATCATCTAAGGTGAAAGTGTGGAAACCAGTTCCAATTGGCTTTGACGCCATAGGCTCATATCTTCTTTCTGGGATTGGTTCATCCGTCATGCCTTCTTGTTCATCATCTACTTCAGATATTTCTGGATTTCTTGGCTGGTTTACAAATATTGGGGGATCATGTCCTTCGGAAGATTCCGTTGTGGATTCGTTGCTTGCTTGAGAACTATCTTCCATGGATTCGTCTTCTGATGAGTTTAGTGATTCTGACCATGGGGTATCTTCTTCTGATATGTACCTTGGTTGGGAGACATAGAGGTCTGGAGCCTTCTGGTCGGAAATCATCAGATTTTCAGGATTTGATCCTTTTGAACTTTCTCCTTGGTCTCCCCTTTTCTTGGTTTATTTCTTTGCTGCAAGGGCATCTTTCCTTTCCCAAACCATTTTTGCGATATCAAAATCATCTTCTTCTTTTGTTGGTCGGGTGAAAGAGATTGGATTTTTTGAGGTTGATGGAAAAGTAGAGAAGGTATGGTCTAATTTGGGTGGTGAATATGCTCGTGATGACATGGGGAAGAAGGTAGGTTTTGAAGAGAATGATGAGGTTCTTTGTGGCTCATAGTGATCATTTCTCAGAAGCTGAATTTGTTCTTTGAGGGAAATCGTCTCCTGTTGTTGTTGTTGGAAAAATTGGAAAAGTGAAGTTCCTGGCGGACAAATCTCATATTGTAAATTTGCCAACCTTAATTCCAAAGCTTTGATCAGTCCTGCATGCTGAGACGATGACTGCTCCACCTTTTTCTCAATTGTTTCCACTTTGCTCATCAACTTGTTTTGTGCATGAGCCACATTTTTTATGGTGTTTCCAATATTATTGAGCACTTGGTTCTGTTAGATGGAATTTTCTGATTGCCAGTTCATTGTTGCTTCAATATCACTTGTTGGGGTTTTTTCTCCTGACGGTAGTACTATGTTCTTTTTGGGGATTTTTGGAGCATGGCTGATACCCTCCTTTTCAAAAGGTTGTAGTGGAGGAAACTCTTGGGAGTGACTAGAACTTGAAGGGCTCATCATGAATATTTGTGGGTGTGTGGAACTTTGGGTTGATGGAGTCTTAGGCTCGGTGGCTTTTCAGTTTTTGGGGTGTGAGATGATGTTGGTTCGGATTTGGGCATGATTTCACTATCCTCCCAGCTAGGGGTGAATTTTTCAGGTAATTTCGGCCATTCTTGGGGTTTGTAACTGACAAGAAATTCATATTTACCTGGACGGCTTAATGAGTCAATCGAAGGATCTTTATTCTCATATCTGGCCCGAAATTCTTTTTCAGTAGTTTTCCCCTTTTTCTTGGATTTAGATTTGCGCTGGTGATGTTCATTATATTCTCCAACCGGATCTTCTATACAATCTTGGCAGGTGCAACCGAGATCCCATGGGCAGTGTCCAGTGAAAGGGCATTTGAACCACCACATTCTTTTGCCTTCTTTGTCAAAATATTGGCACCAGTCATGTTCTTCCATGATGCTTTGTATATTCCAGAAGAATTCTCCATCGGGTTCTGGGTAAGTGTCTGTTGTATCTTTGGGTTGGATCATTTGGCAAGAAAAGATGGTTTTATTGGGTTTTTTGAGATGGGAATGGTCAAAGCTTATGCAAACAGTTTTGTCACTTCTTTTGGTAAAAGTTGGTTCACTGGATTGCAGAGTTTCCTCTGATTCTCTTAGCTTCTCATAATTTGTGATCCATGAATCAGGAAGGATTTTGACAAGTTCATCTCTGGAAATTTGTCTGGGTATTTGGATGCACATGGTGTTTCCTTTGGTAGCATCAATATTTAAGAGCAAAGCATTTTCTCCTCCGGGTAGACAAAGATCCATGGCATGATTTTGGACTCGCCATGCCATTTGGTGGTGAAGGGTTGCTTGGATAGACTCTTTGGCTTGTGGGGCTCCTTGGATTTGGACTTGGATTTTTAAGGCTTCGGTTAGGTACGGGTCATAAAGGGACATGTTGAAATTTTGAAAGATAGTTATGAACACAGTTCCAGCATTCAGGGTAACTTCGGCAGTACCCAAGTTTGCCTGTTGGTACTCCAAATATCGGGTATCTAGAAGAGAAAGTCGAGCTACAACAGGTTGACCTTTTCTTCCATGATATGTTAAAGCAATTCGGACAGCACCAAAATGGATATGGGTAAAACCATGAGCTCTCCATTGCCTAGGAAAATCATCTGGTATTTGAAGAGTGATAAATTGTTCCTCTCGAGTGGCAAGAATAGGATGCTGGTCAAGTTTTGAGGCAGCAACATATTCTTTGACTCCTTTTGGTCTATGTTGGACTAAGGAACGAATTTGTGTCCAAGGTGCAAAGGATTTTTTGGCAAACGCTGAGTAAGGGTTTATGAGGGGTAGTTCAGTGGAAGATACTTTTTGTTCATCGGGTAGGATATCTACTTCATAGAGGTAATCATATTTTTTGGACAAGGTTTTATGTAAAGTAGGAGACATATTCATTTTTGCAAGAGAAGAAGAAGAGGATGATGGAAATGACTCAGACATATTTAGTAAAATGTTCCTCCCTCCGAAAGGATGGATTGGCTCTGATACCACAGTAGTAAAGAACAGGGCAAGCTACCACAAGAAAGCTAACTATACCATAAATATTACCACAGTAGTAAAGAACAGGGCAAGATACCACAAGAAAGCTAACTATACCATAAATACGAAAGTTTCCCTACAAAAGGGGATGGCTTCAACAACCCATAAGGGACGGCTTGCCAAGCTACACAAATAGTTAATTTGTTTATAGTCTCAAAAGTTTTCCTACAAACGGGGCTGGCTTCAACAACCCATAAGGGACGGCTTGCCAAGCTACACAACTCGAAAAACTTTTGTACTATAACCAACGTTAGCTGTTTATAACTCAGAAAACTTTCGTACCATAATAAGATAACTTTCTTACAGTATACTTACCCTATTTTTCATACATGGACCGGCCTTTCCATCCATTCGAAAGAAAGAACAAGAGAGAAATTTAGAAAGCACTCATAAGTAGTATTTCACAAAGGATTTTTGAAGGTTTACAAGATGATTGCTAGATGATCCTACCAGTACTACAAGGCCTCCTTTATATAGGACTAGGAGGTTATTACAAGACAAACTTAATAGATAAAATAAACCTATCTTACATGGCAAACTTATCTTACAAGTGGGTCCTTCTAAATATGTGAAGGACTTTAGGCAAACAACTAAAAAACAACCGAAAACATGTGAAACAGGTGAAATATACATGGTGTAACATGTGAAAATATGCAGGAGCATGTGACGCCATGTGAAAGCATGATGATGCATGTGACGAAGCATGTGGAGGCATGTCTAAACATGTGAAAACAAGTTGAAGCGGGGCCCGGATAGTATGGAAAGATGTGGAAAATTTGTCTTGACATGGGTAGGATATTTTTGAGGTTTTTTGGTGGCTAATTTAGGATTATGGTGGGATTAGTAGGAAATCAGGTAATTATTCTTTGATGATTCCATGATTGTCTTCTAGGCATCTTTTCAATGACCTTGTGTAGTAACGCCTGGAACTTGACGGCCATTCTTCACAGTGCTCTTTCTCTTTTGGATTGAAAGATGTAATCCTCAGCCTTAGTCTGGAAATGTCTTGAGTGATTTTTTCTCGGATGACTTCGTATGGAGTTTGGTATTCTTTTGCTGCTGCCCGAACTCTTTCCCAGTGAGGATGACTGTTTGTATAATTCCAGCTTGCCCAATCTTTTGGCCATATTTCTTTCGGGATGCATCTATTTTGCTGAAAAAGGATTCTTTGTGCCTCGCTATATTCTTCCTCCATTGATAAAATGGACACGGGAAATTTCCACCAAAATGATGCTTCTGCTTGTGCCTGGACTTTCCCATTAATAATCTTTACTGGCCTATGAAACATGAACACCTTCGCTGTGTAGGAATCACTGAAACATTTAATCCAGTATCTTCTAGGTTTGAACCATTGCAAAAATATTCTAAGAGCTGGTGCAATGTTATCAAACTCTTTGAAGACGTTGCATTTGAATTCCATGAAAATATAATACTGATGGCATAGGTACCAGAAAAACCATAATAGTTCTTGTGGAAAATCGTTGGCTTGAGCTATGAATATATGGCAGAACGGATATTCTGGATTCACTCCGTAAGGCTTGAGAATAGATCCTCCATGTTGTCGGAAAACCTCGAGCTCATAACAAGTTCTTCTTTCAATAAGAATTGATGGATCAAAGGGATCCATGAGGTTGAACAATTCTGGCGGATGATCTGTTGGCTTTAATGAAACTGTTCCTGGTAAACTGGAAAACATGAAGATGTGACTGATTATCTTTTCCTTTGACTTCAATTTTGCTGGGGAAAATCTCCTTGAAAATTCTTCCGGTCGGGACAGAAAATCTGCGAGAATATTATCCTTTCCTTTCAGATGCCTGACTTGAAACTTGTATGGAGAGAACCATTGAGCCCACTTGAGAATCTGAGGATTGGGAATAATTTTTGCATTTAGATGAATCATCTTCGGGAAAGCCTTCATATCCATTTCAATCAGGAATTCTGTATGAATAAGGAAGAAATTGAATTTCTTGATTCCATTCTTTACTGCAAGAATTTCCTTGAAAGTGGAGTGATAGTGTTGCTCGGCATCTTTGAACTTTCCACTGGCGTATCCGCATATTTTCCTCTGGCCATCTTTTTCTTCAAATAGAACAGCACTCCAATATTCATTGATGGCATCCGTCTGCAATATCTTCTTACCATCTGAAGGGATATAAAGGGACTTGACATTTTTAGAAATCTCCTTTATTTCCTTGACTGCTTCATCTTGTTTCTTTCCCCATGGAGGAGCATTTTTCTTGAGCATCTCCGTAAGTGGAGAAATGTATGTAGAGATATTTGGGATAAAATCTCTTACATAATTTATTATGCCCAGAAATTGTTGGATCTGCTTTGTTGAGAAGTTGGTATCCGGAAATTTGAGTAGTTCCCGACATATATGGGGTCCTGGACTATATTCTCCTTGCACAAAATGCATTCCAAGAAAATCAATTTCCTTTTGAGCAAGAACCATCTTTTTTGCTGAGAGCATGATCCCGTATTGTGTTACCAATTCCTCAAACTGACGAAGCAAATGGATATGTTCTTCAAATGTCACACTAAATAGCAGGATGTCATCAATGTAAACTAGGGAGGTATGGAGGATGGGTTGGAATATTTTTATCATGGCTTTTTGGAATAAAGAAGGTGCAGTTTTCAATCCGAAAGGCATAACTTTCCATTGGAAGTGATGATCGGGGATGCAAAATCCTGTTTTGGGTCTTTCTTCAGGGTGAATTCCTAATTGCCGAAATCCTGACTTTAAATCAAACTTAGAAAAAGATTTGGCCTTGGCTAGGTGGGAGAAAAGGGTGAGTTTATTTGGGATAGGGAATTTGTCATCTTGGAGGAAATGGTTAAGTGGCTGGTAGTTGATGACTAACCTGAGTTTTCCTCTTGTTTGTTCAGCTCTTTTGTTGACGTAAAATGCTTCGCATGCCCATTGTGAATCCGATGGCTCTATCAGAGCTCAAACTCGAAAAGCTCTTCACACTCTTTCTTTGCGAGTTGCAGATGATCTGGATTCATCCCTGAATGACTAGCTTTTGTTGGATTGATGTTTTCATTCTTCTTGAAAGGGAACTTGATAAAAAATTCTTCATTTTTCCATAGAGGGCGTTTCCCTTTCATCGTGAAGTCTTTGTGGGAATCGGCACATGATTGTTCAATGAGATTTTGCTCGATCTCCTTGATCTGTTCGTCCTTGGTGATTTCGAATAGCCTCGGGATTTCAGAATAGGGCCTGAACTGTTTTTTAAAAGCTATCCCATTAGCCTTGATATGGAGCTGATCTCTGAGCTGTCTGTAGATATCGAATCCAATAATAAGATCTTTTCCTGGTACATCGGATCCTAGCAGCTTCGTCCTGAGCTTCAATCCTGGGAAGAACTCAATGGTGATCGGGTGCTTTGTAATGACAGTTGTGGTCAAGATCGCATTTGATGCAGTGTTGAAATCCTTAAAATGCGATACCCATTGATCTTCAGGAAAAACAGCTGGATTTATAAGTGAGGAAGCAGCTCCAGTATCAATGAAAGCAATAACTCGAGTTGGTTTGTCCCACTTGGATGAATAGATTTTGACTTCTACTTGAGGAACAACAGTAAGAGCATTGATCTCCTCTCTAGCCTCGATTATTGGTTCTGAGATTTGGTAATTGCCTTGCTCTTCATAGATATCAAGGGAGAATAAAGTTTCTTCATTTGGTTCATCATCCACAGAGAATATTAATTCAAGGTCCTCCTCCTTTCCGAGATGTATACCAGTGTAATCTTCAATCTCTTGAATGAGTTTGACAGACCTTCTTGATTGTGGACAATTTTTTGCAAAATGTCCAATCTTATGGCAAATAAAACACCTGTTCTTCTTGTGAAAATTTCCTGGCCTTCTCCGTCCGAAATATTTTGTGCGTCTCTTGGACCTTGACTTTCCATCTGGAATTCTTGGCCATTTGAACCTTCTGAATTCTCTCCTTCGCCTAGATGTGCGGCAAGAACATCCTGATCCGGTGATTAGATCAGATTTGCGGCATGCTTTGTCAAGTGCTGGATTGTGTTGGATAATTTGTTTCAGGGCAGAGCGCTTCGTACAGATATCATCTAATGCAACGAAAATAGCTTGCCTGATGTAACCAATTTGTGGGATGGTTATGGACTGGAACTTTTCTTCAATGATGGTCATGGTTCGACTTGCCAACAACTTTGGAAGAGAAGATACAAAGGCTTGCTTTAGATTGATATCTCCTCCAATCTCGAAGTATATCTTTGCCATTTTTTGAAAATGTCTATCAATGTCATTTCTGTCGAATGACACGCACTTCATCTCGAACAGTTGCCTTCGCATTTTCTCCTGTCTTTGGCCAGCATCTCCGCAAAAAACTTCATGTAGGATTCTGATGTTGAAAGCAAAATCTTGGGAAGTAAGAAAAGCATTTTTGTCTTGAATTCCTAGTGCATTCCACCAGTCTTTGAGGATTCCTGAGAATCGTGAAGTGAGTTCTGAAAGGATGATATACTTTTCTCGCTCTACCAAATTTCTGGTCACCATCCAAGTATAGAAGTCTTGGATCCGTTGAGGCCATTTTGAAACCTTGACATCATCTAAGGTGAAAGTGTGGAAACCAGTTCCAACTGGCTTTGACGCCATAGGCTCATATCTTCTTTCTGGGATTGGTTCATCCGTCATGCCTTCTTGTTCATCATCTACTTCAGATATTTCTGGATCTCTTGGCTGGTTTACAAATATTGGGGGATCATCTCCTTCGGAAGATTCCGTTGTGGATTCATCGCTTGCTTGAAAACTATCTTCCATGGATTCGTCTTCTGATGAGTTTAGTGATTCTGACCATGGGGTATCTTCTTCTGATATGTATCTTGGCTGAGAGACATAGAAGTCTGGAGCCTTCTGGTCGGAAATCATCAGATTGTCAAGATTTGATTCTTTTGAACTTTCTCCTTGGTCACGCCTTTTCTTGGTCTGTTTCTTTGCTGCAAGGGCATCTTTCCTTTCCCAAACCATTTTTGCGATATCAAAATCATTTTCTTCTTTTGTTGGTCGAGTGAAAGAGATTGGATTTTTTGAGGTTGATGGAAAAGTAGAGAAGGTATGGTCTAATTTGGGTGGTGAATATGCTCGTGATGACATGGGGAAGAAGGTAGGTTTTGAAGAGAATGATGAGGTTCTTTGTGGCTCATAGTGATCATTTCTCAGAAGCTGAATTTGTTCTTTAAGAGAAATCGTCTCCTGTTGTTGTTGTCGGAAAAATTGGAAAAGTGAAGTTCCTGGCGGACAAATCTCATATTGTAAATTTGCCAACCTTAATTCCAAAGCTTTGATCAGTCCTGCATGTTGAGACGATGACCGCTCCACCTTTTTCTCAATTGTTTCCACTTTGCTCATCAACTTGTTTTGTACATGGGCCACATTTTTTATGGTGTTTCCAATATTGTTGAGCACTTTGTTTTGACAGATGGAATTTTCTGATTGCCAGTTCATTGTTGCTTCAATATCACTTGTTGGGGTTTTTTCTCCAGACGGTAGTATTATGTTCTTTTTGGGGATTTTTGGAGCATGGCTGATACCCTCCTTTTCAAAAGGTTGAAGTGGAGGAAAATCTTGGGAGTGACTAGAACTTGAAGGGCTCATCATGAATATTTGTGGGTGTGTGGAACTTTGGGTTGATGGAGTCTTAGGCTCAGGTGGCTTTTCAGTTTTTGGGGTGTGAGATGATGTTGGTTCGGATTTGGGCATGGTTTCACTATCCTCCCAGCTAGGGGTGAATTTTTCAGGTAGTTTCGGCCATTCTTGGGGTTTGTAACTGACAAGAAATTCATATTTACCTGGACGGCTTAATGAGCCAATAGAAGGATCTTTATTTTCATATCTGGCCCGAAATTCTCTTTCAGTAGTTTTCCCTTTTTCTTGGATTTAGATTTGCGCTGGTGATGTTCATTATATTCTCCAACCGGATCTTCTATACAATCTTGGCAGGTGCAACCGAGATCCCATGGGCAGTGTCCAGTGAAAGGGCATTTGAACCACCACATTCTTTTCCCTTCGTTGTCAAAATATTGGTACCAGTCATGTTCTTCCATGATGCTTTGGATATTCCAGAAGAATTCTCCATCGGGTTCTGGGTAAGTGTCTGTTGTATCTTTGGGTTGGATCATTTGGCAAGAAAAGATGGTTTTATTGGGTTTTTTGAGATGGGAATGGTCAAAGCTTATGCAAACGGTTTTGTCACTTCTTTTGGTAAAAGTTGGTTCACCAGATTGCAGAGATTCCTCTGATTCTCTTAACTTTTCATAATTTGTGATCCAAGAATCAGGAAGGATTTTGACAAGTTCATGGAAGAAAAGGTCAGCCTGTAGTAGCTCGACTTTCTCTTCTAGATACCCGATATTTGGAGTACCAACACGCAAACTTGGGTACTGCCGAAGTTACCCTGAATGCTGGAACTGTCTTCATAACTATCTTTCCAAATTTCAACATGTCCCTTTATGACCCGTACCTAACCGAAGCCTTAAAAATCCAAGTCCAAATCCAAGGAGCACCACAAGCCAAAGATTCTATCCAAGCAACCCTTCACCACCAAATGGCATGGCGAGTCCAAAATCATGCCATGGATCTTTGTCTACCCGGAGGAGAAAATGCTTTGCTCTTAAATATTGATGCTACCAAAGGAAACACCATGTGCACCCAAATACCCAGGACAAATTTCCAGAGATGAACTTGTCAAAATCCTTCCTGATTCATGGATCACAAATTATGAGAAGCTAAGAGAATCAGAGGAATCTCTGCAATCTAGTGAACCAACTTTTACCAAAAGAAGTGACAAAACCGTTTGCATAAGCTTTGACCATTCCCATCTCAAAAAACCCAATAAAACCATCTTTTCTTGCCAAATGATCCAACCCAAAGATACAACAGACACTTACCCAGAACCCGATGGAGAATTCTTCTGGAATATCCAAAGCATCATGGAAGAACATGACTGGTGCCAATATTTTGACAACGAAGGGAAAAGAATGTGGTGGTTCAAATGCCCTTTCACTGGACACTGCCCATGGGATCTCAGTTGCACCTGCCAAGATTGTATAGAAGATCCAGTTGGAGAATATAATGAACATCACCAACGCAAATCTAAATCCAAGAAAAAGGGGAAATCTACTGAAAGAGAATTTCGGGCCAGATATGAAACCATGCCCAAATCCGAACCAACATCATCTCACACCCCAAAAACTGAAAAGCCACCTGAGCCTAAGACTCCATCAACCCAAAGTTCCACACACCCACAAATATTCATGATGAGCCCTTCAAGTTCTAGTCACTCCCAAGATTTTCCTCCACTACAACCTTTTGAAAAGGAGGGTATCAGCCATGCTCCAAAAATCCCCAAAAAGAACATAATACTACCGTCTGGAGAAAAAACCCCAACAAGTGATATTGAAGCAACAATGAACTGGCAATCAGGAAAATTCCATCTGTCAAAACAAAGTGCTCAACAATATTGGAAACACCATAAAAAATGTGGCCCATGTACAAAACATGTTGATGAGCAAAGTGGAAACAATTGAGAAAAAGGTGGAGCAGTCATCGTCTCAACATGCAGGACTGATCAAAGCTTTGGAATTAAGGTTGGCAAATTTACAATATGAGATTTGTCCGCCAGGAACTTCACTTTTCCAATTTTTCCAACAACAACAACAGGAGACTATTTCTCTTAAAGAACAAATTCAGCTTCTGAGAAATGATCACTATGAGCCACAAAGAACCTCATCATTCTCTTCAAAACCTACCTTCTTCCCCATGTCATCACGAGCATATTCACCACCCAAATTAGACCATACCTTCTCTACTTTTCCATCAACCTCAAAAAATCCAATCTCTTTCACCCGACCAACAAAAGAAGAAGATGATTTTGATATCGCAAAAATGGTTTGGGAAAGGAAAGATGCCATTGCAGCAAAGAAACAAACCAAGAAAAGGCGAGGCAAAGGAGAAAGTTCAAAAGGATCAAATCCTGACAATCTGATGATTTCCGACCAGAAGGCTCCAGACTTCTATGTCTCTCAGCCAAGGTACATATCAGAAGAAGATACCCCATGGTCAGAATCGCTAAACTCATCAGAAGACGAATCCATGGAAGATAGTTCTCAAGCAAGCAATGAATCCACAACGGAATCTTCCGAAGGAGATGATCCCCCAATATTTGTGTAAGGCCCCGGAAATTTTTTTTCGAGTTATTTAAGATTTCGTCGTGCTAATGTAGGCTACATTGTTTTATCTCTTGTGCAAATAAGGATTCATAATATTATGGATATTAATTAGATAGTTTAATAAGGGTATAAGTCTTATTATAAGTGATTTGGGGTCTAAGGAGAGGCCTAATCCTAATCCAAGATGGAAAATTGCATATTAGACGAAATCTGTAAAAGAGTGCGCACAAGACCTCACTTTGAATGATCATATCTCCTGTTATATAAGGAGTTGTGTGAGGATCAACCTATCAAATTAAAGCCCTTTGAGTCTAGTTTCCAACGCTTCAAACCGTTCGTCATTTGGACATTCTAACACAAAGTTATGATCAAATTACCAAAGGCTGGAAAATGCTGTCTTGTGTCAAATGTGCGACCGCATTCCTGTCGCATTGTTAACTTTGCTGTCGCATTTCTACCGCAAATTGAACCTCAGAAGCCCAGTTAATTCTTCTATTTTTGTAACCCGACCCCATTTCAATATATAGGCTTTGGGGTTCATTTTGGGGTCATTTCTTACTGATTTTAGAGAGAGGTTAGAGTATTTTAGAGAGAGAAGGAGGAACCCAACATCTAAATCATCCAAATCTTGCATCAATCTTCAAGAATCAAGAACCCAATAGCAAGTTCTTCATCTAAGAGGTAAGATTCTATACCCTAGGGTTTAATTTCGAGTTTGGTGTATAAGATGAGTTATTGAGGTATGATTCTTGGGTTTATTAGTATTGTGTATACATACATGTACAACTTAGGTTTATGGGAAGATTGTTTAACTTAAATAACTAAAGATTGGGTTAGGGAATGAAGGAAGTCTTAAAAAGGGGATTCGAAATCAAGATGCTCAACTAGTGTTTGATAAATTGTTCAAATGAGATAGTTTCATGAATATCTTTCTAATATGTGTTTAAATTTGTTATGTTTCATAGTAGATTGGAATTGCTAGAGTTTTTGGAGTGTTGTAGTAACTTAAGGAAAGCTCAATCGAGGTATGTATGGCTAACTTTGATTCTTGTGAAATCGCCCTTATGTGTGCAATTCGTTTGGCATGTGTTAATTGGAGAGATTGTGTGTAATTTGTTGATTTTGTTGTTGGGTATCTAATTGATGTTAAACTACATGTGGTGTGGTATGAAATATGAATTGAAAGATAACAAAGGAATTGGAATTGGTGAAGAATTGTGAATAATGGTTATGATGGCCTATATGGCACCTTGTGGAAAAGAAACGAAACACTTGAAAATTGGTTTATTGTGGAAAGAGACGAAACACTTGAATTGTGGAAAATTGTTGAACATACTTGTGTGAATATTTTTGATTATGGAAATATTGTAACTTGGTTGTGATATTGGCTTGATAAGTAATTGAGAACATGAAACAATGTGCAAGTTGCTTATTTGAACTTGTTGAAATTGTGTGTAGTGCCTTATCTGTTGTTTGAAATTGTTGTGTTTTAAACTGTAAGGCGGGGTCGTGTTGTGCGCTGCAACATGAGGAAATAAGGTGTGGGTTGGGGTGATAAGGGTGGCCGAGGTAATAAGGGTGGTCGTGGGTAATAAGGATGGAAAGCGATCGAAATCGCTATTGAAAATTGATACAAAAATCAATGATGTGAAATTGTGAAAGGAGACAGCAGGAGAGTTTGCAACCTGGGGGGCACTGATTGCCCCTATGTTTGACTACTTGCAATTTGTGTGGTTGACTGGTTGTTGTTCTATTTGTTTACCTTGAACGTGTTTGTGTTGAGGCTTATCTGAAATGAGTAAAAGGTGGAAAACATGGTTGGCTGGCTTGATTAGTTTTGATGTAATTTAATGGCTTGAGTTTACTTGGGACAAAGTTTGTCCATACATACCAGTACAATTCAAGTGTACCGACGTCCCTTTTGCCGGGGACGCTACATTCGTATTATGATTGTAGGTGAATCAATAGCAGGTACTTCAGCTCATCGGCGGTAGCATCCTTCATCTTCCACTGCCCGTTTTGGTGAGCCCCTTTCCTTTCGGGGCCCTACGTGGCTCATGCCACTCTTGTTTAGACTTTATTTTGATTTTGTGTAAGGTATAGCCGGAGCCTTGTTACCGGCAAGTATTGTATCGTCCTTTGTATCCTAGAGGTTCCGTAGACATGTAAACCGTGGGATTCGAGGCTCATGTATATATTATGTTGGGCGTTGTAAAAAACTGTAAACTTGTTAATGAATCACTCGCATGGTTATGTTTGTATATTGTGAAATCAATTATAATTGGTTAAGAAGACCATTTAAAGAATTTGTAAAACTTTCGATATATTGAGGAAGTAGAATATGAAGCTCAACCCAGAAAAGTGGGAGTTCGGGGTTGGCTCGAGCCCAATATTTGTAAACCAGCCAAGAGATCCAGAAATATCCGAGGTAGATGATGAACAAGAAGGCATGACGGATAAACCAATCCCAGAAAGAAGATATGAGCCTATGGCGTCAAAGCTAGTTGGAACCGGTTTCCACACTTTCACCTTAGATGATGTCAAGGTTTCAAAATGGCCTCAACGGATCCAAGACTTCTATACTTGGATGGTGACCAGAAATTTGGTGGAACGAGAAAAGTATATCATCCTTTCAGAACTCACTTCACGATTCTCAGGAATCCTCAGAGACTGGTGGAATGCACTAGGAATTCAAGACAAAAATGCTTTTCTTACTTCCCAGGATTTTGCTTTCAACATCAGAATCCTACATGAAGTCTTTTGCGGAGATGCTGGCCAAAGACAGGAGAAAATGCGAAGGCAACTCTTCGAGATGAAGTGCGTGTCATTCGACAGAAATGACATTGATGGACATTTTCCAAAAATGGCAAAGATATACTTCGAGATTGGAGGAGATATCAATCTAAAGCAAGCCTTTGTATCTTCTCTTCCAAAATTGCTGGCAAGTCGAACCATGACCATCATTGAAGAAAAGTTCCAGTCCATAACCATCCCACAAATTGGTTACATCAGGCAAGCTATTTTCGTTGCATTAGATGATATCTGTACGAAGCGCTCTGCTCTGAAACAAATTATCCAACACAATCCAGCACTTGACAAAGCATGCCGCAAATCTGATCTAATCACCGGATCAGGATGTTCTTGCCGCACATCTAGGCGAAGGAGAGAATTCAGAAGGTTCAAATGGCCAAGAATTCCAGATGGAAAGTCAAGGTCCAAGAGACGCACAAAATATTTCGGACGGAGAAGGCCAGGAAATTTTCACAAGAAGAACAGGTGTTTTATTTGCCATAAGATTGGACATTTTGCAAAAAATTGTCCACAATCAAGAAGGTCTGTCAAACTCATTCAAGAGATTGAAGATTACACTGGTATACATCTCGGAAAGGAGGAGGACCTTGAATCAATATTCTCTGTGGATGATGGACCTAATGAAGAAACTTTATTCTCCCTTGATATCTATGAAGAGCAAGGCAATTACCAAATCTCAGAACCAATAATCGAGGCTAAAGAGGAGATCAATGCTCTTACTGTTGTTCCTCAAGTAGAAGTCAAAATCTATTCATCCAAGTGGGACAAACCAACTCGAGTTATTGCTTTCATTAATACCGGAGCTGCTTCCTCACTTATAAATCCAACTGTTTTTCCTGAAGATCAATGGGTACCGCATTTTAAGGATTTCAACACTGCATCAAATGCAATCTTGACCACAACTGTCATTACAAAGCACCCGATCACCATTGAGTTCTTTCCAGGATTGAAGCTCAGGACGAAGCTGCTAGGATCTGATGTACCAGGAAAAGATCTTATTATTGGATTCGACATCTACAGACAGCTCAGAGATCAGCTCCATATCAAGGCTAATGGGATAGCTTTTAAAAAGCAGTTCAGGCCTTATTCTGAAATCCCGAGGCTATTCCAAATCACCAAGGACGAACAGATCAAGGAGATCGAGCAAAATCTCATTGAACAATCATGTGCCGATTCCCACAAAGACTTCATGATGAAAGGGAAACGCCCTCTATGGAAAAATAAAGAATTTTTTATCAAGCTCCCTTTCAAGAAGAATGAAAACATCAATCCAACAAAAGCCAGTCATTCAGGAATGAATCCAGATCATCTGCAACTCGCAAAGAAAGAGTGTGAAGAACTTTTGGAATTTGATCTGATAGAGCCATCAGATTCACAATGGGCATGCGAAGCATATTATGTATACAAAAGAGCTGAACAAACAAGAGGAAAACTCAAGTTAGTCATCAACTACCAGCCACTTAACCATTTCCTCCAAGATGACAAATTCCCTATCCCAAATAAACTCACCCTTTTCTCCCACCTAGCCAAGGCCAAATATTTTTCTAAGTTTGATTTAAAGTCGGGATTTTGGCAATTAGGAATTCACCCTGAAGAAAGACCCAAAACAGGATTTTGCATCCCCGATCATCACTTCCAATGGAAAGTTATGCCCTTCGGATTGAAAACCGCACCTTCTTTATTCCAAAAAGCCATGATAAAAATATTCCAACCCATCCTCCATACCTCCCTAGTTTACATTGATGACATCCTGCTATTTAGTGTGACATTTGAAGAACATATCCACTTGCTTCGTCAGTTTGAGGAATTGGTAACACAATACGGGATCATGTTTCTTGGAATGCATTTTGTGCAAGGAGAATATAGTCCAGGACCCCATATATGTCAGGAACTACTCAAATTTCCGGATACCAACTTCACAACAAAGCAGATCCAACAATTTCTAGGCATAATAAATTATGTAAGAGATTTTATCCCAAATACCTCTACATACATTTCTCCACTTACAGAGATGCTCAAGAAAAATGCTCCTCTATGGGGAAAGGAACAAGATGAAGCAGTCAAGGAAATAAAGGAGATTTCTAAAAATGTCAAGTCCCTTTATATCCATTCGGACGGTAAGAAGATATTGCAGACTGATGCCAGTAATGAATATTGGAGTGCTGTTCTATTTGAAGAAAAAGATGGCCAGAGGAAAATATGCGGATACGCCAGTGGAAAGTTCAAAGATGCCGAGCAACATTATCACTCCACTTTCAAGGAAATTCTTGCAGTAAAGAATGGAATCAAGAAATTCAATTTCTTCCTTATTCATACAGAATTCCCGATTGAAATGGATATGAAGGCTTTCCCGAAGATGATTCATCTAAATGCAAAAATTATTCCCAATCCTCAGATTCTCAGGTGGGCTCAATGGTTCTCTCCGTACAAGTTTCAAGTCAGGCATCCGAAAGGAAAGGATAACATTCTCGCAGATTTTCTATCCCGACCGGAAGAATTTTCAAGGAGATTTTCCCCAGCAAAATTGAAGTCAAAGGAAAAGCTAATCAGTCACATCTTCATGTTTTCCAGTTTACCGGGAACAAGTTCATTAAAGCCAGCAGATCATCCGCCGGAATTGTTCAACCTCATGGATCCCTTTGATCCATCAATTCTTATTGAAAGATGAACTTATTATGAGCTCGAGGTTTTCCGACAACATGGAGGATCTATTCTCAAGCCTTACGGAGTGAATCCGGAATATCCGTTCTGCCATATATTCATAGCTCAAGCCAAGGATTTTCCACAAGAACTATTACGGTTTTTCTGGTACCTATGCCATCAGTATTATATTTTCATAGAATTCAAATGCAACGTCTTCAAAGAGTTTGATAACATTGC
The DNA here is from genome assembly GCA_032618575.1 of Nicotiana noctiflora. NCBI lineage: Eukaryota > Viridiplantae > Streptophyta > Magnoliopsida > Solanales > Solanaceae > Nicotiana > Nicotiana noctiflora. Next base: position 337,041 of record JASVEL010010494.1, on the reverse strand, counting down.
ACCAGCTCTTAGAATATTTTTGCAATGGTTCAAACCTAGAAGATACTGGATTAAATGTTTCAGTAATTCCTACACAGCAAAGGTGTTCATGTTTCATAGGCCAGTAAAGATTATTAACGGAAAAGTCCAGGCACAAGCAGAAGCATCATTTTGGTGGAAATTTTCCGTGTCCATTTTATCTATGGAGGAAGAATATAGCGAGGCACAAAGAATCCTATTTCAGCAAAATAGATGCATCCCGAAAGAAATATGGCCAAAAGATTGGGCAAGCTGGAATTATACAAACAGTCATCCTCACTGGGAAAGAGTCCAGGCAGGAGCAAAAGAATACCAAACTCCATACGAAGTCATCCGAGAAAAAATCACTCAAGACATTTCCAGACTAAGGCTGAGGATTACATCTTTCAATCCAAAAGAGAAAGAGCACTGTGAAGAATGGCCGTCAAGTTCCAAGCGTTACTACACAAGGTCATTGAAAAGATGCCTAGAAGACAATCATGGAATCATCAAAGAATAATTACCTGATTTCCTACTAATCCCACCATAATCCTAAATTAGCCACCAAAAAACCTCAAAAATATCCTACCCATGTCAAGACAAATTTTCCACATCTTTCCATACTATCCGGGCCCCACTTCAACTTGTTTTCACATGTTTAGACATGCCCCACATGCTTCGTCACATGCATCATCATGCTTTCACATGGCGTCACATGCTCCCGTATATTTTCACATATTACACCATGTATATTTCACCCGTTTCACATGTTTTCGGTTGTTTTTTAGTTGTTTGCCTAAAGTCCTTCACATGTTTAGAAGGACCCACTTGTAAGATAAGTTTGCCATGTAAGATAGGTTTATTTTATCTATTAAGTTTGTCTTGTAATAACCTCCTAGTCCTATATAAAGGAGGCCTTGTAGTACTGGTAGGATCATCTAGCAATCATCTTGTAAATCTTCAAAAAATCCTTTGTGAAATACTACTTATGAGTGCTTTCTAAATTTCTCTCTTGTTCTTTCTTTCGAATGGATGGAAAGGCCGGTCCATGTATGAAAAATAGGGTAAGTATACTCTAAGAAAGTTATCTTATTATAGTACGAAAGTTTTCTGAGTTATAAACAGCTAACATTGGTTATAGTACAAAAGTTTTCCGAGTTGTGTAGCTTGGCAAGCTGTCCCTTATGGGTTGTTGAAGCCAGCCCCGTTTGTAGGAAAACTTTTGAGACTATAAACGAATTAACTGTTTGTGTAGCTTGGCAAGCCATCCCTTATGGGTTGTTGAAGCCAGCCCCTTTTGTAGGGAAACTTTCGTATTTATGGTATAGTTAGGTTTCTTGTGGTATCTTGCCCTGTTCTTTACTACTTTTGGTATCAGAGCCAGCCCATCCTTTTGGAGGGAGGAACAGTTTACTAAATATGTCTGAGTCATTTCCATCATCCTCTTCTTCTACTCTTGTAAAAATGAATATGTCTCCTACTTTACATAAAACCTTGTCCAAAAAATATGATTACCTCTATGAAGTAGATATCCTACCCGATGAACAAAAAGTATCTTCCACCGAACTACCCCTCATAAACCCTTACTCAGCGTTTGCCAAAAAATCCTTTGCACCTTGGACCCAAATTCGTTCCTTAGTCCAACATAGACCAAAAGGAGTCAAAGAATATGTTGCTGCCTCAAAACTTGACCAGCATCCTATTCTTTCCACTCGAGAGGAACAATTTATCACCCTTCAAATACCAGATGATTTTCCTAGGCAATGGAGAGCTCATGGTTTTACCCATATCCATTTTGGTGCTGTTCGAATCGCTTTAACATATCATGGAAGAAAAGGTCAGCCTGTTGTAGCTCGACTTTCTCTTCTAGATACCCGATATTTGGAGTACCAACACGCAAACTTGGGTACTGCCGAAGTTACCCTGAATGCTGGAACTGTGTTCATAACTATCTTTCCAAATTTCAACATGTCCCTTTATGACCCGTACCTAACCGAAGCCTTAAAAATCCAAGTCCAAATCCAAGGAGCACCACAAGCCAAAGATTCTATCCAAGCAACCCTTCACCACCAAATGGCATGGCGAGTCCAAAATCATGCCATGGATCTTTGTCTACCCGGAAGAGAAAATGCTTTGCTCTTAAATATTGATGCTACCAAAGGAAACACCATGTGCACCCAAATACCCAGACAAATTTCCAGAGATGAACTTGTCAAAATCCTTCCCGATTCATGGATCACAAATTATGAGAAGCTAAGAGAATCAGAGGAATCTCTGCAATCTGGTGAACCAACTTTTACCAAAAGAAGTGACAAAACCGTTTGCATAAGCTTTGACCATTCCCATCTCAAAAAACCCAATAAAACCATCTTTTCTTGCCAAATGATCCAACCCAAAGATACAACAGACACTTACCCAGAACCCGATGGAGAATTCTTCTGGAATATCCAAAGCATCATGGAAGAACATGACTGGTGTTAATATTTTGACAACAAAGGGAAAAGAATGTGGTGGTTCAAATGCCCTTTCACTAGACACTTCCCATGGGATCTCGGTTGCACCTGCCAAGATTGTTGGAGAATATAATGAACATCACCAGCGCAAATCTAAATCCAAGAAAAAGGGGAAAACTACTGAAAAAGAATTTCGGGCCAGATATGAGAATAAAGTTCCTTCGATTGGGTCATTAAGCCGTCCAGGTAAATATGAATTTCTTGTCAGTTACAAACCCCAAGAATGGCCGAAATTACCTGAAAAATTCACCCCTAACTGGGAGGATAGTGAAACCATGCCCAAATCTGAACCAACATCATCTCACACCCCAAAAACTAAAAAGCCACCTGAGCCTAAGACTCCATCAACCCAAAGTTCCACACACCCACAAATATTCATGATGAGCCCTTCAAGTTCTAGTCACTCCCAAGATTTTCCTCCACTTCAACCTTTTGAAAAGGAGGGTATCAGCCATGCTCCAAAAATCCCCAAAAAGAACATAATACTACCGTCTGGAGAAAAAACCCCAACAAGTGATATTGAAGCAACAATGAACTGGCAATCAGAAAATTCCATCTGTCAAAACAAAGTGCTCAAGAATATTGGAAACACCATAAAAAATGTGGCCCATGTACAAAACAAGTTGATGAGCAAAGTGGAAACAATTGAGAAAAAGGTGGAGCAGTCATCGTCTCAACATGCAGGACTGATCAAAGCTTTGGAATTAAGGTTCGCAAATTTACAATATGAGATTTGTCCGCCAGGAACTTCACTTTTCCAATTTTTCCGACAACAACAACAGGAGACGATTTCTCTTAAAGAACAAATTCAGCTTCTGAGAAATGATCACTATGAGCCACAAAGAACCTCATCATTCTCTTCAAAACCTACCTTCTTCCCCATGTCATCACGAGCATATTCACCACCCAAATTAGACCATACCTTCTCTACTTTTCCATCAACCTCAAAAAATCCAATCTCTTTCACTCGACCAACAAAAGAAGAAGATGATTTTGATATCGCAAAAATGGTTTGGGAAAGGAAAGATGCCCTTGCAGCAAAGAAACAAACCAAGAAAAGGCGTGACCAAGGAGAAAGTTCGAAAGGATCAAATCTTGACAATTTGATGATTTCCGACCAGAAGGCTCCAGACTTCTATGTCTCTCAGCCAAGATACATATCAGAAGAAGATACCCCATGGTCAGAATCACTAAACTCATCAGAAGACGAATCCATGGAAGATAGTTCTCAAGCAAGCAATGAATCCACAACGGAATCTTCCGAAGGAGATGATCCCCCAATATTTGTAAACCAGCCAAGAGATCCGGAAATATCTGAGGTAGATGATGAACAAGAAGGCATGACGGATGAACCAATCCCAGAAAGAAGATATGAGCCTATGGCGTCAAAGCCAGTTGGAACTGGTTTCCACACTTTCACCTTAGATGATGTCAAGGTTTCAAAATGGCCTCAACGGATCCAAGACTTCTATACTTGGATGGTGACCGGAAATTTGGTGGAGCGAGAAAAGTATATCATCCTTTCAGAACTCACTTCACGATTCTGAGGAATCCTCAGAGACTGGTGGAATGCACTAGGAATTCAAGACAAAAATTCTTTTCTTACTTCCCAGGATTTTGCTTTCAACATCAGAATCCTACATGAAGTCTTTTGCGGAGATGCTGGCCAAAGACAGGAGAAAATGCGAAGGCAACTCTTCGAGATGAAGTGCGTGTCATTCGACAGAAATGACATTGATGGACATTTTCAAAAAATGGCAAAGATATACTTCGAGATTGGAGGAGATATCAATCTAAAGCAAGCCTTTGTATCTTCTCTTCCAAAATTGCTGGCAAGTCGAACCATGACCATCATTGAAGAAAAGTTCCAGTCCATAACCATCCCACAAATTGGTTACATCAGGCAAGCTATTTTCGTTGCATTGGATGATATCTGTACGAAGCGCTCTGCTCTAAAACAAATTATCCAACACAATCCAGCACTTGACAAAGCATGCCGCAAATCTGATCTAATCACCGGATCAAGATGTTCTTGCCGCACATCTAGGCAAAGGAGAGAATTCAGAAGGTTCAAATGGCCAAGAATTCCAGATGGAAAGTCAAGGTCCAAGAGACGCACAAAATATTTCAGACGGAGAAGACCAGGAAATTTTCACAAAAAGAACAGGTGTTTTATTTGCCATAAGATTGGACATTTTGCAAAAAATTGTCCACAATCAAGAAGGTCTGTCAAACTCATTCAAGAGATTGAAGATTACACTGGTATACATCTTGGAAAGGAGGAGGACCTTGAATCCATATTCTCTGTGGATGATGAACCTAATGAAGAAACTTTATTCTCCCTTGATATCTATGAAGAGCAAGGCAATTACCAAATCTCAGAACCAATAATCGAGGCTAGAGAGGAGATCAATGCTCTTACTGTTGTTCCTCAAGTAGAAGTCAAAATCTATTCATCCAAGTGGGACAAACCAACTCGAGTTATTGCTTTCATTGATACCGGATCTGCCTCCTCACTTATAAATCCAGCTGTTTTTCCTGAAGATCAATGGGTACCGCATTTTAAGGATTTCAACACTGCATCAAATGCGATCCTAACAACAACTGTCATTACAAAGCACCCGATCACCATTGAGTTCATTCCAGGATTGAAGCTCGGGACGAAGCTGCTAGGATCTGATGTACCAAGAAAAGATCTTATTATTGGATTCGACATCTACAGATAGCTTAGAGATCAGCTCCATATCAAGGCTAATGGGATAGCTTTTAAAAAGCAGTTCAGGCCCTATTCTGAAATCCCGAGGCTATTCCAAATCACCAAGGACGAACAGATCAAGGAGATCGAGCAAAATCTCATTGAACAATCATGTGCCGATTCCCACAAAGACTTCATGATGAAAGGGAAACGCCCTCTATGGAAAAATGAAGAATATTTTATCAAGCTCCCTTTCAAGAAGAATGAAAACATCAATCCAACAAAGGCCAGTCATTCAGGAATGAATCCAGATCATCTGCAACTCGCAAAGAAAGAGTGTGAAGAACTTTTGGAATTAGATCTGATAGAGCCATCAGATTCACAATGGGCATGCGAAGCATTTTATGTCAACAAAAGAGCTGAACAAACAAGAGGAAAACTCAGGTTAGTCATCAACTACCAGCCACTTAACCATTTCCTCCAAGATGACAAATTCCCTATCCCAAATAAACTCACCCTTTTCTCCCACCTAGCCAAGGCCAAATATTTTTCTAAGTTTGATTTAAAGTCAGGATTTTGGCAATTAGGAATCCACCCCGAAGAAAGACCCAAAACAGGATTTTGCATCCCCGATCATCACTTCCAATGGAAAGTTATGCCCTTCGGATTGAAAACTGCACCTTCTTTATTCCAAAAAGCCATGATAAAAATATTCCAACCCATCCTCCATACCTCCCTAGTTTACATTGATGAAATCCTGCTATTTAGTGTGACATTTGAAGCACATATCAACTTGCTTCGTCAGTTTGAGGAATTGGTAACACAATACGGGATCATGCTCTCAGCAAAAAAGATGGTTCTTGCTCAAAAGGAAATTGATTTTCTTGGAATGCATTTTGTGCAAGGAGAATATAGTCCAGGACCCCATATATGTCGGGAACTACTCAAATTTCCGGATACCAACTTCTCAACAAAGCAGATCCAACAATTTCTGGGCATAATAAATTATGTAAGAGATTTTATTCCAAATATCTCTACATACATTTCTCCACTTACAGAGATGCTCAAGAAAAATGCTCCTCCATGGGGAAAGAAACAAGATGAAGCAGTCCAGAAAATAAAGGAGATTTCTAAAAATGTCAAATCCCTCTATATCTTTTCGGACGGTAAGAAGATATTGCAGACAAATGCCCAGGACAAATTTCCAGAGATGAACTTGTCAAAATCCTTCCCGATTCATGGATCACAAATTATGAGAAGCTAAGAGAATCAGAGGAATCTCTGCAATCTGGTGAACCAACTTTTACCAAAAGAAGTGACAAAACCGTTTGCATAAGCTTTGACCATTCCCATCTCAAAAAACCCAATAAAACCATCTTTTCTTGCCAAATGATCCAACCCAAAGATACAACAGACACTTACCCAGAACCCGATGGAGAATTCTTCTGGAATATCCAAAGCATCATGGAAGAACATGACTGGTGCCAATATTTTGACAACGAAGGGAAAAGAATGTGGTGGTTCAAATGCCCTTTCACTGGACACTGCCCATGGGATCTCGGTTGCACCTGCCAAGATTGTATAGAAAATCCAGTTGGAGAATATAATGAACATCACCAGCGCAAATCTAAATCCAAGAAAAAGGGGAAAACTACTGAAAGAGAATTTCGGGCCAGATATGAAAATAAAGATCCTTCTATTGGCTCATTAAGCCGTCCAGGTAAATATGAATTTCTTGTCAGTTACAAACCCCAAGAATGGCCGAAATTACCTAAAAAATTCACCCCTAGCTGGGAGGATAGTGAAATCATGCCCAAATCCGAACCAACATCATCTCACACCCCAAAAACTGAAAAGCCACCTGAGCCTAAGACTCCATCAACCCAAAGTTCCACACACCCACAAATATTCATGATGAGCCCTTCAAGTTCTAGTCACTCCCAAGATTTTCCTCCACTACAACCTTTTGAAAAGGAGGGTATCAGCCATGCTCCAAAAATCCCCAAAAAGAACATAGTACTACCGTCTGGAGAAAAAACCCCAACAAGTGATATTGAAGCAACAATGAACTGGCAATCAGAAAATTCCATCTGTCAAAACAAAGTGCTCAACAATATTGGAAACACCATAAAAAATGTGGCCCATGTACAAAACAAGTTGATGAGCAAAGTGGAAACAATTGAGAAAAAGGTGGAGCAGTCATCGTCTCAACATGCAGGACTGATCAAAGCTTTGGAATTAAGGTTGGCAAATTTACAATATGAGATTTGTCCGCCAGGAACTTCACTTTTCCAATTTTTCCAACAACAACAACAGGAGACTATTTCTCTTAAAGAACAAATTCAGCTTCTGAGAAATGATCACTATGAGCCACAAAGAACCTCATCATTCTCTTCAAAACCTACCTTCTTCCCCATGTCATCACGAGCATATTCACCACCCAAATTAGACCATACCTTCTCTACTTTTCCATCAACCTCAAAAAATCCAATCTCTTTCACCCGACCAACAAAAGAAGAAAATGATTTTGATATCGCAAAAATGGTTTGGGAAAGGAAAGATGCCCTTGCAGCAAAGAAACAAACCAAGAAAAGGAGTGACCAAGGAGAAAGTTCAAAAGAATCAAATCTTGACAATCTGATGATTTCCGACCAGAAGGCTCCAGACTTCTATGTCTCCCAACCAAGGTACATATCAGAAGAAGATACCCCATGGTCAGAATCACTAAACTCATCAGAAGACGAATCCATGGAAGATAGTTCTCAAGCAAGCAATGAATCCACAACGGAATCTTCCGAAGGAGATGATCCCCCAATATTTGTAAACCAGCCAAGAGATCCAGAAATATCTGAAGTAGATGATGAACAAGAAGGCATGATGGATGAACCAATCCCTGAAAGAAGATATGAGCCTATGGCGTCAAAGCTAGTTGGAACCGGTTTCCACACTTTCACCTTAGATGATGTCAAGGTTTCAAAATGGCCTCAACGGATCCAAGACTTCTATACTTGGATGGTGACCGGAAATTTGGTGGAGCGAGAAAAGTATATCATCCTTTCAGAACTCACTTCACGATTCTCAGGAATCCTCAGAGACTGGTGGAATGCACTTGGAATTCAAGACAAAAATGCTTTTCTTACTTCCCGGGATTTTGCTTTCAACATCAGAATCCTACATGAAGTTTTTTGCGGAGATGCTGGCCAAAGACAGGAGAAAATGCGAAGGCAACTGTTCGAGATGAAGTGCGTGTCATTCGACAGAAATGACATTGATAGACATTTTCAAAAAATGGCAAAGATATACTTCGAGATTGGAGGAGATATCAATCTAAAGCAAGCCTTTGTATCTTCTCTTCCAAAGTTGTTGGCAAGTCGAACCATGACCATCATTGAAGAAACGTTCCAGTCCATAACCATCCCACAAATTGGTTACATTAGGCAAGCTATTTTTGTTGCATTAGATGATATCTGTACGAAGCGCTCTGCCCTGAAACAAATTATCCAACACAATCCAGCACTTGACAAAGCATGCCGCAAATCTGATCTAATCACCGGATCAGGATGTTCTTGCCGCACATCTAGGCGAAGGAGAGAATTCAGAAGGTTCAAATGGCCAAGAATTCCAGATGGAAGGTCAAGGTCCAAGAGACGCACAAAATATTTCAGACGGAGAAGGCCAGGAAATTTTCACAAGAAGAACAGGTGTTTTATTTGCCATAAGATTGGACATTTTGCAAAAAATTGTCCACAATCAAGAAGGTCTGTCAAACTCATTCAAGAGATTGAAGATTACACTGGTATACATCTCGGAAAGGAGGAGGACCTTGAATCAATATTCTCTGTGGATGATGAACCTAATGAAGAAACTTTATTCTCCCTTGATATCTATGAAGAGCAAGGCAATTACCAAATCTCAGAACCAATAATCGAGGCTAGAGAGGAGATCAATGCTCTTACTGTTGTTCCTCAAGTAGAAGTCAAAATCTATTCATCCAAGTGGGACAAACCAACTCGAGTTATTGCTTTCATTGATACCGGAGTTGCTTCCTCACTTATAAATCCAGCTGTTTTTCCTGAAGATCAATGGGTACCGCATTTTAAGGATTTCAACACTGCATCAAATGCGATCTTGACCACAACTGTCATTACAAAGCACCCGATCACCATTGAGTTCTTTCCAGGATTGAAGCTCGGGACGAAGCTGCTAGGATCTGATGTACCAGGAAAAGATCTTCTTATTATTGGATTCGACATCTACAGACAGCTCAGAGATCAGCTGCATATCAAGGCTAATGGGATAGCTTTTAAAAAGCAGTTCAGGCCTTATTCTGAAATCCCGAGGCTATTCCAAATCACGAAGGACGAACAGATCAAGGAGATCGAGCAAAATCTCATTGAACAATCATGTGCCGATTCTCACAAGGACTTCACGATGAAAGGGAAACGCCCTCTATGGAAAAATAAAGAATTTTTTATCAAGCTCCCTTTCAAAAAAAATGAAAACATCAATCCAACAAAAGCCAGTCATTCAGGAATGAATCCAGATCATCTGCAACTCGCAAAGAAAGAGTGTGAAGAGCTTTTGGAATTTGATCTGATAGAGCCATCAGACTCACAATGGGCATGCGAAGCATTTTATGTCAACAAAAGAGCTGAACAAATAAGAGGAAAACTCAGGTTAGTCATCAACTACCAGCCACTTAACCATTTCCTCCAAGATGACAAATTCCCTATCCCAAATAAACTCACCCTTTTCTCCCACCTAGCCAAGGCCAAATATTTTTCTAAGTTTGATTTAAAGTTAGGATTTTGGCAATTAGGAATTCACCCTGAAGAAAGACCCAAAACAGGATTTTGCATCCCCGATCATTACTTCCAATGGAAAGTTATGCCCTTCGGATTGAAAACTGCACCTTCTTTATTCCAAAAAGCCATGATAAAAATATTCCAACCCATCCTCCATACCTCCCTAGTTTACATTGATGACATCCTGCTATTTAGTGTGACATTTGAAGAACATATCAACTTGCTTCGTCAGTTTGAGGAATTGGTAACACAATACGGGATCATGCTCTCAACAAAAAATATGGTTCTTGCTCAAAAGGAAATTGATTTTCTTGGAATGCATTTTGTGCAAGGAGAATATAGTCCAGGACCCCATATATGTCAGGAACTACTCAAATTTCCGGATACCAACTTCACAACAAAGCAGATCCAACAATTTCTGGGCATAATAAATTATGTAAGAGATTTTATTCCAAATATCTCTACATACATTTCTCCACTTACAGAGATGCTCAAGAAAAATGCTCCTCCATGGGGAAAGAAACAAGATGAAGCAATCAAGGAAATAAAGGAGATTTCTAAAAATGTCAAGTCCCTTTATATCCCTTCAGATGGGAAGAAGATATTGCAGACGGATGCCAGCAATGAATATTGGAGTGCTGTTCTATTTGAAGAAAAAGATGGCCAGAGGAAAATATGCGGATACGCCAATGGAAAGTTCAAAGATGCCGAGCAACATTATCACTCCACTTTCAAGGAAATTCTTGCAGTAAAGAATGGAATCAAGAAATTCAATTTCTTCCTTATTCATACAGAATTCCTGATTGAAATGGATATGAAGGCTTTCCCGAAGATGATTCATCTAAATGCAAAAATTATTCCCAATCCTCGGATTCTCAGGTGGGCTCAATGGTTCTCTCCATACAAGTTTCAAGTCAGGCATCTGAAAGGAAAGGATAACATTCTCGCAGATTTTCTGTCCCGACCGGAAGAATTCTCAAGGAGATTTTCCCCAGCAAAATTGAAGTCAAAGGAAAAGCTAATCAGTCACATCTTTATGTTTTCCAGTTTACCAAGAACAAGTTCATTAAAGCCAGCAGATCATCCGCCGGAATTGTTCAACCTCATGGATCCCTTTGATCCATCAATTCTTATTGAAAGAGGAACTTATTATGAGCTCGAGGTTTTCCGACAACATGGAGGATCTATTCTCAAGCCTTACGGAGTGAATCCGGAATATTCGTTCTGCCATATATTCATAGCTCAAGCCAAGGATTTTCCACAAGAACTATTATGGTTTTTCTGGTACCTATGCCATCAGTATTATATTTTCATGGAATTCAAATGCAACGTCTTCAAAGAGTTTGATAATATTGCACCAGCTCTTAGAATATTTTTGCAATGGTTCAAACCTAGAAGATACTGGATTAAATGTTTCAGTGATTCCTACACAGCGAAGGTGTTCATGTTTCATAGGCCAATAAAGATTATTAATGGAAAAGTCCAGGCACAAGCAGAAGCATCATTTTGGTGGAAATTTCCCGTGTCCATTTTATCAATGGAAGAAGAATATAGCAAGGCACAAAGAATCCTTTTTCAGCAAAATAGATGCATCCCGAAAGAAATATGGCCAAAAGATTGGGCAAGCTGGAATTATACAAACAGTCATCCTCACTGGGAAAGAGTCCGGGCAGCAGCAAAAGAATACCAAACTCCATACGAAGTCATCCGAGAAAATATCACTCAAGACATTTCCAGACTAAGGCTGAGGATTACATCTTTCAATCCAAAAGAGAAAGAGCATAGTGAAGAAGGGCCGTCAAGTTCCAGGCGTTACTACACAAGGTCATTGAAAAGATGCCTAGAAGACAATCATGGAATCATCAAAGAATAATTACCTGATTTCCTACTAATCCCACCATAATCCTAAATTAGCCACCAAAAAACCTCAAAAACATCCTACCCATGTCAAGACAAATTTTCCACATTTTTCCATACTATCCGGGCCCCGCTTCAACTTGTTTTCACATGTTTAGACATGCCTCCACATGCTTCGTCACATGCATCATCATGCTTTCACATGGTGTCACATGCTCCCACATACTTTCACATGTTACACCATGTATATTTCACCCGTTTCACATGCTTTCGGTTGTTTTTTAGTTGTTTGCCTAAAGTCCTTCACATGTTTAGAAGGACCCACTTGTAAGATAAGTTTGCCATGTAAGATAGGTTTATTTTATCTTTTAAGTTTGTTTTGTAATAACCTCCTAGTCCTATATAAAGGAGGCCTTGTAGTACTGGTAGGATCATCTAGCAATTATCTAGCAATCATCTTGTAAACCTTCAAAAATCCTTTGTGAAATACTACTTATGAGTGCTTTCTAAATTTCTCTCTTGTTCTTTCTTTCGAATGGATGGAAAGGCCGGTCCATGTATGAAAAATAGGGTAAGTATACTGTAAGAAAGTTATCTTATTATAGTACGAAAGTTTTTTGAGTTATAAACAGCTAACGTTGGTTATAGTACAAAAGTTTTCCGAGTTGTGTAGCTTGGCAAGCCGTCCCTTATGGGTTGTTGAAGCCAGCCCCGTTTGTAGGAAAACTTTTGAGACTATAAACAAATTAACTGTTTGTGTAGCTTGGCAAGCCGTCCCTTATGGGTTGTTGAAGCCAGCCCCTTTAAGTAGGGAAACTTTCGTATTTATGGTATAGTTAGCTTTCTTGTGGTATCTTGCCCGGTTCTTTACTACTTTTGGTATCAGAGCCAGCCTATCCTTTCGGAGGGAGGAATAGTTTACTAAATATGTCTGAGTCATTTCCATCATCCTCTTCTTCTACTCTTGCAAAAATGAATATGTCTCCTACTTTACATAAAACCTTGTCCAAAAAATATGATTACCTCTATGAAGTAGATATCCTACCCGATGAACAAAAAGTATCTTCCACCGAACTACCCCTCATAAACCCTTACTCAGCGTTTGCCAAAAAATCCTTTGCACCTTGGACCCAAATTCGTTCCTTAGTCCAACATAGACCAAAAGGAGTCAAAGAATATGTTGCTGCCTCAAAACTTGACAAGCATCCTATTCTTGCCACTCGAGAGGAACAATTTATCACCCTTCAAATACCGGATGATTTTCCTAGGCAATGGAGAGCTCATGGTTTTACCCATATCCATTTTGGTGCTGTTCGAATCGCTTTAACATATCATGGAAGAAAAGGTCAACCTGTTGTAGCTCGACTTTCTCTTCTAGATACCCGATATTTGGAGTACCAACACGCAAACTTGGGTACTGCCGAAGTTACCCTGAATGCTGGAACTGTGTTCATAACTATCTTTCCAAATTTCAACATGTCCCTTTATGACCCGTACCTAACCGAAGCCTTAAAAATCCAAGTCCAAATCCAAGGAGCACCACAAGCCAAAGATTCTATCCAAGCAACCCTTCACCACCAAATGGCATGGCGAGTCCAAAATCATGCCATGGATCTTTGTCTACCCGGAGGAGAAAATGCTTTGCTCTTAAATATTGATGCTACCAAAGGAAACACCATGTGCACCCAAATACCCAGACAAATTTCCAGAGATGAACTTGTCAAAATCCTTCCCGATTCATGGATCACAAATTATGAGAAGCTAAGAGAATCAGAGGAATCTCTGCAATCTGGTGAACCAACTTTTACCAAAAGAAGTGACAAAACCGTTTGCATAAGCTTTGACCATTCCCATCTCAAAAAACCCAATAAAACCATCTTTTCTTGCCAAATAATCCAACCCAAAGATACAACAGACACTTACCCAGAACCCGATGGAGAATTCTTCTGGAATATCCAAAGCATCATGGAAGAACATGACTGGTGTCAATATTTTGACAACAAAGGGAAAAGAATGTGGTGGTTCAAATGCCCTTTCACTGGACACTGCCCATGGGATCTCGGTTGCACCTGCCAAGATTGTATAGAAAATCCAGTTAGAGAATATAATGAACATCACCAGCGCAAATCTAAATCCAAGAAAAAGGGGAAAACTACTGAAAAAGAATTTCGGGCCAGATATGAGAATAAAGATCCTTCGATTGGCTCATTAAGCCGTCCAGGTAAATATGAATTTCTTGTCAGTTACAAACCCCAAGAATGGCCGAAACTACCTGAAAAATTCACCCCTAGCTGGGAGGATAGTGAAACCATGCCCAAATCCGAACCAACATCATCTCACACCCTAAAAACTGAAAAGCCACCCGAGCCTAAGACTCCATCAACCCAAAGTTCCACACACCCACAAATATTCATGATGAGCCCTTCAAGTTCTAGTCACTCCCAAGATTTTCCTCCACTTCAACCTTTTGAAAAGGAGGGTATCAGCCATGCTCCAAAAATCCCCAAAAAGAACATAGTACTACCGTCTGGAGAAAAACCCCCAACAAGTGATATTGAAGCAACAATGAACTGGCAATCAGAAAATTCCATCTGTCAAAACAAAGTGCTCAACAATATTGGAAACACCATAAAAAATGTGGCCCATGTACAGAACAAGTTGATGAGCAAAGTGGAAACAATTGAGAAAAAGGTGGAGCAGTCATCGTCTCAACATGCAGGACTGATCAAAGCTTTGGAATTAAGGTTGGCAAATTTACAATATGAGATTTGTCCGCCGGGAACTTCACTTTTCCAATTTTTCCAACAACAACAACAGGAGACTATTTCTCTTAAAGAACAAATTCAGCTTCTGAGAAATGATCACTATGAGCCACAAAGAACCTCATCATTCTCTTCAAAACCTACCTTCTTCCCCATGTCATCACGAGCATATTCACCACCCAAATTAGACCATACCTTCTCTACTTTTCCATCAACCTCAGAAAATCCAATCTCTTTCACCCGACCAACAAAAGAAGAAAATGATTTTGATATCGCAAAAATGGTTTGGGAAAGGAAAGATGCCATTGCAGCAAAGAAACAAACCAAGAAAAGGCGAGACCAAGGAGAAAGTTCAAAAGGATCAAATCCTGACAATCTGATGATTTCCGACCAGAAGGCTCCAGACTTCTATGTCTCTCAACCAAGATACATATCAGAAGAAGATACCCCATGGTCAGAATCACTAAACTCATCTGAAGACGAATCCATGGAAGATAGTTCTCAAGCAAGCAATGAATCCGCAATGGAATCTTCCGAAGGAGACGATCCCCCAATATTTGTAAACCAGCCAAGAGATCCAGAAATATCTAAGGTAGATGATGAACAAGAAGGCATGACGGATGAACCAATCCCAGAAAGAAGATATGAGCCTATGGCGTCAAAGCCAGTTGGAACTGGTTTCCATACTTTCACCTTAGATGATGTCAAGGTTTCAAAATGGCCTCAACGGATCCAAGACTCCTATACTTGGATGGTGACCAGAAATTTGGTGGAGCGAGAAAAGTATATCATCCTTTCAGAACTCACTTCACGATTCTCATGAATCCTCAGAGACCGGTGGAATGCACTTGGAATTCAAGACAAAAATGCTTTTCTTACTTCCTAGTATTTTGCTTTCAACATCAGAATCCTACATGAAGTCTTTTGCGGAGATGCTGGCCAAAGACACGAGAAAATGCGAAGGCAACTGTTCGAGATGAAGTGCGTGTCATTCAACAGAAATGACATTGATAGACATTTTCAAAAAATGGCAAAGATATACTTCGAGATTGGAGGACACATCAATCTAAAGCAAGCCTTTGTATCTTCTCTTCCAAAGTTGCTGGCAAGTCGAACCATGACCATCATTGAAGAAAAGTTCCAGTCCATAACCATCCCACAAATTGGTTACATCAGGCAAGCTATTTTCGTTGCATTAGATGATATCTGTACAAAGCGCTCTGCCCTGAAACAAATTATCCAACACAATCCAGCACTTGACAAAGCATGCCGCAAATCTGATCTAATCACCGGATCAGGATGTTCTTGCCGCATATCTAGGCGAAGGAGAGAATTCGGAAGGTTCAAATGGCCAAGAATTCCAGATGGAAAGTCAAGGTCCAAGAGACGCACAAAATATTTCAGAACGGAGAAGGCCAGGAAATTTTCACAAGAAGAACAGGTGTTTTATTTGCCATAAGATTGGACATTTTGCAAAAAATTGTCCACAATCAAGAAGGTCTGTCAAACTCAATCAAGAGATTGAAGATTACACTGGTATACATCTCAGAAAGGAAGAGGACCTTGAATCAATATTCTCTGTGGATGATGAACCTAATGAAGAAACTTTATTCTCCCTTGATATCTATGAAGAGCAAGGCAATTACCAAATCTCAGAACCAATAATCGAGGCTAGAGAGGAGATCAATGCTCTTACTGTTGTTCCTCAAGTAGAAGTCAAAATCTATTCATCCAAGTGGGACAAACCAACTCGAGTCATTGCTTTCATTGATACCGGAGCTGCTTCCTCACTTATAAATCCAGCTGTTTTTCCTGAAGATCAATGGGTACCGCATTTTAAGGATTTCAACACTGCATCAAATGCGATCTTGACCACAACTGTCATTACAAAGCACCCGATCACCATTGAGTTCTTTCCAGGATTGAAGCTCGGGACGAAGCTGCTAGGATCTGATGTACCAGGAAAAGATCTTATTATTGGATTCGACATCTACAGACAGCTCAGAGATCAGCTCCATATCAAGGCTAATGGGATAGCTTTTAAAAAGCAGTTCAGTCCTTATTCTGAAATCCCGAGGCTATTCCAAATCACTAAGGATGAACAAATCAAGGAGATCGAGCAAAATCTCATTGAACAATCATGTGCCGATTCCCACAAAGACTTCATGATGAAAGGGAAACGCCCTCTATGGAAAAATGAAGAATTTTTTATCAAGCTCCCTTTCAAGAAGAATGAAAACATCAATCCAACAAAAGCCAGTCATTCAGGAATGAATCCAGATCATCTGCAACTCGCAAAGAAAGAGTGTGAAGAACTTTTGGAATTTGATCTGATAGAGCCATCGGATTCACAATGGGCATGCGAAGCATTTTATGTCAACAAAAGAGCTGAACAAACAAGAGGAAAACTCAGGTTAGTCATCAACTACCAGCCACTTAACCATTCCCTCCAAGATGACAAATTCCCTATCCCAAATAAACTCACCCTTTTCTCCCACCTAGCCAAGGCCAAATATTTTTCTAAGTTTGATTTAAAGTCGGGATTTTGGCAATTAGGAATTCACCCTGAAGAAAGACCCAAAACAGGATTTTGCATCCCCGATCATCACTTCCAATGGAAAGTTATGCCTTTCGGATTGAAAACTACACCTTCTTTATTCCAAAAAGCCATGATAAAAATATTCCAACCCATCCTCCATACCTCCCTAGTTTACATTGATGACATCCTGCTATTTAGTGTGACATTTGAAGAACATATCCACTTGCTTCGTCAGTTTGAGGAATTGGTAACACAATACGATATCATGCTCTCAGCAAAAAAGATGGTTCTTGCTCAAAAGGAAATTGATTTTCTTGGAATGCATTTTGTGCAAGGAGAATATAGTCCAGGACCCCATATATGTCGGGAACTACTCAAATTTCCGGATACCAACTTCTCAACAAAGCAGATCCAACAATTTCTGGGCATAATAAATTATGTAAGAGATTTTATCCCAAATATCTCTACATACATTTCTCCACTTACAGAGATGCTCAAGAAAAATGCTCCTCCATGGGGAAAGAAACAAGATGAAGCAGTCCAGAAAATAAAGGAGATTTCTAAAAATGTCAAGTCCCTCTATATCCCTTCGGACGGTAAGAAGATATTGCAGACAGATGCCAGCAATGAATATTGGAGTGCCGTTCTATTTGAAGAAAAAGATGGCCAGAGGAAAATATGCGGATACGCCAATGGAAAGTTCAAAGATGCCGAGCAACATTATCACTCCACTTTCAAGGAAATTCTTGCAGTAAAGAATGGAATCAAGAAATTCAATTTCTTCCTTATTCATACAGAATTCCCGATTGAAATGGATATGAAGGCTTTCCCGAAGATGATTCATCTAAATGCAAAAATTATTCCCAATCCTCAGGATTCTCAGGTGGGCTCAATGGTTCTCTCCATACAAGTTTCAAGTCAGGAATCTGAAAGGAAAGGATAATATTCTCGCCGATTTTCTGTCCCGACCGGAAGAATTTTCAAGGAGATTTTCCCCAGCAAAATTGAAGTCAAAGGAAAAGCTAATCAGTCACATCTTCATGTTTTCCAGTTTACCAGGAACAAGTTCATTAAAGCCAACAGATCATCCGCCGGAATTGTTCAACCTCATGGATCCCTTTGATCCATCAATTCTTATTGAAAGAAGAACTTATTATGAGCTCGAGGTTTTCCGACAACATGGAGGATCTATTCTCAAGCCTTACGGAGTGAATCCGGAATATCCATTCTGCCATATATTCATAGCTCAAGCCAAGGATTTTCCACAAGAACTATTATGGTTTTTCTGGTACCTATGCCATCAGTATTATATTTTCATGGAATTCAAATGCAACGTCTTCAAAGAGTTTGATAATATTGCACCAGCTCTTAGAATATTTTTGCAATGGTTCAAACCTAGAAGATACTGGATTAAATGTTTCAGTGATTCCTACACAGCGAAGGTGTTCATGTTTCATAGGCCAGTAAAGATTACTAATGGAAAAGTCCAGGCACAAGCAGAAACATCATTTTGGTGGAAATTTCCCGTGTCCATTTTATCAATGGAGGAAGAATATAGCGAGGCACAAAGAATCCTTTTTCAGCAAAATAGATGCATCCCGAAAGAAATATGGCCAAAAGATTGGGCAAGCTGGAATTATACAAACAATCATCCTCACTGGGAAAGAGTCCGGGCAGAAGCAAAAGAATACCAAACTCCATACGAAGTCATCCGAGAAAAAATCACTCAAGACATTTCCAGACTAAGGCTGAGGATTACATCTATCAATCCAAAAGAGAAAGAGCATTGTGAAGAATGGCCGTCAAGTTCCAGGCGTTACTACACAAGGTCATTGAAAAGATGCCTAGAAGACAATCATGGAATCATCAAAGAATAATTACCTGATTTCCTACTAATCCCACCATAATCCTAAATTAGCCACCAAAAAAACTCAAAAATATCCTACCCATGTCAAGACAAATTTTCCACATCTTTCCATACTATCCGGGCCCCGCTTCAACTTGTTTTCACATGTTTAGACATGCCTCCACATGCTTCGTCACATGCATCATCATGCTTTCACATGGCGTCACATGCTCCCGCATATTTTCACATGTTACACCATGTATATTTCACCCGTTTCACATGTTTTCGGTTGTTTTTTAGTTGTTTGCCTAAAGTCCTTCACATGTTTAGAAGGACCCACTTGTAAGATAAGTTTGCCATGTAAGATAGGTTTATTTTATCTATTAAGTTTGTCTTGTAATAACCTCCTAGTCCTATATAAAGGAGGCCTTGTAGTACTGGTATGATCATCTAGCAATTATCTAGCAATCATCTTGTAAACCTTCAAAAATCCTTTGTGAAATACTACTTATGAGTGCTTTCTAAATTTCTCTCTTGTTCTTTCTTTCGAATGGATGGAAAGGCCGGTCCATGTATGAAAAATAGGGTAAGTATACTGTAAGAAAGTTATCTTATTATAGTACGAAAGTTTTCTGAGTTATAAATAGCTAACGTTGGTTATAGTACAAAAGTTTTCCGAGTTGTGTAGCTTGGCAAGCCGTCCCTTATGGGTTGTTGAAGCCAGCCCCGTTTGTAGGAAAGCTTTTGAGACTATAAACAAATTAACTGTTTGTGTAGCTTGGCAAGCCGTCCCTTATGGGTTGTTGAAGCCAGTCCCTTTAAGTAGGGAAACTTTCGTATTTATGGTATAGTTAGCTTTCTTGTGGTATCTTGCCCTGTTCTTTACTACTTTTGGTATCAGAGCCAGCGCATCCTTTCGGAGGGAGGAACAGTTTACTAAATATGTCTGAGTCATTTCCATCATCCTCTTCTTAGATATCAAGGGAGAATAAAGTTTCTTCATTAGGTTCATCATCCACAGAGAATATTGATACAAGGTCCTCCTCCTTTCCGAGATGTATACCAGTGTAATCTTCAATCTCTTGAATGAGTTTTACAGACCTTCTTGATTGTGGACAATTTTTTGCAAAATGTCCAATCTTATGGCAAATAAAACACCTGTTCTTCTTGTGAAAATTTCCCGGTCTTCTCCGTCTGAAATATTTTGTGCGTCTCTTGGACCTTGACTTTCCATCTGGAATTCTTGGCCATTTGAACCTTCTGAATTCTCTCCTTCGCCTAGATGTGCGGCAAGAACATCCTGATCCGGTGATTAGATCAGATTTGCGGCATGCTTTGTCAAGTGCTGGATTGTGTTGGATAATTTGTTTCAGAGCAGAGCGCTTCGTACAGATATCATCCAATGCGACGAAAATAGCTTGCCCGATGTAACCAATTTGTGGGATGGTTATGGACTGGAACTTTTCTTCAATGATGGTCATGGTTCGACTTGCCAGCAACTTTGGAAGAGAAGATACAAAGGCTTGCTTTAGATTGATATCTCCTCCAATCTCGAAGTATATCTTTGCCATTTTTTGAAAATGTCTATCAATGTCATTTCTGTCGAATGAATCCAGATCATCTGCAACACGCAAAGAAAGAGTGTGAAGAACTTTTGGAATTTGATCTGATAGAGCCATCGGATTCACAATGGGCATGCGAAGCATTTTATGTCAACAAAAGAGCTGAACAAACAAGAGGAAAACTCAGGTTAGTCATCAACTACCAGCCACTTAACCATTTCCTCCAAGATGACAAATTCCCTATCCCAAATAAACTCACCCTTTTCTCCCACCTAGCCAAGGCCAAATATTTTTCTAAGTTTGATTTAAAGTCGGGATTTTGGCAATTAGGAATTCACCCTGAAGAAAGACCCAAAACAGGATTTTGCATCCCCGATCATCACTTCCAATGGAAAGTTATGCCCTTCGGATTGAAAACCGCACCTTCTTTATTCCAAAAAGCCATGATAAAAATATTCCAACCCATCCTCCATACCTCCCTAGTTTACATTGATGACATCCTGCTATTTAGTGTGACATTTGAAGAACATATCCACTTGCTTCGTCAGTTTGAGGAATTGGTAACACAATACGGGATCATGCTCTCAACAAAAAAGGTGGTTCTTGCTCAAAAGGAAATTGATTTTCTTGGAATGCATTTTGTGCAAGGAGAATATAGTCCAGGACCCCATATATGTCGGGAACTACTCAAATTTCCGGATACCAACTTCTCAACAAAGCAGATCCAACAATTTCTGGGCATAATAAATTATGTAAGAGATTTTATTCCAAATATCTCTACATACATTTCTCCACTTACAGAGATGCTCAAGAAAAATGCTCCTCCATGGGGAAAGAAACAAGATGAAGCAGTCCAGAAAATAAAGGAGATTTCTAAAAATGTCAAGTCCCTTTATATCCCTTCGGACGGTAAGAAGATATTGCAGACAGATGCCAGCAATGAATATTGGAGTGCCGTTCTATTTGAAGAAAAAGATGGCCAGAGGAAAATATGCGGATACGCCAATGGAAAGTTCAAAGATGCCGAGCAACATTATCACTCCACTTTCAAGGAAATTCTTGCAGTAAAGAATGGAATCAAGAAATTCAATTTCTTCCTTATTCATACAGAATTCCTGATTGAAATGGATATGAAGGCTTTCCCGAAGATGATTCATCTAAATGCAAAAATTATTCCCAATCCTCGGATTCTCAGGTGGGCTCAATGGTTCTCTCCATACAAGTTTCAAGTCAGGCATCTGAAAGGAAAGGATAACATTCTCGCAGATTTTCTGTCCCGATCATATAGGATTCTGATGTTGAAAGCAAAATCCTGGGAAGTAAGAAAAGTATTTTTGTCTTGAATTCCAAGTGCATTCCACCAGTCTCCGAGGATTCCTGAGAATCGTGAAGTGAGTTCTGAAAGGATGATATACTTTTCTCGCTCCACCAAATTTCTGGTCACCATCCAAGTATAGAAGTCTTGGATCCTTTGAGGCCATTTTGAAACCTTGACATCATCTAAGGTGAAAGTGTGGAAACCAGTTCCAACTGGCTTTGACGCCATAGGCTCATATCTTCTTTCTGGGATTGGTTCATCCGTCATGCCTTCTTGTTCATCATCTACCTCAGATATTTCTGGATCTCTTGGCTGGTTTACAAATATTAGGGGATCATCTCCTTCGGAAGATTCCGTTGTGGATTCATTGCTTGCTTGAGAACTATCTTCCATGGATTCGTCTTCTGATGAGTTTAGTGATTCTGACCATGGGGTATCTTCTTCTGATATGTACGTTGGTTGGGAGACATAGAAGTCTGGAGCCTTCTGGTCGGAAATCATCAGATTGTCAAGATTTGATTCTTTTGAACTTTCTCCTTGGTCACGCCTTTTCTTGGTTTGTTTCTTTGCTGCAAGGTCATCTTTCCTTTCCCAAACCATTTTTACGATATCAAAATCATTTTCTTCTTTTGTTGGTCGGGTGAAAGAGATTGGATTTTTTGAGGTTGATGGAAAAGTAGAGAAGGTATGGTCTAATTTGGGTGGTGAATATGCTCGTGATGACATGGGGAAGAAGGTAGGTTTTGAAGAGAATGATGAGGTTCTTTGTGGCTCATAGTGATCATTTCTCAGAAGCTGAATTTGTTCTTTAAGAGAAATAGTCTCCTGTTGTTGTTGTTGGAAAAATTGGAAAAGTGAAGTTCCTGGCGGACAAATCTCATATTGTAAATTTGCCAACCTTAATTCCAAAGCTTTGATCAGTCCTGCATGTTGAGACGATGACCGCTCCACCTTTTTCTCAATTGTTTCCACTTTGCTCATCAACTTGTTCTGTACATGGGCCACATTTTTTATGGTGTTTCCAATATTGTTGAGCACTTTGTTTTGACAGATGGAATTTTCCGATTGCCAGTTCATTGTTGCTTCAATATCACTTGTTGGGGTTTTTTCTCCAGACGGTAGTACTATGTTCTTTTTGGGGATTTTTGGAGCATGGCTGATACCCTCCTTTTCAAAAGGTTGTAGTGGAGGAAAATCTTGGGAGTGACTAGAACTTGAAGGGCTCATCATGAATATTTGTGGGTGTGTGGAACTTTGGGTTGATGGAGTCTTAGGCTCAGGTGGCTTTTTAGGTTTTGGGGTGTGAGATGATGTTGGTTCGGATTTGGGCATGGTTTCACTATCCTCCCGGCTAGGGGTGAATTTTTCAGGAAGTTTCGGCCATTCTTGGGGTTTGTAACTGACAAGAAATTCATATTTACCTGGATGGCTTAATGAGCCAATCGAAGGATCTTTATTCTCATATCTGGCCCGAAATTCTTTTTCAGTAGTTTTCCCCTTTTTCTTGGATTTAGATTTGCGCTGGTGATGTTCATTATATTCTCCAACTGGATTTTCTATACAATCTTGGCAGGTGCAACCGAGATCCCATGGGCAGTGTCCAGTGAAAGGGCATTTGAACCACCACATTCTTTTCCCTTCGTTGTCAAAATATTGACACCAGTCATGTTCTTCCATGATGCTTTGGATATTCCAGAAGAATTCTCCATCGGGTTCTGGGTAAGTGTCTGTTGTATCTTTGGGTTGGATCATTTGGCAAGAAAAGATGGTTTTATTGGGTTTTTTGAGATGGGAATGGTCAAAGCTTATGCAAACGGTTTTGTCACTTCTTTTGGTAAAAGTTGGTTCACTAGATTGCAGAGTTTCCTCTGATTCTCTTAGCTTCTCATAATTTGTGATCCATGAATCGGGAAGGATTTTGACAAGTTCATCTCTGGAAATTTGTCTGGGTATTTGGGTGCACATGGTGTTTCCTTTGGTAGCATCAATATTTAAGAGCAAAGCATTTTCTCCTCCGGGTAGACAAAGATCCATGGCATGATTTTGGACTCGCCATGCCATTTGGTGGTGAAGGGTTGCTTGGATAGAATCTTTGGCTTGTGGTGCTCCTTGGATTTGGACTTGGATTTTTAAGGCTTCGGTTAGGTACGGGTCATAAAGGGACATGTTGAAATTTGGAAAGATAGTTATGAACACAGTTCCAGCACATTCAAGGTAACTTCGGCAGTACCCAAGTTTGCGTGTTGGTACTCCAAATATCGGGTATCTAGAAGAGAAAGTCGAGCTACAACAGGTTGACCTTTTCTTCCATGATATGTTAAAGCGATTCGAACAGCACCAAAATGGATATGGGTAAAACCATGAGCTCTCCATTGCCTAGGAAAATCATCCGGTATTTGAAGGGTGATAAATTGTTCCTCTCGAGTGGCAAGAATAGGATGCTGGTCAAGTTTTGAGGCAGCAACATATTCTTTGACTCCTTTTGGTCTATGTTGGACTAAGGAACGAATTTGGGTCCAAGGTGCAAAGGATTTTTTGGCAAACGCTGAGTAAGGGTTTATGAGGGGTAGTTCAGTGGAAGATACTTTTTGTTCATCGGGTAGGATATCTACTTCATAGAGGTAATCATATTTTTTGGACAAGGTTTTATGTAAAGTAGGAGACATATTCATTTTTGCAAGAGTAGAAGAAGAGGATGATGGAAATGACTCAGACATATTTAGTAAACTGTTCCTCCCTCCGAAAGGATGGGCTGGCTCTGATACCACAGTAGTAAAGAACAGGGCAAGATACCACAAGAAAGCTAACTATACCATAAATACGAAAGTTTCCCTACTTAAAGGGGCTGGCTTCAACAACCCATAAGGGACGGCTTGCCAAGCTACACAAACAGTTAATTTGTTTATAGTCTCAAAAGTTTTCCTACAAACGGGGCTGGCTTCAACAACCCATAAGGGACGGCTTGCCAAGCTACACAACTCGGAAAACTTTTGTACTATAACCAATGTTAGCTGTTTATAACTCAGAAAACTTTCGTACTATAATAAGATAACTTTCTTATAGTATACTTACCCTATTTTTCATACATGGACCGGCCTTTCCATCCATTCGAAAGAAAGAACAAGAGAGAAATTTAGAAAGCACTCATAAGTAGTATTTCACAAAGGATTTTTGAAGGTTTACAAGATGATTGCTAGATGATCCTACCAGTACTACAAGGCCTCCTTTATATAGGACTAGGAGGTTATTACAAAACAAACTTAAAAGATAAAATAAACCTATCTTACATGGCAAACTTATCTTACAAGTGGGTCCTTCTAAACATGTGAAGGACTTTAGGCAAACAACTAAAAAAACAACCGAAAGCATGTGAAACGGGTGAAATATACATGGTGTAACATGTGAAAATATACGGGAGCATGTGACGCCATGTGAAAGCATGATGATGCATGTGACGAAGCATGTGGAGGCATGTCTAAACATGTGAAAACAAGTTGAAGCGGGGCCCGGATAGTATGGAAAGATGTGGAAAATTTGTCTTGACATGGGTAGGATATTTTTGAGGTTTTTTGGTGGCTAATTTAGGATTATGGTGGGATTAGTAGGAAATCAGGTAATTATTCTTTGATGATTCCATGATTGTCTTCTAGGCATCTTTTCAATGACCTTGTGTAGTAACGCCTGGAACTTGACGGCCATTCTTCACAGTGCTCCTTCTCTTTTGGATTGAAAGATGTAATCCTCAGCCTTAGTCTGGAAATGTCTTGAGTGATTTTTTCTCGGATGACTTCGTATGGAGTTTGGTATTCTTTTGCTGCTGCCCGGACTCTTTCCCGGTGAGGATGACTGTTTGTATAATTCCAGCTTGCCCAATCTTTTGGCCATATTTCTTTCGGGATGCATCTATTTTGCTGAAAAAGGATTCTTTGTGCCTTGCTATATTCTTCTTCCATTGATAAAATGGACACAGGAAATTTCCACCAAAATGATGCTTCTGCTTGTGCCTGGACTTTTCCGTTGATAATCTTTACTGGCCTATGAAACATGAACACCTTTGCTGTGTAGGAATAACTGAAACATTTAATCCAGTATCTTCTAGGTTTGAACCATTGCAAAAATATTCTAAGAGCTGGTGCAATGTTATCAAAATCTTTGAAGACGTTGCATTTGAATTCCATGAAAATATAATACTGATGGCATAGGTACCAGAAAAACCATAATAGTTCTTGTGGAAAATCCTTGGCTTGAGCTATGAATATATGGCGGAACGGATATTCCGGATTCACTCCGTAAGGCTTGAGAATAGATCCTCCATGTTGTCGGAAAACCTCGAGCTCATAATAAGTTCTTCTTTCAATAAGAATTGATGGATCAAAGGGATCCATGAGGTTGAACAATTCCGGCGGATGATCTGTTGGCTTTAATGAACTTGTTCCTGGTAAACCGGAAAACATGAAGATGTGACTGATTAGCTTTTCCTTTGACTTCAATTTTGCTGGGGAAAATCTCCTTGAAAATTCTTCCGGTCGGGACAAAAAATCTGCGAGAATATTATCCTTTCCTTTCAGATGCCTGACTTGAAACTTGTATGGAGAGAACCATTGAGCCCACTTGAGAATCTGAGGATTGGGAATAATTTTTGCATTTAGATGAATCATTTTCGGGAAAGCCTTCATATCCATTTTAATCAGGAATTCTGTATGAATAAGGAAGAAATTGAATTTCTTGATTCCATTCTTTACTGCAAGAATTTCCTTGAAAGTGGAGTGATAATGTTGCTCGGCATCTTTGAACTTTCCACTGGCGTATCCACATATTTTCCTCTGGCCATCTTTTTCTTCAAATAGAACGGCACTCCAATATTCATTGCTGGCATCTGTATGCAATATCTTCTTACCGTCCGAAGGGATATAGAGGGACTTGACATTTTTAGAAATCTCCTTTATTTTCTGGACTGCTTCATCTTGTTTCTTTCCCCATGGAGGAGCATTTTTCTTGAGCATCTCTGTAAGTGGAGAAATGTATGTAGAGATATTTGGAATAAAATCTCTTACATAATTTATTATGCCCAGAAATTGTTGGATCTGCTTGTTGAGAAGTTTGGTATCCGGAAATTTGAGTAGTTCCTGACATATATGGGGTCCTGGACTATATTCTCCTTGCACAAAATGCATTCCAGGAAAATCAATTTCCTTTTGAGCAAGAACCATCTTTTTGGCTGAGAGCATGATCCCGTATTGTGTTACCAATTCCTCAAACCGACGAAGCAAGTTGATATGTTCTTCAAATGTCACACTAAATAGCAGGATGTCATCAATGTAAACTAGGGAGGTATGGAGGATGGGTTGGAATATTTTTATCATGGCTTTTTGGAATAAAGAAGGTGCGGTTTTCAATCCGAAGGGCATAACTTTCCATTGGAAGTGATGATCGGGGATGCAAAATCCTGTTTTGGGTCTTTCTTCAGGGGTGAATTCCTAATTGCCAAAATCCTGACTTTAAGTCAAACTTAGAAAAATATTTGGCCTTGGCTAGGTGGGAGAAAAGGGTGAGTTTATTTGGGATAGGGAATTTGTCATCTTGGAGGAAATGGTTAAGTGGCTGGTAGTTGATGACTAACCTGAGTTTTCCTCTTGTTTGTTCAGCTCTTTTGTTGACATAAAATGCTTCGCATGCCCATTGTGAGTCTGATGGCTCTATCAGATCAAATTCCAAAAGCTCTTCACATTATTTCTTTGCGAGTTGCAGATGATCTGGATTCATCCCTGAATGACTGGCTTTTGTTGGATTGATGTTTTCATTCTTCTTGAAAGGGAGCTTGATAAAAAATTCTTTATTTTTCCATAGAGGGCGTTTCCCTTTCATCATGAAGTCCTTGTGAGAATCGGCACATGATTGTTCAATGAGATTTTGCTCGATCTCCTTGATCTGTTCGTCCTTGGTGATTTGGAATAGCCTCGAGATTTAAGAATAAGGCCTGAACTGCTTTTTAAAAGCTATCCCATTAGCCTTGATATGGAGCTGATCTCTGAGCTGTCTATAGATGTCGAATCCAATAATAAGATCTTTTCCTGGTACATCAGATCCTAGCAGCTTCGTCCTGAGCTTCAATCCTGGAAAGAACTCAATGGTGATCGGGTGCTTTGTAATGACAGTTGTGGTCAAGATTGCATTTGATGCAGTGTTGAAATCCTTAAAATGCGGTACCCATTGATCTTCAGGGAAAAACAGCTGGATTTATAAGTGAGGAAGCAACTCCGGTATCAATGAAAGCAATAACTCGAGTTGGTTTGTCCCACTTGGATGAATAGATTTTGACTTCTACTTGAGGAACAACAGTAAGAGCATTGATCTCCTCTTTAGCCTCGATTATTGGTTCTGAGATTTGGTAATTGCCTTGCTCTTCATAGATATCAAGGGAGAATAAAGTTTCTTCATTAGGTTCATCATCCACAGAGAATATTGATTCAAGGTCCTCCTCCTTTCCGAGATGTATACCAGTGTAATCTTCAATCTCTTGAATGAGTTTGACAGACCTTCTTGATTGTGGACAATTTTTTGCAAAATGTCCAATCTTATGGCAAATAAAACACCTGTTCTTCTTGTGAAAATTTCCTGGCCTTCTCCATCTGGAATATTTTGTACGTCTCTTGGACCTTGACTTTCCATCTGGAATTCTTGGCCATTTGAACCTTCTGAATTCTCTCCTTCGCCTAGATGTGCGGCAAGAACATCCTGATCCGGTGATTAGATCAGATTTGCGGCATGCTTTGTCAAGTGCTGGATTGTGTTGGATAATTTGTTTCAGGGCAGAGCGCTTCGTACAGATATCATCTAATGCAACGAAAATAGCTTGCCTGATGTAACCAATTTGTGAGATGGTTATGGACTGGAACTTTTCTTCAATGATGGTCATGGTTCGACTTGCCAACAACTTTGGAAGAGAAGATACAAAGGCTTGCTTTAGATTGATGTCTCCTCCAATCTCGAAGTATATCTTTGCCATTTTTTGAAAATGTCTATCAATGTCATTTCTGTCGAATGACACGCACTTCATCTCGAACAGTTGCCTTCGCATTTTCTCCTGTCTTTGGCCAGCATCTCCGCAAAAGACTTCATGTAGGATTCTGATGTTGAAAGCAAAATCCTGGGAAGTAAGAAAAGCATTTTTGTCTTGAATTCCAAGTGCATTCCACCGGTCTCTGAGGATTCCTGAGAATCATGAAGTGAGTTCTGAAAGGATGATATACTTTTCTCGCTCCACCAAATTATCTGGTCACCATCCAAGTATAGAAGTCTTGGATCCGTTGAGGCCATTTTGAAACCTTGACATCATCTAAGGTGAAAGTGTGGAAACCAGTTCCAATTGGCTTTGACGCCATAGGCTCATATCTTCTTTCTGGGATTGGTTCATCCGTCATGCCTTCTTGTTCATCATCTACCTCAGATATTTCCGGATCTCTTGGCTGGTTTACAAATATTGGGGGATCATCTCCTTCGGAAGATTCCGTTGTGGATTCATTGCTTGCTTGAGAACTATCTTCCATGGATTCATCTTCTGATGAGTTTAGCGATTCTGACCATGGGGTATCTTCTTCTGATATGTACCTTGGCTGAGAGACATAGAAGTCTGGAGCCTTCTGGTCGGAAATCATCAGATTGTCAAGATTTGATTCTTTTGAACTTTCTCCTTGGTCACGCCTTTTCTTGGTTTGTTTCTTTGCTGCAAGGGCACCTTTCCTTTCCCAAACCATTTTTGCGATATCAAAATCATTTTCTTCTTTTGTTTGTCGGGTGAAAAAGATTGGATTTTTTGAGGTTGATGGAAAAGTAGAGAAGGTATGGTCTAATTTGGGTGGTGAATATGCTCGTGATGACATGGGGAAGAAGGTAGGTTTTGAAGAGAATGATGAGGTTCTTTGTGGCTCATAGTGATCATTTCTCAGAAGCTGAATTTGTTCTTTAAGAGAAATAGTCTCCTATTGTTGTTGTTGGAAAAATTGGAAAAGTGAAGTTCCTGGCGGACAAATCTCATATTGTAAATTTGCCAACCTTAATTCCAAAGCTTTGATCAGTCCTGCATGTTGAGACGATGACTGCTCCACCTTTTTCTCAATTGTTTCCACTTTGCTCATCAACTTGTTCTGTACATGGGCCACATTTTTTATGGTGTTTCCAATATTGTTGAGCACTTTGTTTTGACAGATGGAATTTTCTGATTGCCAGTTCATTGTTGCTTCAATATCACTTGTTGGGGTTTTTTCTCCAGACGGTAGTACTATGTTCTTTTTGGGGATTTTTGGAGCATGGCTGATACCCTCCTTTTCAAAAGGTTGTAGTGGAGGAAAATCTTGGGAGTGACTAGAACTTGAAGGGCTCATCATGAATATTTGTGGGTGTGTGGAACTTTGGGTTGATGGAGTCTTAGGCTCAGGTGGCTTTTCAGTTTTATGGGTGTGAGATGATGTTGGTTCGGATTTGGGCATGATTTCACTATCCTCCCAGCTAGGGGTGAATTTTTTAGGTAATTTCGGCCATTCTTGGGGTTTGTAACTGACAAGAAATTCATATTTACCTGGACGGCTTAATGAGCCAATCGAAGGATCTTTATTCTCATATCTGGCCCGAAATTCTTTTTCAGTAGTTTTCCCCTTTTTCTTGGATTTAGATTTGCGCTGGTAATGTTCATTATATTCTCCAACTGGATCTTCTATACAATCTTGGCAGGTGCAACCGAGATCCCATGGGCTGTGTCCAGTGAAAGGGCATTTGAACCACCACATTCTTTTCCCCTCGTTGTCAAAATATTGACACCAGTCATGTTCTTCCATGATGCTTTGGATATTCCAGAAGAATTCTCCATCGGGTTCTGGGTAAGTGTCTGTTGTATCTTTGGGTTGGATCATTTGGCAAGAAAAGATGGTTTTATTGGGTTTTTTGAGATGGGAATGGTCAAAGCTTATGCAAACGGTTTTGTCACTTCTTTTGGTAAAAGTTGGTTCACCAGATTGCAGAGATTCCTCTGATTCTCTTAGCTTCTCATAATTTTTGATCCATGAATCAGGAAGGATTTTGACAAGTTCATCTCTGGAAATTTGTCTGGGTATTTCGGTGCACATGGTGTTTCCTTTGGTAGCATCAATATTTAAGAGCAAAGCATTTTCTCCTCCGGGTAGACAAAGATCCATGGCATGATTTTGGACTCGCCATGCCATTTGGTGGTGAAGGGTTGCTTGGATAGAATCTTTGGCTTGTGGTGCTCCTTGGATTTGGACTTGGATTTTTAAGGCTTCGGTTAGGTACGGGTCATAAAGGGACATATTGAAATTTGGAAAGATAGTTATGAAGACAGTTCCAGCATTCAGGGTAACTTCGGCAGTACCCAAATTTGCGTGTTGGTACTCCAAATATCGAGTATCTAGAAGAGAAAGTCGAGCTACAACAGGTTGACCTTTTCTTCCATGATATGTTAAAGCGATTCGGACAGCACCAAAATGGATATGGGTAAAACCATGAGCTCTCCATTGCCTAGGAAAATCATCTGGTATTTGAAGAGTAATAAATTGTTCCTCTCGAGTGGCAAGAATAGGATGCTGGTCAAGTTTTGAGGCAGCAACATATTCTTTGACTCCTTTTGGTCTATGTTGGACTAAGGAACGAATTTGAGTCCAAGGTGCAAAGGATTTTTTGGCAAACGCTGAGTAAGGGTTTATGAGGGGTAGTTCAGGTGGAAGATACTTTTTGTTCATCGGGTAGGATATCTACTTCATAGAGGTAATCATATTTTTTGGACAAGGTTTTATGTAAAGTAGGAGACATAATCATTTTTGCAAGAGTAGAACAAGAGGATGATGGAAATGACTCAGACATATTTAGTAAACTGTTCCTCCCTCCGAAAGGATGGGCTGGCTCTGATACCAAAAGTAGTAAAGAACAGGGCAAGATACCACAAGAAAGCTAACTATACCATAAATACGAAAGTTTCCCTACTTAAAGGGGCTGGCTTCAACAACCCATAAGGGACGGCTTGCCAAGCTACACAAATAGTTAATTTGTTTATAGTCTCAAAAGTTTTCCTACAAACGGGGCTGGCTTCAACAACCCATAAGGGACGGCTTGCCAAGCTACACAACTCGGAAAACTTTTGTACTATAACCAACGTTAGTTGTTTATAACTCAGAAAACTTTCGTACTATAATAAGATAACTTTCTTACAATATACTTACCCTATTTTTCATACATGGACCGGCCTTTCCATCCATTCGAAAGAAAGAACAAGAGAGAAATTTAGAAAGCACTCATAAGTAGTATTTCACAAAAGATTTTTGAAGGTTTACAAGATGATTGCTAGATCATTGCTAGATGATCCTACCAGTACTACAAGGCCTCCTTTATATAGGACTAGGAGGTTATTACAAGACAAACTTAATAGATAAAATAAACCTATCTTACATGGCAAACTTATCTTACAAGTGGGTCCTTCTAAACATGTGAAGGACTTTAGGCAAACAACTAAAAAACAACCGAAAACATGTGAAACGGGTGAAATATACATGGTGTAACATGTGAAAATATGCGGGTACGCCAGTGGAAAGTTCAAAGATGCCGAGCAACATTATCACTCCACTTTCAAGGAAATTCTTGCAGTAAAGAATGGAATCAAGAAATTCAATTTCTTCCTTATTCATACAGAATTCCCGATTGAAATGGATATGAAGGCTTTCCCGAAGATGATTCATCTAAATGCAAAAATTATTCCCAATCCTCGGATTCTCAGGTGGGCTCAATGGTTCTCTCCATACAAGTTTCAAGTCAGGCATCTGAAAGGAAAGGATAATATTCTCGCAGATTTTCAGTCCCGACCGGAAGAATTTTCAAGGAGATTTTCCCCAGCAAAATTGAAGTCAAACGAAAAGCTAATCAGTCACATCTTCATGTTTTCCAGTTTACCAGGAACAAGTTCATTAAAGCCAACAGATCATCCGCCGGAATTGTTCAACCTCATGGATCCCTTTGATCCATCAATTCTTATTGAAAGAAGAACTTATTATGAGCTCGAGGTTTTCCGACAACATGGAGGATCTATTCTCAAGCCTTACGGAGTGAATCCGGAATATCCGTTCTGCCATATATTCATAGCTCAAGCCAAGGATTTTCCACAAGAACTATTATGGTTTTTCTGGTACCTATGCCATCAGTATTATATTTTCATGGAATTCAAATGCAACGTCTTCAAAGAGTTTGATAATATTGCACCAGCTCTTAGAATATTTTTGCAATGGTTCAAACCTAGAAGATACTGGATTAAATGTTTCAGTGATTCCTACACAGTGAAGGTGTTCATGTTTCATAGGCCAGTAAAGATTATAAATGGAAAAGTCCAGGCACAAGCAGAAGCATCATTTTGGTGGAAATTTCCCGTGTGCCGTCCAGGTAAATATGAATTTCTTGTCAGTTACAAACCCCAAGAATGGCCGAAATTACCTGAAAAATTCACCCCTAACTGGGAGGATAGTGAAACCATGCCCAAATCCGAACCAACATCATCTCACACCCCAAAAACTGAAAAGCCACCTGAGCCTAAGACTCCATCAACCCAAAGTTCCACACACCCACAAATATTCATGATGAGCCCTTCAAGTTCTAGTCACTCCCAAGATTTTCCTCCACTACAACCTTTTGAAAAGGAGGGTATCAGCCATGCTCCAAAAATCCCCAAAAAGAACATAGTACTACCGTCTGGAGAAAAAACCCCAACAAGTGATATTGAAGCAACAATGAACTGGCAATCAGAAAATTCCATCTGTCAAAACAAAGTGCTCAACAATATTGGAAACACCATAAAAATGTGGCCCATGTACAGAACAAGTTGATGAGCAAAGTGGAAACAATTGAGAAAAAGGTGGAGCAGTCATTGTCTCAACATGCAGGACTGATCAAAGCTTTGGAATTAAGGTTGGCAAATTTACAATATGAGATTTGTCCGCCAGGAACTTCACTTTTCCAATTTTTCCAATAACAACAACAGGAGACTATTTCTCTTAAAGAACAAATTCAGCTTCTGAGAAATAATCACTATGAGCCACAAAGAACCTCATCATTCTCTTCAAAACCTACCTTCTTCCCCATGTCATCACGAGCATATTCACCACCCAAATTAGACCATACCTTCTCTACTTTTCCATCAACCTCAAAAAATCCAATCTCTTTCACCCGACCAACAAAAGAAGAAAATGATTTTGATATCGCAAAAATGGTTTGGGAAAGGAAAGATGCCCTTGCAGCAAAGAAACAAACCAAGAAAAGGCGTGACCAAGGAGAAAGTTCAAAAGAATCAAATCTTGACAATCTGATGATTTCCGACCAGAAGGCTCCAGACTTCTATGTCTCCCAACCAAGGTACATATCAGAAGAAGATACCCCATGGTCAGAATCACTAAACTCATCAGAAGACGAATCCATGGAAGATAGTTCTCAAGCAAGCAATGAATCCACAACGGAATCTTCCGAAGGAGATGATCCCCCAATATTTGTAAACCAGCCAAGAGATCCAGAAATATCTGAGGTAGATGATGAACAAGAAGGCATGACGGATGAACCAATCCCAGAAAGAAGATATGAGCCTATGGCGTCAAAGCCAATTGGAACTGGTTTCCACACTTTCACCTTAGATGATGTCAAGGTTTCAAAATGGCCTCAACGGATCCAAGACCTCTATACTTGGATGGTGACCAGAAATTTGGTGGAGCGAGAAAAATATATCATCCTTTCAGAACTCACATCACGATTCTCAGGAATCCTCAGAGACTGGTGGAATGCACTTGGAATTCAAGACAAAAATGCTTTTCTTACTTCCCAGGATTTTGCTTTCAACATCAGAATCCTACATGAAGTCTTTTGCGGAGATGCTGGCCAAAGACAGGAGAAAATGCGAAGGCAACTGTTCGAGATGAAGTGCGTGTCATTCGACAGAAATGACATTGACAGACATTTTCAAAAAATGGCAAAGATATACTTCGAGATTGGAGGAGATATCAATCTAAAGCAAGCCTTTGTATCTTCTCTTCCAAAGTTGCTGGCAAGTCGAACCATGACCATCATTGAAGAAAAGTTCCAGTCCATAACCATCCCACAAATTGGTTACATCAGGCAAGCTATTTTCGTCGCATTGGATGATATATGTACGAAGCGCTCTGCCCTGAAACAAATTATCCAACACAATCCAGCACTTGACAAAGCATGCCGCAAATTTGATCTAATCACCGGATCAGGATGTTCTTGCCGCACATCTAGGCGAAGGAGAGAATTCAGAAGGTTCAAATGGCCAAGAATTCCAGATGGAAAGTCAAGGTCCAAGAGACGCACAAAATATTTCGGACGGAGAAGGCCAGGAAATTTTCACAAGAAGAACAGGTGTTTTATTTGCCATAAGATTGGACATTTTGCAAAAAATTGTCCACAATCAAGAAGGTCTGTCAAACTCATTCAAGAGATTGAAGATTACACTGGTATACATCTCGGAAAGGAGGAGGACCTTAAATCAATATTCTTTGTGGATGATGAACCTAATGAAGAAACTTTATTCTCCCTTGATATCTATGAAGAGCAAGGCAATTACCAAATCTCAGAACCAATAATCGAGGCTAAAGAGGAGATCAATGCTCTTACTGTTGTTCCTCAAGTAGAAGTCAAAATCTATTCATCCAAGTGGGACAAACCAACTCGAGTTATTGCTTTCATTGATACCGGAGCTGCTTCCTCACTTATAAATCCAGCTGTTTTCCCTGAAGATCAATGGGTACCGCATTTTAAGGATTTCAACGCTGCATCAAATGCGATCTTGACCACAACTGTCATTACAAAGCACCCGATCACCATTGAGTTCTTTCCAGGATTGAAGCTCAGGACGAAGCTGCTAGGATCCGATGTACCAGGAAAAGATCTTATTATTGGATTCGATATCTACAGACAGCTCAGAGATCAGCTCCATATCAAGGCTAATGGGATAGCTTTTAAAAAACAGTTCAGGCCCTATTCTGAAATCCCGAGGCTATTCCAAATCACTAAGGATGAACAGATCAAGGAGATCGAGCAAAATCTCATTGAACAATCATGTGCCGATTCCCACAAAGACTTCATGATGAAAGGGAAACGCCCTCTATGGAAAAATGAAGAATTTTTTATCAAGCTCCCTTTCAAGAAGAATGAAAACATCAATCCAACAAAAGCCAGTCATTCAGGGATGAATCCAGATCATCTGCAACACGCAAAGAAAGAGTGTGAAGAACTTTTGGAATTTGATCTGATAGAGCCATCGGATTCACAATGGGCATGCGAAGCATTTTATGTCAACAAAAGAGCTGAACAAACAAGAGGAAAACTCAGGTTAGTCATCAACTACCAGCCACTTAACCATTTCCTCCAAGATGACAAATTCCCTATCCCAAATAAACTCACCCTTTTCTCCCACCTAGCCAAGGCCAAATATTTTTCTAAGTTTGATTTAAAGTCGGGATTTTGGCAATTAGGAATTCACCCGAAGAAAGACCCAAAACAGGATTTTGCATCCCCGATCATCACTTCCAATGGAAAGTTATGCCCTTCGGATTGAAAACTGCACCTTCTTTATTCCAAAAAGCCATGATAAAAATATTCCAACCCATCCTCCATACCTCCCTAGTTTACATTGATGACATCCTGCTATTTAGTGTGACATTTGAAGAACATATCAACTTGCTTCGTCGGTTTGAGGAATTGGTAACACAATACGGGATCATGCTCTCAGCAAAAAGGATGGTTCTTGCTCAAAAGGAAATTGATTTTCTTGGAATGCATTTTGTGCAAGGAGAATATAGTCCAGGACCCCATATTTGTCAGGAACTACTCAAATTTCCGGATACCAACTTCACAACAAAGCAGATGCAACAATTTCTGGGCATAATAAATTATGTAAGAGATTTTATCCCAAATATCTCTACATACATTTCTCCACTTACAGAGATGCTCAAGAAAAATGCTCCTCCATGGGGAAAGAAACAAGATGAAGTAGTCCAGAAAATAAAGGAGATTTCTAAAAATGTCAAGTCCCTCTATATCCCTTCGGATGGTAAGAAGATATTGCAGACAGATGCCAGCAATGAATATTGGAGTGCTGTTCTATTTGAAGAAAACGATGGCCAGAGGAAAATATGCAGATACGCCGGTGGAAAGTTCAAAGATGCCGAGCAACATTATCACTCCACTTTCAAGGAAATTCTTGTAGTAAAGAATGGAATCAAGAAATTCAATTTCTTCCTTATTCATACAGAATTCCTGATTGAAATGGATATGAAGGCTTTCCCGAAGATGATTCATCTAAATGCAAAAATTATTCCCAATCCTCGGATTCTCAGGTGGGCTCAATGGTTCTCTCCATACAAGTTTCAAGTCAGGCATCTGAAAGGAAAGGATAATATTCTCGCAGATTCTCTGTCCCGACCGGAGGAATTTTCAAGGAGATTTTCCCCACCAAAATTGAAGTCAAACGAAAAGCTAATCAGTCACATCTTCATGTTTTCCAGTTTACCAGGAACAAGTTCATTAAAGCCAACAGATCATCCGCCGGAATTGTTCAACCTCATGGATCCCTTTGATCCATCAATTCTTATTGAAAGAAGAACTCATTATGAGCTAGAGGTTTTCCGACAACATGGAGGATCTATTCTCAAGCCTTACGGAGTGAATCCGGAATATCCGTTCTGCCATATATTCATAGCTCAAGCCAAGGATTTTCCACAAGAACTATTATGGTTTTTCTGGTACCTATGCCATCAATATTATATTTTCATGGAATTCAAATGCAATGTCTTCAAAGAGTTTGATAATATTGCACCAGAGTAGTAAAGAACAGGGCAAGATACCACAAGAAAGCTAACTATACCATAAATACGAAAGTTTCCCTACTTAAAGGGGCTGGCTTCAACAACCCATAAGGGACGGCTTGCCAAGCTACACAAACAGTTAATTTGTTTATAGTTTCAAAAGTTTTCCTACAAACGGGGCTGGCTTCAACAACCCATAAGGGACGGCTTGCCAAGCTACACAACTCGGAAAACTTTTGTACTATAACCAACGCCTGTTCTTTACTACTGTAAAACTTTCGTACTATAATAAGATAACTTTCTTACAGTATACTTACCCTATTTTTCATACATGGACCGGCCTTTCCATCCATTCGAAAGAAAGAACAAGAGAGAAATTTAGAAAGCACTCATAAGTAGTATTTCACAAAGGATTTTTGAAGATTTACAGGATGATTGCTAGATGATCCTACCAAGTACTACAAGGCCTCCTTTATATAGGACTAGGAGGTTATTACAAGACAAACTTAATAGATAAAATAAACCTATCTTACATGGCAAACTTATCTTACAAGTGGGTCCTTCTAAACATGTGAAGGACTTTAGGCAAACAACTAAAAAACAACCGAAAACATGTGAAACGGGTGAAATATACATGGTGTAACATGTGAAAATATGCGGGAGCATGTGACGCCATGTGAAAGAAATGATGATGCATGTGACGAAGCATGTGGAGGCATGTCTAAACATGTGAAAACAAGTTGAAGCGGGGCCGGATAGTATGGAAAGATGTGGAAAATTTGTCTTGACATGGGTAGGATATTTTTGAGGTTTTTTGGTGGCTAATTTAGGATTATGGTGGGATTAGTAGGAAATCAGGTAATTATTCTTTGATGATTCCATGATTGTCTTCTAGGCATCTTTTCAATGACCTTGTGTAGTAACGCCTGGAACTTGACGGCCATTCTTCACAATGCTCTTTCTCTTTTGGATTGAAAGATGTAATCCTTAGCCTTAGTCTGGAAATGTCTTGAGTGATTTTTTCTCGGATGACTTCGTATGGAGTTTGGTATTCTTTTGCTGCTGCTCGGACTCTTTCCCAGTGAGGATGACTGTTTGTATAATTCCAGCTTGCCCAATCTTTTGGCCATATTTCTTTCGGGATGCATCTATTTTGCTGAAATAGGATTCTTTGTGCCTCGCTATATTCTTCCTCCATAGATAAAATGGACACGGGAAATTTCCACCAAAATGATGCTTCTGCTTGTGCCTGGACTTTTCCATTAATAATCTTTACTGGCCTATGAAACATGAACACCTTTGCTGTGTAGGAATCACTGAAACATTTAATCCAGTATCTTCTAGGTTTGAACCATTGCAAAAATATTCTAAGAGCTGGTGCAATGTTATCAAACTCTTTGAAGACGTTGCATTTGAATTCCATGAAAATATAATACTGATGGCATAGGTACCAGAAAAACCATAATAGTTCTTGTGGAAAATCCTTGGCTTGAGCTATGAATATATGGCAGAACGGATATTCCGGATTAACTCCGTAAGGCTTGAGAATAGATCCTCCATGTTGTCGGAAAACCTCGAGCTCATAATAAATTCTTCTTTCAATAAGAATTGATGGATCAAAGGGATCCATGAGGTTGAACAATTCCGGCGGATGATCTGTTGGCTTTAATGAACTTGTTCCTGGTAAATTGGAAAACATGAAGATGTGACTGATTAGCTTTTCGTTTGACTTCAATTTTGCTGGGGAAAATCTCCTTGAAAATTCTTCCGGTCGGGACAGAAAATCTGCGAGAATATTATCCTTTCCTTTCAGATGCCTGACTTGAAACTTGTATGGAGAGAACCATTGAGCCCACTTGAGAATCTGAGGATTGGGAATAATTTTTGCATTTAGATGAATCATCTTCGGAAAGCCTTCATATCCATTTCAATCAGGAATTCTGTATGAATAAGGAAGAAATTGATTTCTTGATTCCATTCTTTACTGCAAGAATTTCCTTGAAAGTGGAGTGATAGTGTTGCTCGGCATCTTTGAACTTTCCGCTGGCGTATCCGCATATTTTCCTCTGGCCATCTTTTTCTTCAAATAGAACAACACTCCAATATTCATTGCTGGCATCTGTCTGCAATATCTTCTTACCGTCCGAAGGGATATAGAGGGACTTGACATTTTTAGAAATCTCCTTTATTTTCTCGACTGCTTCATCTTGTTTCTTTCCCCATGGAGGAGCATTTTTCTTGAGCATCTCTGTAAGTGGAGAAATGTATGTAGAGATATTTGGAATAAAATCTCTTACATAATTTATTATGCCCAGAAATTGTTGGATCTGCTTTGTTGAGAAGTTGGTATCCGGAAATTTGAGTAGTTCCCGACATATATGGGGTCCTGGACTATATTCTCCTTGCACAAAATGCATTCCAAGAAAATCAATTTCCTTTTGAGCAAGAACCATCTTTTTGGCTCAGAGCATGATCCCGTATTGTGTTACCAATTCCTCAAACTGACGAAGCAAGTTGATATGTTCTTCAAATGTCAAACTAAATAACAGGATGTCATCAATGTAAACTAGGGAGGTATGGAGGATGGGTTGGAATATTTTTATCATGGCTTTTTGGAATAAAGAAGGTGCAGTTTTTAATCCAAAGGGCATAACTTTCCATTGGAAGTGATGATCGGGGATGCAAAATCCTGTTTCGGGTCTTTCTTCAGGGTGGATTCCTAATTGCCAAAATCCTGACTTTAAATCAAACTTAGAAAAATATTTGGCCTTGGCTAGGTGGGAGAAAAGGGTGAGTTTATTTGGGATAGGGAATTTGTCATCTTGGAGGAAATGGTTAAGTGGCTGGTAGTTGATGACTAACCTGAGTTTTCCTCTTGTTTGTTCAGCTCTTTTGTTGACATAAAATGCTTCGCATGCCCATTGTGAGTCTGATGGCTCTATCAGATAAAATTCCAAAAGCTCTTCACATTCTTTCTTTGCGAGTTGCAGATGATCTGGATTCATTCCTGAATGACTGGCTTTTGTTGGATTGATGTTTTCATTCTTCTTGAAAGGGAGCTTGATAAAAAATTCTTTATTTTTCCATAGAGGGCGTTTCCCTTTCATCATGAAGTCCTTGTGAGAATCGGCACATGATTGTTCAATGAGATTTTGCTCGATCTCCTTGATCTGTTCGTCCTTGGTGATTTGGAATAGCCTCGGGATTTCAGAATAAGGCCTGAACTACTTTTTAAAAGCTATCCCATTAGCCTTGATATGGAGCTGATCTCTGAGCTGTCTGTAGATGTCGAATCCAATAATAAGATCTTTTCCCGGTACATCAGATCCTAGCAGCTTCGTCCTGAGCTTCAATCCTGGAAAGAACTCAATGGTGATCGGGTGCTTTGTAATGACAATTGTGGTCAAGATCGCATTTGATGCAGTGTTGAAATCCTTAAAATGCGGTACCCATTGATCTTTAGGAAAAACAGCTGGATTTATAAGTGAGGAAGCAGCTCCGGTATCAATGAAAGAAATAACTCGAGTTGGTTTGTCCCACTTGGATGAATAGATTTTGACTTCTACTTGAGGAACAACAGTAAGAGCATTGATCTCCTCTTTAGCCTCGATTATTGGTTCTGAGATTTGGTAATTGCCTTGCTCTTCATAGATATCAAGGGAGAATAAAGTTTCTTCATTAGGTTCATCATCCATAGAGAATATTGATTCAAGGTCCTCCTCCTTTCCGAGATGTATACCAGTGTAATCTTCAATCTCTTGAATGAGTTTGACAGACCTTCTTGATTGTGGACAATTTTTTGCAAAATGTCCAATCTTATGGCAAATAAAACACCTGTTCTTCTTGTGAAAATTTCCTGGCCTTCTCCGTCCGAAATATTTTGTGCGTCTCTTGGACCTTGACTTTCCATCTGGAATTCTTGGCCATTTGAACCTTCTGAATTCTCTCCTTCGCCTAGATGTGCGGCAAGAACATCCTGATCCGGTGATTAGATCAGATTTGCGGCATGCTTTGTCAAGTGCTGGATTGTGTTGGATAATTTGTTTCAGGGCAGAGCGCTTCGTACAGATATCATCTAATGCAACGAAAATAGCTTGCCTGATGTAACCAATTTGTGGGATGGTTATGGACTGGAACTTTTCTTCAATGATGGTCATGGTTCGACTTGCCAACAACTTTGGAAGAGAAGATACAAAGGCTTGCTTTAGATTGATGTCTCCTCCAATCTCGAAGTATATCTTTGCCATTTTTTGAAAATGTCTATCAATGTCATTTCTGTCGAATGACACGCACTTCATCTCGAACAGTTGCCTTCGCATTTTCTCCTGTCGTTGGCCAGCATCTCCGCAAAAGACTTCATGTAGGATTCTGATGTTGAAAGCAAAATCCTGGGAAGTAAGAAAAGCATTTTTGTCTTGAATTCCAAGTGCATTCCACCAGTCTCTGAGGATTCCTGAGAATCGTGAAGTGAGTTCTGAAAGGATGATATACTTTTCTCGCTCCACCAAATTTCTGGTCACCATCCAAGTATAGAAGTCTTGGATCCGTTGAGGCCATTTTGAAACCTTGACATCATCTAAGGTGAAAGTGTGGAAACCAGTTCCAATTGGCTTTGACGCCATAGGCTCATATCTTCTTTCTGGGATTGGTTCATCCGTCATGCCTTCTTGTTCATCATCTACCTCAGATATTTCTGGATCTCTTGGCTGGTTTACA
The DNA here is from genome assembly GCA_032618575.1 of Nicotiana noctiflora. Classification (NCBI taxonomy): domain Eukaryota; kingdom Viridiplantae; phylum Streptophyta; class Magnoliopsida; order Solanales; family Solanaceae; genus Nicotiana; species Nicotiana noctiflora. Next base: position 294,571 of record JASVEL010010494.1, on the reverse strand, counting down.
AATATTGGGGGATCATCTCCTTCGGAAGATTCCGTTGTGGATTCATTGCTTGCTTGAGAACTATCTTCCATGAATTCGTCTTCTGATGAGTTTAGCGATTCTGACCATGGGGTATCTTCTTCTAATATGTACCTTGGTTGGGAGACATAGAAGTCTGGAGCCTTCTGGTCGGAAATCATCATATTGTCAAGATTTGATTCTTTTGAACTTTCTCCTTGGTCACGCCTTTTCTTGGTTTGTTTCTTTGCTGCAAGGGCATCTTTCCTTTCCCAAACCATTTTTGCGATATCAAAATCATTTTCTTCTTTTGTTGGTCGAGTGAAAGAGATTGGATTTTTTGAGGTTGATGGAAAAGTAGAGAAGGTATGGTCTAATTTGGGTGGTGAATATACTCGTGATGACATGGGGAAGAAGGTAGGTTTTGAAGAGAATGATGAGGTTCTTTGTGGCTCATAGTGATCATTTCTCAGAAGCTGAATTTGTTCTTTAAGAGAAATAGTCTCCTGTTGTTGTTGTTGGAAAAATTGGAAAAGTGAAGTTCCTGGCGGACAAATCTCATATTGTAAATTTTCCAACCTTAATTCCAAAGCTTTGATCAGTCCTGCATGTTGAGACGATGACTGCTCCACCTTTTTCTCAATTGTTTCCACTTTGCTCATCAACTTGTTCTGTACATGGGCCACATTTTTTATGGTGTTTCCAATATTGTTGAGCACTTTGTTCTGGCAGATGGAATTTTCTGATTGCCAGTTCATTGTTGCTTCAATATCACTTGTTGGGGTTTTTTCTCCAGACGGTAGTACTATGTTCTTTTTGGGGATTTTTGGAGCATGGCTGATACCCTCCTTTTCAAAAGGTTGTAGTGGAGGAAAATCTTGGGAGTGACTAGAACTTGAAGGGCTCATCATGAATATTTGTGGGTGTGTGGAACTTTAGGTTGATGGAGTCTTAGGCTCAGGTGGCTTTTCAGTTTTTGGGGTGTGAGATGATGTTGGTTCGGATTTGGGCATGATTTCACTATCCTCCCAGCTAGGGGTGAATTTTTCAGGTAATTTCAGCCATTCTTGGGGTTTGTAACTGACAAGAAATTCATATTTACATGGACGGCTTAATGAGCCAATCGAAGGATCTTTAATCTCATATCTGGCCCGAAATTCTTTTTCAGTAGTTTTCCCCTTTTTCTTGGATTTAGATTTGCGCTGGTGATGTTCGTTATATTCTCCAACTGGATCTTCTATACAATCTTGGCAGGTGCAACCGAGATCCCATGGGCAGTGTCCAGTGAAAGGGCATTTGAACCACCACATTCTTTTCCCTTCGTTGTCAAAATATTGACACCAGTCATGTTCTTCCATGATGCTTTGGATATTCCAGAAGAATTCTCCATCGGGTTCTGGGTAAGTGTCTGTTGTATCTTTGGGTTGGATCATTTGGCAAGAAAAGATGGTTTTATTGGGTTTTTTGAGATGGGAATGGTCAAAGCTTTTGCAAACGGTTTTGTCACTTCTTTTGGTAAAAGTTGGTTCACCAGATTGCAGAGATTCCTCTGATTCTCTTAGCTTCTCATAATTTGTGATCCATGAATCAGGAAGGATTTTGACAAGTTCATCTCTGGAAATTTGTCTGGGTATTTGGGTGCACATGGTGTTTCCTTTGGTAGCATCAATATTTAAGAGCAAAGCATTTTCTCCTCCGGGTAGACAAAGATCCATGGCATGATTTTGGACTCGCCATGCCATTTGGTGGTGAAGGGTTGCTTGGATAGAATCTTTGGCTTGTGGTACTCCTTGGATTTGGACTTGGATTTTTAAGGCTTCGGTTAGGTACGGGTCATAAAGGGACATGTTGAAATTTGGAAAGATAGTTATGAAGACAGTTCCAGCATTCAGGGTAACTTCGGCAGTACCCAAGTTTGCGTGTTGGTACTCCAAATATCGAGTATCTAGAAGAGAAAGTCGAGCTACAACAGGTTGACCTTTTCTTCCGTGATATGTTAAAGCAATTCAGAACAGCACCAAAATGGATATGGGTAAAACCATGAGCTCTCCATTGCCTAGGAAAATCATCCGGTATTTGAAGGGTGATAAATTGTTCCTCTCGAGTGGCAAGAATAGGATGCTGGTCAAGTTTTGAGGCAACAACATATTCTTTGACTCCTTTTGGCTCATTAAGCTGTCCAGGTAAATATGAATTTCTTGTCAGTTACAAACCCCAAGAATGGCCGAAATTACCTGAAAAATTCACCCCTAATTGGGAGGATAGTGAAACCATGCCCAAATCCGAACCAACATCATCTCACACCCCAAAAACTGAAAAGCCACCTAAGCCTAAGACTCCATCAACCCAAAGTTCCACACACCCACAAATATTCATGATGAGCCCTTCAAGTTCTAGTCACTCCCAAGATTTTCCTCCACTACAACCTTTTGAAAAGGAGGGTATCAGCCATGCTCCAAAAATCCCCAAAAAGAACATAGTACTACCGTCTGGAGAAAAAACCCCAACAAGTGATATTGAAGCAACAATAAACTAGCAATCAGAAAATTCCATCTGTCAAAACAAAGTGCTCAACAATATTGGAAACACCATAAAAAATGTGGCCCATGTACAGAACAAGTTGATGAGCAAAGTGGAAACAATTGAGAAAAAGGTGGAGCGGTCATCGTCTCAACATGCAGGACTGATCAAAGCTTTGGAATTAAGGTTGGCAAATTTACAATATGAGATTTGTCCGCCAGGAACTTCACTTTTCCAATTTTTCCAACAACAACAACAGGAGACTATTTCTCTTAAAGAACAAATTCAGCTTCTGAGAAAATGATCACTATGAGCCACAAAGAACATCATCATTCTCTTCAAAACCTACCTTCTTCCCCATGTCATCACGAGCATATTCACCACCCAAATTAGACCATACCTTCTCTACTTTTCCATCAACCTCAAAAAATCCAATCTCTTTCACCCGACCAACAAAAGAAGAAGATGATTTTGATATCGCAAAAATGGTTTGGGAAAGGAAAGATGCCCTTGCAGCAAAGAAACAAACCAAGAAAAGGCGTGACCAAGGAGAAAGTTCAAAAGAATCAAATCTTGACAATCTGATGATTTCCGACCAGAAGGCTCCAGACTTCTATGTCTCTCAGCCAAGGTACATATCAGAAGAAGATACCCCATGGTCAGAATCGCTAAACTCATCAGAAGACGAATCCATGGAAGATAGTTCTCAAGCAAGCAATGAATCCACAACGGAATCTTCCGAAGGAGATGATCCCCCAATATTTGTAAACCAGCCAAGAGATCCGGAAATATCTGAGGTAGATGATGAACAAGAAGGCATGACGGATGAACCAATCCCAGAAAGAAGATATGAGCCTATGACGTCAAAGCCAGTTGGAACTGGTTTCCACACTTTCACCTTAGATGATGTCAAGGTTTCAAAATGGCCTCAACGGATCCAAGACTTCTATACTTGGATGGTGACCAGAAATTTGGTGGAGCGAGAAAAGTATATCATCCTTTCAGAACTCACTTCACGATTCTCAGGAATCCTTAGAGACTGGTGGAATGCACTTGGAATTCAAGACAAAAATGCTTTTCTTACTTCCCAGGATTTTGCTTTCATCATCAGAATCCTACATAAAGTCTTTTGCGGAGATGTTGGCCAAAGACAGGAGAAAATGCGAAGGCAACTGTTCGAGATGAAGTGCGTGTCATTCGACAGAAATGACATTGATGGACATTTTCAAAAAATGGCAAAGATATACTTCGAGATTGGAGGAGATATCAATCTAAAGCAAGCCTTTGTATCTTCTCTTCCAAAATTGCTGGCAAGTCGAACCATGACCATCATTGAAGAAAAGTTCCAGTCCATAACCATCCCACAAATTGGTTACATCAGGCAAGCTATTTTCGTTGCATTGGATGATATCCGTACGAAGCGCTCTGCCCTGAAACAAAATTATTCAACACAATCCAGCGCTTGACAAAGCATGCCGCAAATCTAATCTAATCACCGGTTCAGGATGTTCTTGCCGCACATCTAGGCGAAGGAGAGAATTCAGAAGGTTCAAATGGCCAAGAATTCCAGATGGAAAGTCAAGGTCCAAGAGACGCACAAAATATTTCAGACGGAGAAGACCAGGAAATTTTCACAAAAAGAACAGGTGTTTTATTTGCCATAAGATTGGACATTTTGCAAAAAATTGTCCACAATCAAGAAGGTCTGTCAAACTCATTCAAGAGATTGAAGATTACACTGGTATACATCTTGGAAAGGAGGAGGACCTTGAATCCATATTCTCTGTGGATGATGAACCTAATGAAGAAACTTTATTCTCCCTTGATATCTATGAAGAGCAAGGCAATTACCAAATCTTAGAACCAATAATCGAGGCTAAAGAGGAGATCAATGCTCTTACTGTTGTTCCTCAAGTAGAAGTCAAAATCTATTCATCCAAGTGGGACAAACCAACTCGAGTTATTGCTTTCATTGATACCGGAGCTGCTTCCTCACTTATAAATCCAGCTGTTTTTCCTGAAGATCAATGGGTACCTCATTTTAAGGATTTCAACACTGCATCAAATGCGATCTTGACCACAACTGTCATTACAAAGCACCCGATCACCATTGAGTTCTTTCCAGGATTGAAGCTCGGGACGAAGCTGCTAGGATCTGATGTACCAGGAAAAGATCTTATTATTGGATTCGACATCTACAGACAGCTCAGAGATCAGCTCCATATCAAGGCTAATGGGATAGCTTTTAAAAAGCAGTTCAGGCCCTATTCTGAAATCCCGAGGCTATTCCAAATCACTAAGGATGAACAGATCAAGGAGATCGAGCAAAATCTCATTGAACAATCATGTGCCGATTCCCACAAAGACTTCATGATGAAAGGGAAACGCCCTCTATGGAAAAATGAAGAATTTTTTATCAAGCTCCCTTTCAAGAAGAATGAAAACATCAATCCAACAAAAGCCAGTCATTCAGGAATGAATCCAGATCATCTGCAACACGCAAAGAAAGAGTGTGAAGAACTTTTGGAATTTGATCTGATAGAGCCATCGGATTCACAATGGGCATGCGAAGCATTTTATGTCAACAAAAGAGCTGAACAAACAAGAGGAAAACTCAGGTTAGTCATCAACTACCAGCCACTTAACCATTTCCTCCAAGATGACAAATTCCCTATCCCAAATAAACTCACCCTTTTCTCCCACCTAGCCAAGGCCAAATATTTTTTTAAGTTTGATTTAAAGTCAGGATTTTGGCAATTAGGAATTCACCCCGAAGAAAGACCCAAAACAGGATTTTGCATCCCCGATCATCACTTCCAATGGAAAGTTATGCCCTTCGGATTGAAAACTGCACCTTCTTTATTCCAAAAAGCCATGATAAAAATATTCCAACCCATCCTCCATACCTCCCTAGTTTACATTGATGACATCCTGCTATTTAGTGTGACATTTGAAGAACATATCAACTTGCTTCGTCAGTTTGAGGAATTGGTAACACAATACGGGATCATGCTCTCAACAAAAAATATGGTTCTTGCTCAAAAGGAAATTGATTTTCTTGGAATGCATTTTGTGCAAGGAGAATATAGTCCAGGACCCCATATATGTCAGGAACTACTCAAATTTCCGGATACCAACTTCACAACAAAGCAGATCCAACAATTTCTGGGCATAATAAATTATGTAAGAGATTTTATCCCAAATACCTCTACATACATTTCTCCACTTACAGAGATGCTCAAGAAAAATGCTCCTCCATGGGGAAAGAAACAAGATGAAGCAATCAAGGAAATAAAGGAGATTTCTAAAAATGTCAAGTCCCTTTATATCCCTTCAGATGGGAAGAAGATATTGCAGACGGATGCCAGCAATGAATATTGGAGTGCCGTTCTATTTGAAGAAAAAGATGGCCAGAGGAAAATATGCGGATACGCCAATGGAAAGTTCAAAGATGCCGAGCAACATTATCACTCCACTTTCAAGGAAATTCTTGCAGTAAAGAATGGAATCAAGAAATTCAATTTCTTCCTTATTCATACAGAATTCCCGATTGAAATGGATATGAAGGCTTTCCCGAAGATGATTCATCTAAATGCAAAAATTATTCCCAATCCTCAGGATTCTCAGGTGGGCTCAATGGTTCTCTCCGTACAAGTTTCAAGTCAGGCATCCGAAAGGAAAGGATAACATTCTCGCAGATTTTCTATCCCGACCGGAAGAATTTTCAAGGAGATTTTCCCCAGCAAAATTGAAGTCAAAGGAAAAGCTAATCAGTCACATATTTATGTTTTCCAATTTACCAGGAACAAGTTCATTAAAGCCAACAGATCATCCGCCGGAATTGTTCAACCTCATGGATCCCTTTGATCCATCAATTCTTATTGAAAGAAGAACTTATTATGAGCTCGAGGTTTTCCGACAACATGGAGGATCTATTCTCAAGCCTTACGGAGTGAATCCGGAATATCCGTTCTGCCATATATTCATAGCTCAAGCCAAGGATTTTCCACAAGAACTATTATGGTTTTTCTGGTACCTATGCCATCAGTATTATATTTTCATGGAATTCAAATGCAACGTCTTCAAAGAGTTTGATAACATTGCACCAGCTCTTAGAATATTTTTGCAATGGTTCAAACCTAGAAGATACTGGATTAAATGTTTCAGTGATTCCTACACAGCAAAGGTGTTCATGTTTCATAGGCCAGTAAAGATTATTAACGGAAAAGTCCAGGCACAAGCAGAAGCATCATTTTGGTGGAAATTTCCCGTGTCCATTTTATCTATGGAGGAAGAATATAGCGAGGCACAAAGAATCCTATTTCAGCAAAATAGATGCATCTCGAAAGAAATATGGCCAAAAGATTGGGCTAGCTGGAATTATACAAACAGTCATCCTCACTGGGAAAGAGTCCGGGCAGCAGCAAAAGAATACCAAACTCCATACGAAGTCATCCGAGAAAAAATCACTCAAGACATTTCTAGACTAAGGCTGAGGATTACATCTTTCAATCCAAAAGAGAAAGAGCACTGTAAAGAATGGCCGTCAAGTTCCAGGCGTTACTACACAAGGTCATTGAAAAGATGCCTAGAAGACAATCATGGAATCATCAAAGAATAATTAATTGATTTCCTACTAATCCCACCATAATCCTAAATTAGCCACCAAAAAACCTCAAAAATATCCTACCCATGTCAAGACAAATTTTCCACATCTTTCCATACTATCCGAGCCCCGCTTCAACTTGTTTTCACATGTTTAGACATGCCTCCACATGCTTCGTCACATGCATCATCATGCTTTCACATGGCGTCACATGCTCCCGCATATTTTCACATCTTCATAACTATCTTTCCAAATTTCAACATGTCCCTTTATGACCCGTACCTAACCGAAGCCTTAAAAATCCAAGTCCAAATCCAAGGAGCACCACAAGCCAAAGATTCTATCCAAGCAACCCTTCACCACCAAATGGCATGGCGAGTCCAAAATCATGCCATGGATCTTTGTCTACCCGGAGGAGAAAATGCTTTGCTCTTAAATATTGATGCTACCAAAGGAAACACCATGTGCACCCAAATACCCAGACAAATTTCCAGAGATGAACTTGTCAAAATCCTTCCCGATTCATGGATCACAAATTATGAGAAGCTAAGAGAATCAGGAGGAAACTCTGCAATCTAGTGAACCAACTTTTACCAAAAAAAGTGACAAAACCGTTTGCATAAGCTTTGACCATTCCCATCTCAAAAAACCCAATAAAACCATCTTTTCTTGCCAAATGATCCAACCCAAAGATACAACAGACACTTACCCAGAACCCGATGGAGAATTCTTCTGGAATATCCAAAGCATCATGGAAGAACATGACTGGTGTCAATATTTTGACAACGAAGGGAAAAGAATGTGGTGGTTCAAATGCCCTTTCACTAGACACTGCCCATGGGATCTCGGTTGCACCTGCCAAGATTGTATAGAAAATCCAGTTGGAGAATATAATGAACATCACCAGCGCAAATCTAAATCCAAGAAAAAGGGGAAAACTACTGAAAAAGAATTTCGGGCCAGATATGAGAATAAAGATCCTTCGATTGGCTCATTAAGCCGTCCAGGTAAATATGAATTTCTTGTCAGTTACAAACCCCAAGAATGGCCGAAATTACCTGAAAAATTCACCCCTAGCTGGGAGGATAGTGAAACCATGCCCAAATCCGAACCAACATCATCTCACACCCTAAAAACTGAAAAGCCACCCGAGCCTAAGACTCCATCAACCCAAAGTTCCACACACCCACAAATATTCATGATGAGCCCTTCAAGTTCTAGTCACTCCCAAGATTTTCCTCCACTACAACCTTTTGAAAAGGAGGGTATCAGCCATGCTCCAAAAATCCCCAAAAAGAACATAATACTACCGTCCGGAGAAAAAACCCCAACAAGTGATATTGAAGCAACAATGAACTGGCAATCAGAAAATTCCATCTGCCAGAACAAAGTGCTCAATAATATTGGAAACACCATAAAAAATGTGGCCTATGCACAAAACAAGTTGATGAGCAAAGTGGAAACAATTGAGAAAAAGGTGGAGCGGTCATCGTCTCAACATGCAGGACTGATCAAAGCTTTGGAATTAAGGTTGGCAAATTTACAATATGAGATTTGTCCGCCAGGAACTTCACTTTTCCAATTTTTCCAACAACAACAATAGGAGACGATTTCACTTAAAGAACAAATTCAGCTTCTGAGAAATGATCACTATGAGCCACAAAGAACCTTATCATTCTCTTCAAAACCTACCTTCTTCCCCATATCATCACGAGCATATTCACCACCCAAATTAGACCATACCTTCTCTACTTTTCCATCAACCTCAAAAAATCCAATCTCTTTCACTCGACCAACAAAAGAAGAAGACGATTTTGATATCGCAAAAATGGTTTGGGAAAGTAAAGATGCCCTTGCAGCAAAGAAACAAACCAAGAAAAGGCGAGACCAAGGAGAAAGTTCAAAAGGATCAAATCTTGAAAATCTGGTGATTTCCGACCAGAAGGCTCCAGACCTCTATGTCTCCCAGCCAAGATACATATCAGAAGAAGATACCCCATGGTCAGAATCGCTAAACTCATCAGAAGATGAATCCATGGAAGATAGTTCTCAAGCAAGCAATGAATCCACAACGGAATCTTCCAAAGGAGATGATCCCCCAATATTTGTAAACCAGCCAAGAGATCCAGAAATATCTGAGGTAGATGATGAACAAGAAGGCATGACGGATGAACCAATCCCAGAAAGAAGATATGAGCCTATGGCGTCAAAGCCAGTTGGAACTGGTTTCCACACTTTCACCTTAGATGATGTCAAGGTTTCAAAATGGCCTCAACGGATCCAAGACTTCTATACTTGGATGGTGACCATAAATTTGGTGGAGCGAGAAAAGTATATCATCCTTTCAGAACTCACTTCACGATTCTCAGGAATCCTCAGAGACTGGTGGAATGCACTTGGAATTCAAGACAAAAATGCTTTTCTTACTTCCCAGGATTTTTCTTTCAACATTAGAATCCTACATGAAGTCTTTTGCGGAGATGCTGGCCAAAGACAGGAGAAAATGCGAAGGCAACTCTTCGAGATGAAGTGCGTGTCATTCGACAGAAATGACATTGATAGACATTTTCAAAAAATGGCAAAGATATACTTCGAGATTGGAGGAGATATCAATCTAAAGCAAGCCTTTGTATCTTCTCTTCCAAAGTTGCTGGCAAGTCGAACCATGACCATCATTGAAGAAAAGTTCCAGTCCATAACCATCCCACAAATTGGTTACATCAGGCAAGCTATTTTCGTTGCATTAGATGATATCTGTACGAAGCGCTCTGCCCTGAAACAAATTATCCAACACAATCCAGCACTTGACAAAGCATGCCGCAAATCTGATCTAATCACCGGATCAGGATGTTCTTGCCGCACATCTAGGCGAAGGAGAGAATTCAGAAGGTTCAAATGGCCAAGAATTCCAGATGGAAAGTCAAGGTCCAAGAGACGCACAAAATATTTCGGACGGAGAAGGCCAGGAAATTTTCACAAGAAGAACAGGTGTTTTATTTGCCATAAGATTGGACATTTTGCAAAAAATTGTCCACAATCAAGAAGGTCTGTCAAACTCATTCAAGAGATTGAAGATTACACTGGTATACATCTCGGAAAGGAGGAGGACCTTGAATCAATATTCTCTGTGGATGATGAACCTAATGAAGAAACTTTATTCTCCCTTGATATCTATGAAGAGCAAGACAATTACCAAATCTCAGAACCAATAATCGAGGCTAAAGAGGAGATCAATGCTCTTACTGTTGTTCCTCAAGTAGAAGTCAAAATCTATTCATCCAAGTGGGACAAACCAACTCGAGTTATTGCTTTCATTGATACCGGAGTTGCTTCCTCACTTATAAATCCAGCTGTTTTTCCTGAAGATCAATGGGTACCGCATTTTAAGGATTTCAACACTGCATCAAATGCGATCTTGACCACAACTGTCATTACAAAGCACCCGATCACCATTGAGTTCTTTCCAGGATTGAAGCTCGGGACGAAGCTGCTAGGATCTGATGTACCAGGAAAAGATCTTATTATTGGATTCGACATCTACAGACAGCTCAGAGATCAGCTCCATATCAAGGCTAATGGGATAGCTTTTAAAAGGCAGTTCAGGCCTTATTCTGAAATCCCGAGGCTATTCCAAATCACTAAGGATGAACAGATCAAGGAGATCGAGCAAAATCTCATTGAACAATCATGTGCCGATTCCCACAAAGACTTCATGATGAAAGGGAAACGCCCTCTATGGAAAAATGAAGAATTTTTTATCAAGCTCCCTTTCAAGAAGAATGAAAACATCAATCCAACAAAAGCCAGTCATTTAGGAATGAATCCAGATCATCTGCAACTCGCAAAGAAAGAGTGTGAAGAACTTTTGGAATTTGATCTGATAGAGCCATCAGATTCACAATGGGCATGCGAAGCATTTTATGTCAACAAAAGAGCTGAACAAACAAGAGGAAAACTCAAGTTAGTCATCAACTACCAGCCACTTAACCATTTCCTCCAAGATGACAAATTCCCTATCCCAAATAAACTCACCCTTTTCTCCCACCTAGCCAAGGCCAAATATTTTTCTAAGTTTGATTTAAAGTCGGGATTTTGGCAATTAGGAATTCACCCCGAAGAAAGACCCAAAACAGGATTTTGCATCCCCGATCATCACTTCCAATGGAAAGTTATGCCCTTCGGATTGAAAACTGCACCTTCTTTATTCCAAAAAGCCATGATAAAAATATTCCAACCCATCCTCCATACCTCCCTAGTTTACATTGATGACATCCTGCTATTTAGTGTGACATTTGAAGAACATATCAACTTGCTTCGTCAGTTTGAGGAATTGGTAACACAATACGGGATCATGCTCTCAGCAAAAAAGATGGTTCTTGCTCAAAAGGAAATTGATTTTCTTGGAATGCATTTTGTGCAAGGAGAATATAGTCCAGGACCCCATATATGTCAGGAACTACTCAAATTTCCGGATACCAACTTCACAACAAAGCAGATCCAACAATTTCTGGGCATAATAAATTATGTAAGAGATTTTATTCCAAATATCTCTACATACATTTCTCCACTTACAGAGATGCTCAAGAAAAATGCTCCTCCATAGGGAAAGGAACAAGATGAAGCAGTCCAGGAAAATAAAGGAGATTTCTAAAAATGTCAAGTCCCTCTATATCCCTTCGGACGGTAAGAAGATATTGCAGACAGATGCCAGCAATGAATATTGGAGTGCTGTTCTATTTGAAGAAAAAGATGGCCAGAGGAAAATATGCGGATACGCCAGTGGAAAGTTCAAAGATGCCGAGCAACATTATCACTCCACTTTCAAGGAAATTCTAGCAGTAAAGAATGGAATCAAGAAATTCAATTTCCTCCTTATTCATACAGAATTCCTGATTGAAATGGATATGAAGGCTTTCCCGAAGATGATTCATCTAAATGCAAAAATTATTCCCAATCCTCGGATTCTCAGGTGGGCTCAATGGTTCTCTCCATACAAGTTTCAAGTCAGGCATCTGAAAGGAAAGGATAACATTCTCGCAGATTTTCTGTCCCGATCGGAAGAATTTTCAAGGAGATTTTCCCCAGCAAAATTGAAGTCAAAGGAAAAGCTAATCAGTCACATCTTCATGTTTTCCAGTTTACTAGGAACAAGTTCATTAAAGCCAACAGATCATCCGCCGGAATTGTTCAACCTCATGGATCCCTTTGATCCATCAATTCTTATTGAAAGAAGAACTTATTATGAGCTCGAGGTTTTCCGACAACATGGAGGATCTATTCTCAAGCCTTATGGAGTGAATCCGGAATATCCGTTCTGCCATATATTCATAGCTCAAGCCAAGGATTTTCCACAAGAACTATTATGGTTTTTCTGGTACCTATGCCATCAGTATTATATTTTCATGGAATTCAAATGCAACGTCTTCAAAGAGTTTGATAATATTGCACCAGCTCTTAGAATATTTTTGCAATGGTTCAAACCTAGAAGATACTGGATTAAATGTTTCAGTGATTCCTACACAGCGAAGGTGTTCATGTTTCATAGGCCAGTAAAGATTATTAATGGAAAAGTCCAGGCACAAGCAGAAGCATCATTTTGGTGGAAATTTCCCGTGTCCATTTTATCAATGGAGGAAGAATATAGCGAGGTACAAAGAATCCTTTTTCAGCAAAATAGATGCATCCCGAAAGAAATATGGCCAAAAGATTGGGCAAGCTGGAATTATACAAACAGTCATCCTCACTGGGAAAGAGTCCGGGCAGCAGCAAAAGAATACCAAACTCCATACGAAGTCATCCGAGAAAAAATCACTCAAGACATTTCCAGTCTAAGGCTGAGGATTACATCTTTCAATCCAAAAGAGAAAGAGCACTGTGAAGAATGGCCGTCAAGTTCCAAGCGTTACTACACAAGGTCATTGAAAAGATGGCTAGAAGACAATCATGGAATCATCAAAGAATAATTACCCGATTTCCTACTAATCCCACCATAATCCTAAATTAGCCACCAAAAAACCTCAAAAATATCCTACCCATGTCAAGACAAATTTTCCACATCTTTCCATACTATCCGGGCCCCGCTTCAACATGTTTTCACATGTTTAGACATGCCTCCACATGCTTCGTCACATGCATCATCATGCTTTCACATGGCGTCACATGATCCCGTATATTTTCACATGTTACACCATGTATATTTCACCCGTTTCACATGTTTTCGGTTGTTTTTTAGTTGTTTGCCTAAAGTCCTTCACATGTTTAGAAGGACCCACTTGTAAGATAAGTTTGCCATGTAAGATAGGTTTATTTTATCTATTAAGTTTGTCTTGTAATAACCTCATATTCCTATATAAAGGAGGCCTTGTAGTACTGGTAGGATCATCTAGCAATCATCCTGTAAATCTTCAAAAATCCTTTGTGAAATACTACTTATGAGTGCTTTCTAAATTTCTCTCTTGTTCTTTCTTTCGAATGGATGGAAAGGCCGGTCCATGTATGAAAAATAAGGTAAGTATACTGTAAGAAAGTTATCTTATTATAGTACGAAAGTTTTCTGAGTTATAAACAGACTAACGTTGGTTATAGTACAAAAGTTTTCCGAGTTGTGTAGCTTGGCAAGCCGTCCCTTATGGGTTGTTGAAGCCAGCCCCGTTTGTAGGAAAACTTTTGAGACTATAAACAAATTAACTGTTTGTGTAGCTTGGCAAGCCGTCCCTTATGGGTTTTTGAAGCCAGCCCCTTTAAGTAGGGAAACTTTCGTATTTATGGTATAGTTAGCTTTCTTGTGGTATCTTGCCCTGTTCTTTACTACTTTTGTTATGGTATAGTTAGCTTTCTTGTGGTATCTTGCCCTGTTCTTTACTACTTTTGGTATCAGAGCCATCAGCCACCACGAGCGTTGTCTCCTCCCGATGTTGCCCGCAACAACTGATGGCAATCGACAACTTAGTAAGCTTCGCCCCATGCACTTTTCCCCTTGCACTGTTACTTGCACATTGTTTTGCCATTCCATTGAAAAAAGCCATCAGCCGCCACGAGCCTTGTCGACTCCCGATGTTGCCCGCAATAACCGATGGCAATCGACAACTTAGTAAGCTTCACCCCATGCACTTTGCCCATTGCGGTGCTACTTGCATGTTGCATTGTGGTTCTATTGCTAAAAGCCATCAACCACCACGAGCGTTCTCGCCTCACGACACTAGACACAACTAGCAACAACTGATGGTAATCGGCAACATAGTAAGCTTCGGCCCATGCACTTTGCCCTTTGCGGTGCTACTAGCACGTTTCTTTGCCATTCAATTGCTAAAAGCCATCAGCCACCACGAGCATTGTCACCTCCCGATGTTGCCTGCAACAACCGATGACAATCGACAACTTAGCAAGCTTCGCCCCATACGTTTCGACCCTTGCGGTGCTACCTGCACGTTGCTTTGCCGTTCCATTCCTAAAAGCCATCAGCCGCCACGAGGGTCGTCGCCTTCCAATGTTAGACATAACCAACAAAAAGCGATGGCAATCGGCAACTTAGTAATCTTCGCCCATGCACTTTGCCACTTGCGGTGCTACTTGCACGTTGCTTTGCCATTCCATTGATAAAAGCCATCAGCCTCCATGAGCGTTGTCACGTCCTGATGTTGCCTGCAACAACCAATGGAACGAACATGAATTGAGCTTTGCCCCATCTGCTGCCATTGAGCGATGCTACAGAAAACCAGCAACAACTGATGGCAATCGACCACTTAGTACGCTTCGCCTCATGCATTTCGCCCCTTGCGGTGCTACTTGCACGTTGCTTTGCTGTTCCATTGCTAAAAGCCACCGGCCACCACGAGCTTTGTCTCCTTCTGATGCAAGACACAACCAGCAACAACTGATCGCTGTCGGCAACTTAGTAAGCTTTGCCCATGCACTTCACCCATTGCGGTGCTACTTGCACGTTGCTTTCTGTTCCATTGCTAAAAGCCATCAACCGCCACGAGCATTGTTGCCTCCCGATGTTAGACACATCATGCAACAACTGATCGCAATCGGAAACTAATTAAGATTCGCCCCATGCACTTCGCCCCTTGCGGTGGTACTTGCACGTTGCTTTGTCGTTCTATTGCTAAAAGACATGAGCCGCCATGATCGTTGTCACCTCCCGATGTTAGACACAATTAGCAACAACCGATGGCAATCAGCAATTTAGTAAGCTTTACCCCATGCACTTTTCCCCTTGCAGTGGTAATTGCATGTTGCTTTGCCGTTCCATTGTGAAAGCCATCAGCCGCAACGAGCGTTGTCGCCTCCCGATGTTGCACGCAACAACCGATGGAAATCAACAACTTAGTAAGCTTCGCCCCATGCACTTCACTCTTGCGGTGCTACTTCCATGTTGCTTTGGCGTTCCATTCCTAAAAGCCATCAGCTGCCTCGAGCGTTGTCACCTCCCGTTGAGACACAACCAGCAACAACTGATGGTAATCGGCAACTTAGTAAGCTTAACCCCATGAACTTTGCCCTTCGCGGTTCTACTAGCACGCTGCTTCGCCGTTCCATTGCTAAAAGCCATCAGCCGCCACGAGCGTTGTCCCCTCTCGATGTTGCCCGCAACAACCACTGGCAATCGACAACTTAGTAAGCTTCACCCCATGCACTTCACCCCTTTCAGTGCTACTTGCACGTTGCTTTGCCGTTCCATTGCTAAAAGCCATCAGTCGCCACGAGCGTTGTCGCCTCCCGATGTTAGATATAACCAGCAACAACCGATGGCAATCGGTAACTTGGTAAGCTTGGCCCCATGCATTTTGCCCCTTGGGGTGCTACTTGCACGTTGCTTTGTTGTTCCATTGTGAAAAGCCATCAGCCGGCATGAGCGTTGTTGCCTTCCGATGTTAGACACAACTAGCAAAAACTGATGCCAATCAGCAAATTAGTAAGCTTCAACCCATGCACTTCGCCCGTTGCAGTTCTACTTGCACGTTGCTTTGCCGTTCCATCGCTAAAAGCCATCAGCCCTTATAAGCGTTGTCGCCTCTCATTGTTAGCCATAACCAGACACAACAGATGGCAATCGGCAACTAAGTAAGCTTTGCCCAATGCACTTTTCCCCTTGCAGTGCTACTAGCATGTTGCTTTTGCTGTTCCACTTTTAAAAGCCATCAGCCTCCATGAGCGTTGTTGCCTCCCGATGTTGCCCGTAACAACCGATGGAAATCGACAACTTAGTAAGATTTGCCCCATGCTCTTTTCCCCTTGCAGTACTACTTGCACGTTGCTTTGCCGTTCCATTGCTAAAAGCCAACAGCCGCCACGAGCGTTGTCGCCTCCCGATGTTAGACATAACCAGCAACAATCGATGGCAATCGACAACTTGGTAAGTTTCGCCCCTTGTACTTTGCCCCTTGGGGTGCTACTTGAACGTTGCTTTGTCATTCCATTGCTAAAATCCATCAGCCGGCACGAGCGTTGCTGCCTCCCGATGTTAGACACAACTAGTAACAAGAGATGCCAATCGGCAAGTTTGTAAGCTTCACCCTATGCACTTCGCCCGTTTTGGTTCTACTTGCACATTGCTTTGTCGTTCCATCGCAAAAAGCCATCAGCCCCCATAAGCGTTGTCGCCTCTTATTGTTAGCCATAACCAGCAACAATGGATGGCAATTGGCAATTAAGTAAGCTCTGCCCCATGCATTTTTCCCCTTGCGGTGCTTTTGTTGTTCCATTACTAAAAGACATCAGCCGCCACGAGCGTTGTCGCCTCCCGACGTTGCCGGCAAGAACCAATGGCAATCGACAAATTAGTAAGCTTCACCCCATGCACTTTGCCCTTTGCAGTACTACTTGCACGTTGCTTTGCTGTTCCATTGCTAAAAGCTATCAGCCGCCCCGAGCGTTGTCGCCTCCCGATGTTAGACATAACCAGCAACAACCGATGGCAATTGGCAACTTAGTAAGCTTCGCCCCATGTTCTTTGCCCCTTTGGGTGCTACTTGCATGTTGCTTTGTCGTTCCATTGCTAAAAGACATCAGCCAGCACGAGCGTTGTTGCCTCCCGATGTTAGACACAACCAGTAACAACCGATGCCAATTGGCAAGTTAGTATGCTTCACCCCATGCACTTCGCCCGTTGTGGTTCTACTTGTATGTTGCTTTGTCGTTCCATCGCTAAAAGCCATCAGCCCCCATAAGCGTTTTCGCCTCTCATTGTTAGCCATAACCAGCAACAACCAATGGCAATTGGCAACTAAGTAAGCTCTGCCCCATGTATTTTTCCCCTTGCAGTGCTTTTGATGTTCCATTACTAAAAGACATCAGCCGCCACGAGCGTTGTTGCCTCCTGATGTTGCCTATAACAACTGATGGCAATCAACAACGTAGTAAGCTTCGCCCCATGCACTTTGCCCCTTGCGGTGCTACTTGCACGTTGCTTTGCCGTTCCATTGCTAAAAGCCATCAGCCGCCACGAGTGTTGTCACCTCCCGTTGAGATACAACCAGCTACAACTGATGGCAATCGGCAACTTATTAGGCATTGCCCAATGAACTTTGCCCCTTGCGGTGCTACAAGCACGCTGCTTTGCCGTTTCATTGCTAAAATCCATCAGCCGCCACGAGCGTTGTCTCCTCCCAATTTTTCCGCAACAACCAATGGCAATCGAGAACTTAGTAAGCTTCACCACATGAACTTCACCCCTTACAATGCTACTTGCATGTTGCTTTGCCATTCCATTGCTAAAAGCCATTAGTCGCCACGAGCATTGTCGCCTCTCGATGTTAGACAAAACCAACAACAACCGATGGCAATCGGCAACTTGGTAAGCTTCTCCCCATGCACTTTACCCCTTGCGGTGCTACTTGAACATTGCTTTGTCGTTCCATTGCTAAAAGCCATAAGCCAGCACGAGCGTTGTTGCCCCCGATGTTAGACACAACCAGCAACAACCGATGCCAATTGGCAAGTTAGTAAGCTTCACCCCATGCACTTCGCCCATTGTGGTTCTACTTGCACGTTGCCTTGCCGTTCCATCGCTAAAAGCCATCAGCCCCCATAAGCATTGTCGCCTCTCATAGTTAGCCATAACCAGCAACAACCGATGGCAATCGGCAACTAAGTAAGCTTTTCCCCATGCACTTTTCCCCATGCGGTGCTACTAGCACGTTGCTTTTGCAATTCCATTGCTAAAAGCCATCAGCCGCCTCAAGCGTTGTTCCCTACCGATGTTGCCCGTGACAACCAATGGCAATCGACAACTTAGTAAGCTTCGCCCCATGCACTTTGCCCCTTGTGGTGCTATTTTTACGTTGTTTTGCCGTTCCATTGCTAAAATCCATCAACCACCACGAGTGTTGTGACCTCCCGTTGAGACACAACCAGCTACAACTGATGGCAATCGGCAACTTAGTAAGCTTCGCCCCATGAACTTTTCCCCTTGCGGTGCTACAAGCTTGCTGCTTTGCCGTTCCATTGCAAAAATTCATCAGCCGCTACGAGCGTTGTCTCCTCCCAATTTTTCTGCAACAACCACTGGCAATCGACAACTTAGTAAACTTCGCCGCATGAACTTCACCCTTTACAGTGCTACTTGCATGTTGCTTTGCCATTCAATTGCTAAAAGCCATCAGCCGCCACGAGCGTTGTCACCGCCAGATGTTAGACACAACCAGCAATAACCGATGCCAATCGGCAACTCAGTAAGCTTCGCCCCATGAACTTTTGCCCTTAGGGTGCTACTTGCATGTTTCTTTTCCATTCCATTGCTAAAAGCCATTAGCCACCACGAGCGTTGTCGCCTCGAGATATTAGACACTACCAGCAACAACTGATTGCAATCGGCAACTTAGTAAGCTTTGCCCCATGAACTTTGCCCCTTGTGGTGCTACTTGCACGTTGCTTTGTCGTTCCATTTTTAAAAGCCATCAGCTGCCACGTGCGTTGTCGGCCCCAATTTTAGACACAACCAGCAACAACCGATGGCAATTGGCAACTTAAAAAGCTTTGCCCCATGAACTTTCCCCTTGCGGTGCTACTAGCACGTTGCTTTGCCGTTCAATTGCTAAAAGCCAACAGCCACCACGAGCATTGTGACCTCCCGATGTTGCCCGCAACAACTGATGGCAATCGACAACTTAGTAAGTTTCGCCCCATGTGTTTCACCCTTTGCGGTGCTACTTGCACGTTGCTTTGCCGTTCTATTGCTAATAACCATCAGCCGCCACGAGCGTTGTCGCCTTCCAATGTTAGATAGAACCAGCAACAACCGATAACAATCGATAACATAGTAAGCTTCGCCCATGCACTTTGCCCCTTGCGTTGCTACTTGCACGTTGCTTTGCAATTCCATTGCTAAAAGCCATCAGCAGCCACGAGCGTTGTCGCCTCCTGATGTTGCCCGCAACAACCGATGGAATGAACATCTAGTGAGCATCGCTCCATGAACACGGGGCCTTGCGGCGCTACTTGCACGATGCTCCTTAATTCATTATCTAAAGCCATCAGCTGCCATGAGTGATGCTAGACACAACCAGAACCAACCAATGGTAATCAGCAACTTAGTAGGCTTCGCCCCATGCACTTTGCCTCTTTCGGTGCTACTTGCACGTTGTTTTGCCGTTCCTTTTCTAATAGCCATCAGCCGCCACGAGCATTGTCCCCTCCTGATTTTAGACACAACCAGCAACAACTGATAGCAATAGGCAACTTAAAAAGCTTTTCCTCATGCACTTTTCCCCTTGCGGTGCTATTAGCATGTTGCTTTTCCATTCCATTTCTAAGAGCCATGAGCCGCCACGAGCGTTGTCGCATCCCGATGTTTCCCGCAACAACCGATGGCAATCGACAACTTAGTAAGCTTCGCCCCATGCACTTTTCTCCTTGCACTGCTACTTGCATGTTGTTTGGCCATTCCATTGCTAAAAGCCATCATCCACCACGAGCGTTGTCGCCTCCCGATGTTAGACACAAACGGCAACTACCGATGGCAATCAGCAACTTAGTAAGCTTTGCTCCATGTAATTTTTCCCTTGCAGTGCTACTTGCACGTTGCTTTGTCGTTCCATTGCTAAAAGCTATCAGCCTCCATGAGCGTTCTCGCCTCACCACATTAGACAGAACTAGCAATAACTGATGGCAATCCGCAACTTAGTAAGCTTCGCCCCATGCACTTTGCCCTTTGCGGTTCTACTAGCACGTCGCTTTTCCATTCCATTGCTAAAATCCGTCAGCCACCACGAGCGTTGTCACCTCCCGATGTTGCCCGCAACAACCGATGGCAATCAACAACTTAGTAAGCTTCGCCCCATGTATTTCGACCCTTGCGGTGCTACTTGCACGTTGTATTGCTGTTCCGTTGCTAAAAGCCATCAGCCGCCACGAGCGTTGTCGCCTCACGATGTAAGACAAAACCAACAAAAATCGATGGCAATCGGCAACTTAGTAAGCTTCGCCCATGCCCTTTGCCCCTTGTGGTGCTACTTGCACGTTGCTTTGCCATTCCATTGCTAAAAGCCATCAGCCACCACGAGCGTTGTCACCTCCTGATGTTGCCCGCAACAACCGATGGAACGAACATCAACTGAGCATCGCCCCATGCGCACGGCGCCTTGCGGCGCTAGTTGCACGACACTCCTCCATTCATTGTCTAAAAACATCTGCTGCCATGAGCGATGCTACACACAACCAGCAACAACCGATGGCAATCGACAACTTAGCATGCTTCGCCCCATGTATTTTGCCCCTTGCGGTGCTACTTGCACGTTGCTTTGCCGTTCCATTGCTAAAAGCCATCGGCCACCACGAGTGTTGTCTCCTTCTGATGCAAGACTCAACCAGCAACAACCGATGGCATTCGGCAACATAGTAAGCTTCGCCCATGCACTTTGCCCCGTGTGGTGCTACTTCCACGTTGTTTTACTGTTCCATTGCTAAAATCCATCATCCGCCACGAGCATTGTCACCTCCCAATGTTCGACACAACCTGCAACAACAGATTGCAATCTGCAACTTAGTAAGATTCGCCCCATGCACTTCGCCCCTTGGGGCGGTACTTGCACGTTGCTTTGTTATTCTATTGCTACAAGCCATGAGCCGCCACGATCGTTGTCGCCTCCTGATGTTAGACACAATTAGCAACAACCGATGGCGATCAGCAACTTAGTAAGCTTTACCCCATCCACTTTGCCCCGTTCGATGCTACTAGCACGTTGCTTTGCCGTTCCATTGCTAAAATCCATCAGCCGCTACGAGTGTTGTCACCTCCCGATGTTGCCCGCTACAACTGGATGGAAAGCAACAACTTAGTAAGCTTCGCCCCATGCACTTCACCACTTGCGGTGCTACTTGCATGTTGCTTTGCTGTTCCATTCCTAAAAGCCATCAGCCGCCACGAGCGTTATCACCTCCCGTTGAGACACAACCAGCAACAACTGATGGTAATCGGCAAACTTAGAAAGCTTAACCCCATGAACTTTTCCCATTCAGTTGATACTAGCACGCTGCTTTGCCGTTCCATTGCTAAAAGCCATCAGCCGCCACGAGCATTGTCGCCTCCCGATGTTGCCCGCAATAACCAATGGCAACTGACAACTTAGTAAGCTTCACCCCATGCACTTCGCCCCTTGCAGTGACTTGCACGTTGCTTTGCTGTTCCATTGCTAAAAGCCATCAGTCGCCACGACCGTTGTCGCCTCCCGATGTTAGACATAACCAGCAACAACCGATAGAAATCGGCAACTTGGTAAGCTTCGCCCCATGCACTTTTCCCCTTGGGGTGCTACTTGCATGTTGCTTTGTTGATCCATTGATAAAAAACATCAGCCAGCACGAGCGTTGTTTCCTCCCGATGTTAGACACAACCAGGAACAATCGATGCCAATTGGCAAGTTAGTAAGCTTCAACCCATGTACTTCGCCTGTTGCGGTTCTACTTGCACGTTGCTTTGCTGTTCCATCAGTAAAAGCCATCAGCCCCATAAGCATTGTCGCCTCTCATTGTTAGCCATAACCAGCAACAACCGATGGCAATCGGCAACTTAGTAAGCTTTTCCCCATGCACTTTTCCCCTTGTGATGGTACTAGCACGTTGCTTTTGATGTTCCATTGCTAAAAGCCATCAGCCGCCACGAGCGTTGTTGCCTCCTAATGTTGCCAGTAACAATCGATGGCAATCGACAACTTAGTAAGCTTCGCCCCATGAACTTTGACCCTTGCAGTGCTACTTGCACGTTGCTTTGCCGTTCCATTGCTCAAAGCCATCAGCCACCACGAGTGTTGTCACCTCCCGTTGAGACACAACCAGCAACAACTGATGGCAATCGGCAACTTAGTAAGCTTCGCCCCATGAACTTTTCCCCTTGCGGTGCTACAAGCATGCTGTTTTGCCGTTCCATTGCTAAAAGCCATCAGCCACCACGAGCGCTGTCTCCTCCCAATTTTTCCGCAACAACCAATGGCAATCGACAACTTAGTAAGCTTCGCCGCAAGAACACCCCCCCTTACAATGCTACTTGCACGTTGCTTTGTCATTCCATTGCTAAAAGACATCACCCACCACGAGCGTTGTCGCCTCCCGATGTTAGACACAACCAGCAACAACCGATGCCAATCAGCAACTCAGTAAGCTTCGCTCCATGAACTTTCCCCCTTGGGGTGCTACTTGCACGTAACTTTGCCATTCCATTAAAAAGCCATTAGCCGCCACGAGTGTTGTCGCCTCCAGATGTTAGACACTACCAGCAACAACTGATGGCAATCGGCAACTTAGTAAGCTTCACCCCATGCACTTTGCCCCTTGCGGTGCTACTTGCACGTTGCTTTGCCGTTCCATTTCTAAAAGTCATCATCCGCCACGTGCGTTGCCGCCTCGCAATTTTAGACACAACCAGCAACAACCGATGGCAATTGGCAACTTAAAAAGCTTTGCCCCATGAACTTTCCCCTTGCGGTGCTACTAGCAAGTTGCTTTGCCGTTCCATTGCTAAGATTCATCAGCCGCCATGAGCGTTGTCGCCTCCCGATGTTTCCTGCAACTACCGATGGAAATCTACAACTTAGTAAGCTTCCCCCCATATACTTTGCCCCTTGCAGTGCTACTTGCACGTTGAGTTGACGTTCCATTTCTAAAAGCCATCAGCCGCCACGAGCATTGTGGCCTCCCGATGTTAGACACAACAAGTAACAACCGATGGCAATTAGCAACTTAGTGATCTTCGCTCTTTTCACTTTGACCGTTGCGGTGCTACTTGCACGTTGCTTTGCCCTTCCATTACTAAAGCCCATCAGCCTCCATGAGCGTTGTCGCCTCCAGGTGTTAGACACAACCAGCAATAACTGATGGCAATCAGCAACTTAGTAAGCTTCGCCCCATGCACTTTGCCCCTTGCGGTGCTACTTGCACGTTGCTTCACCGTTCCATTGCTAAAAGCCATCAGTAGCCACGAGCGTTGTCACCTCTAGATATTAGACACAGCCAGCAACAACCGATGGAAATCGGCAACTCAGTACACTTTGCCCCATTTCTTTTGCCCTTTGCGATGCTACTAGCACGTTGCTTTGCCGTTCCATTGCTAAAACCCATCAGCCACCACGAGCGTTGTCACCTCCCGATATTGCCCGCAATAACCGATGCTAGTCGACAACTTAGTAAGTTTCGCCCCTTGCAGTGCTACTTGCACGTTGCTTTGCCGTTCCATTGCTAAAAATAATCAGCCGCCACGAGCGTTGTCGCCTTCCGATGTTAGACACAACCAACAACAACCAATGGTAATCGATAACATAGTAAGCTTTGCCCATGCACTTCTCCCCTTGCGTTGCTACTTGCACATTGCTTTGCCATTCCATTGCTAAAAGCCATCAGCTGCCACGATCGTTGTCACCGCCTAATGTTGCCCGCAACAACCAATGGAACAAACATCTACTGAGCTTCGCTCCATGCGCACGGCGCCTTACGGTGCTACTTGTACAATGCTCCTTCATTAATTGTCTAAAGCCATCAGCTACCAAGAGAGATGCTAGACACAACAAGAACCAACCAATGGCAATCGGCAACTTAGTAGGCTTCGTCCCATTCACTTTGCCCCTTCCGGTGCTACTTGCATGTTGCTTTGCCGTTCCATTTCTAAAAGCCATCAGTCGCCACGATCGTTGTCCCCTCCCGATTTTAGACACAACCAGCAACAACCAATCGCAATAGGCAGCTTAAAAAGCTTTGCTCCATGCACTTTTCCCCTTGCGGTGCTATTAGCATGTTGCTTTTTCATTCCATTGCTAAGAGCCATCAGCTGCCATGAGCGTTGTCGCCTCCCGATGTTGCCCGCAACAACCGATGGGAATCGACAACTTAGTAAGCTTCGCCCCATAAAACTTTCCCCTTGCACTGCTACTTCCACATTTTCTGCCATTCCATTGCTAAATGCCATCAGCCGCCACGAGCGTTGTCGCCTCTCGATGTTAGACACAAACAGTAACTACCGATGGCAATCAGCAACTTAGTAAGCTTCGTTCCATGCACCTTGCTCCTAGTGGTGCTACTTGCACGTTGTTTTGTTATTCCATTGCTAAAAACCATCAGGCACCACGAGCGTTTTTGCCTCACGACATTAGACATAACTAGCAACAACTGATGGCAATGCGCAAGTTACTAAGCTTTGCCCCATGCACTTTGCCCTTTGCGGTGCTACTAGCACGTTTCTTTTCCATTCCATTGCTAAAGGCCATCAACCACCACGAGTGTTGTCACCTCCCAATGTTGCCCGCAACAACCGATGGCAATCGACAACTTAGTAAGCTTCGCCCCATGCGTTTCAACCCTTGCAGTGCTACTTGCACGTTGCTTTGTTGTTCCATTTCTAAAACCCATCAGCCGCTATGAGCATCGTCGCCTCTAGATGTTAGACTCAACCAGAACCAACCGATGGCAATCAGCAACTTAGTAGGCTTCGCCCCATGCACTTTGCCATTTTCGGTGCTACTTGCACGTTGCTTGGCCGTTCCATTTCCAAAAGCCATCAGCCGCCACGATCGTTGTCCCCTCCCAATTTTAGACACAACCAGCAACAACCGATGGCAATAAGCAGCTTAAAAAGCTTTGCCCTATGCACTTTTCCCCTTGCGGTGCTAGTAGCATGTTGCTTTTCCGTTCCATTGCTAAGAGCCATTAGCCGCCATGAGCGTTGTTGCCTCCCAATGTTTCCTGCAATAACCGATGCTAATCGACAACTTAGTAAGCTTCGCCCCATGAACTTTTCCCCTTGCACTGCTTCTTGCACGTTTTTTTGCCATTCCATTGCTAAGAGCCATCAGCCGCCACGAGCGTTGTCGCCTCCCAATGTTAGATACAAACGGCAACTACCGATGGCAATCAGCAACGTAGTAAGCTGCGCTCCATGCACTTTGCCCCTTGTGGTGCTACTTGCACGTTGTTTTGTTGTTCCATTGCTAAAAACCATCAGGCACCACGAGCGTTTTCACCTCACAACATTAGACACAACTAGCAGTAACTGATGGCAATGCGCAAGTTACTAAGCTTCGCACCATGCACTTTGCCCTTTGCGGTGCTACTAGCACGTTGCTTTGTCGTTCCATTGCTAAAAGCCATCAGCCACCACGAGCGTTGTCACCTCGCGATGTTGCCTGCAATAACCAATGGCAATCAACAACTTAGTAAGCTTCGCCCCATGTGTTTCGCCTCTTACGGTGCTACTTGCACGTTGCTTTGCCGTTCCATTACTAAAAACCATCAGCCGCCCCGAGCGTTGTCGCCTTCCGATGTTAGACATAACGAGCAACAACCGAGGGCAATCGATAACATAGTAAGCTTCACCCATGCACATCTCCCCTTGCGTTGCTACTTGCATGTTTCTTTGCCATTCCATTGCTAAAAGCCATCAGCCGCCTCGAGCATTGTCGCCTCCTGATATTGCCCGCAACAACCGATGGCATCGACAACTTAGTAAGCTTTACCCCACGCACTTTGCCGCTAGCGGTGCTACTTGCACGTTGCTTTCCCGTTCCATTGCTCAAATCCATCAGCCGCCACGAGTGTTGTCACCTCCCGTTGAGACACAACCAGCAACAACTGATGGCAATCGGCAACTTAGTATTCTTCGCCCCATGAACTTTTTCCCTTGCAGTTCTACAAGCATGGTGCTTTGTCGTTCCATTGATAAAAGCCATCAGCCGCCACCAGCGTTGTTTCCTCCCAATTTTTTCGCAACAACCAATGGTAATCGCCAACTTAGTAAGCTTCGCCGCATAAACTTCGCCCCTTACCGTGCTACTTGCACACTGCTTTGCCATTCCATTGCTAAAAGCCATCAGCCACCACGAGCGTTGTCGCCTCAGGATGTTAGACACAACCAGCAACAACCGA
This sequence comes from Nicotiana noctiflora, assembly GCA_032618575.1. Lineage (NCBI taxonomy): Eukaryota > Viridiplantae > Streptophyta > Magnoliopsida > Solanales > Solanaceae > Nicotiana > Nicotiana noctiflora. The sequence continues at coordinate 268,101 of JASVEL010010494.1, read as the reverse complement.
TACCAATCAGCAACTCAGTAAGCTTTTCCCTATGCACTTTACCCCTTGGGGTTCTACTTGAACGTTACTTTGCCATTCCATTGCTAAAAGCCATTAGCCACCACAAGCGTTGTCGCCTCCAGATGTTAGACACTACCAGCAACAACTGATGGCAATCGGAAACTTAGTGAGCTTCGCCCCATGCACTTTGACCCTTGCGGTGCTACTTGCACGTTGCTTTGCCATTCCATTTCTAAAAGCCATCATCCGCCACGTGCGTTGTCGTCTCCCAATTTTAGACACAACCAGCAACAACCGATGGCAATTGGCAACTTAATAAGCTTTTCACCATGAACTGTCCCCATGCGGTGCTACTAGAACACGTTGCTTTGTCGTTCCATTGCTAAGAGCCATCAGCCGCCACGAGCGTTGTCGCCTCCCGATATTGCCCGCAACAACCGATGGAAATTGACAACTTAATAAGCTTCCCCCCATGTAATTCGCCCCTTGCAGTGCTACTTGCATGTTGCGTTGACGTTCCATTTCTAAAAGCCATCAGCCGCCACGAGCATTGTGGCCTCTCGATGTTAGACACAACCAGCAACAAGCGATGGCAATCAGCAACTTAGTGATCTTCGCTCCTTGCACTTTGCCCCTTGCGGTGCTACTTGCACGTTGCTTTGCCTTCCATTGCTAAAACCCATCAGCCTCCATGAGTGTTGTCGCCTCCAGATGTTAGACGCAACCAGCAACAACTAATGGCAATCAACAACTTAGTAAGCTTCGCCCAATGCACACCGCCCCATTGCGGTGCTACTTGCACGTTGCTTTACCGTTCCATTGCTAAAAGCCGTCAGCAGCCACGAGGGTTGTCACCTCCCGATATTAGACACAACCAGCAGCAACCGATGGCAATCGGCAACTCAGTGCGCTTCGCCCCATGCACTTTTCCCTTTGCGGTGCTACTAGCACGTTGCTTTGCCGTTCCATTGCTAAAAGCTATCAGCCACCACGAGCGTTGTCACCTCCAGATGTTCCCCGCAATAACCGATGGCAATCGACAACTTAGTAAGCTTTGCCACATTTGTTTCGCCCCTTGCGGTGCTACTTGCACGTTGCTTTGTTGTTCCATTGGTAAAAACCATCAGCCGCCACGAGCGTTGTCGCCTTCCAATATTAGACACAACCAGCAACAACCGATGGAAATCGATAACATAGTAAGCTTCGCCCATGCACTTTGCCCCTTGCGTTGCTACTTGCACGTTGCTTTGCCATTCCATTGCAAAAAGCCATCAGCCTCCACGATCGTTGTCTCCTCCTAATGTTGCCCGCAACAACCGATAGAACAAATATCTACTGAGCTTCGCTCCATGCGCACGGCGCCTTGCGGTGCTACTTGCACGACGCTCCTTCATTAATTGTCTAATGCCATTAGCTGCCACGAACGATGATAGACACAACCAAAACCAACCGATGGCAATCGGCAACTTAGTAGGCTTTGCCCCATGCACTTTGCCCTTTTCAGTGCTACTTGCACGTTGCTTTGCCGTTCCATTTCTAAAAGCCATCAGCCGCCACGATCGTTCTCCCCTCCCAATTTTAGACACAACCAGCAACAACCGATGGCAATAGGAAACTTAAAAAGCTTTGCCCCATACACCTTTCCCCTTCCGGTGCTATTAGCATGTTGCTTTTCCGTTCTATTGCTAAGAACCATCAGCCGCCATGAGCGTTGACGCCTCCCGATGTTGCCCGCAACAACCGATGGCTATCGACAACTTAGTTAGCTTTTCCCCATGCACTTTTCCCCTTACACTGCTACTTGCACGTTGTTTTTCCATTCCATTGCTAAAAGCCATCAGCCGCCACGAGCGTTGTTGCCTCCCGATGTTAGACACAAACGGCAACTACCGATGGCAATCAGCAACTTAGAAAGCTTCGCTCCATGCACTTTTCCCCTTGCGGTGCTACTTGCTCGTTGTTTTGTCGTTCCATTGCTATAAACCATCAGGCACCACGAGCGTTTTCACCTCACGACATTAGACACAACTAGCAATAACTGAAGGTAATGCGCAACTTAGTAAGCTTCGCCCCATTCACTTTGCTCTTTGCAGTGCTACTAGCATGTTGCTTTGTCATTCCATTGCTAAAAGCCATCAGCCACCACGAGCGTTGTCACCTCCCGATGTTGCCCGCAACAACTGATGGCAGACAACAACTTAGTAAGCTTCGCCTCATGCGTTTCGACCCTTGTGGTGCTACTTGCACGTTGCTTTGCCGTTCCATTGCTAAAACCCATCCGCCGCCATGAGCGTTGTCGCCTCCAGAAGTTAGACACAACTAGCAACAAATGATGGCAATCAGCAACTTAGTAAGCTTCGCCCCATGCACTTCGCCCCTTACGGAGCTACTTGCACATTGCTTCACCGTTCCATTGTAAAACGTCATCAGTATCCACGAGCGTTGCCGCCTCCCGATATTAGACACAACCAGCAACAACCGATGGCAATCGGAAACTCAGTAAGCTTCGCCCCATGCACTTTGCCCTTTGCGGTGCTACTAGCACGTTGCTTTTCCGTTCCATTGCTAAAAGCCATCAGCCACTACGAGCGTTGTCAGTTCCCGATGTTGCCCGCAATAACCGATGGCAATCTACAACTTAGTAAGCTTCACCCCATGTGTTTCGCCTCTTGTGGTGCTACTTGCACGTTACTTTGCCATTCCATTGTTAAAAACTATCAGCCGCCACGAGCGTTGTCGCCTTCCGATGTTAGTCCCAACGAGCAACAACCGATGTCAATCGATAACATAGTAAGCTTCGCCAATGCACTTTGCCCCTTGTGTTTCTACTTGCACATTGCTTTGCCATTCCATTGTTAAACGCCATCAGCCGCCACGAGCGTTTTCGCCTCCCGATGTTGCCCGCAACAACCGATGGAAATCGACAACTTAGTAAGCTTCGCCCCATGCATTTTTCCCCTTGCACTACTACTTGCACGTTGTTTTGCCAATCCACTGCTGAAAGCCATCAGCCGCCACGAGCGTTGTGACCTCCTGATGTTGCCCGCAACACCCGATGGCAATCGACAACTTAGTAAGCTTCGCCCCACGCATTTCGACCCTTGCGGTGCTAGTTGCACGTTGCTTTGCCGTTCAATTGCTAAAACCCATAAGCCGCCACGAGCGTTGTCGCCTCCATATGTTAGACACAACAAGCAACAAATGATGGCAATCAGCAACTTAGTAAGCTTCGCCCCATGCACGTTGCCCCTTGCGATGCTACTTGCACGTTACTTCACTGTTTCATTGCTAAAAGCCATCAGCAGCCACGAGCGTTGTCGCCTCCCGATATTACACACAACCAGCAACAACCGATGGCAATCGACAACTCTGTAAGCTTCACCCCATGCACTTTTCCCTTTGCGGTGCTACTAGCACGTTGCTTTACGTTACGTTGCTAAAAGCCATCAGCCACCACGAGTGTTGTCACCTCCCGATGTTGCCCGCAATAACCGATGGCAATCGTGAACTAAGTAAGCTTCGCCCCATGTGTTTCGCCTCTTACGATGCTCCTTGCACGTTGCTTTGCCGTTCCATTGCTAAAAACCATCAGCCGCCCCGAGCGTTGTCACCTTCCGATGTTAGACACAACGAGCAACAACCGATGGAAATCGATAACATAGTAAGCTTTGCCCATGCACTTTGCCCCTTGCATTGCTACTTGCACGTTGCTTTGCCATTCCATTGCTAAAACTCATCAGCCGCCACGAGCGTTATCACCTCCTGATGTTTCTCGCAACAACCAATGGCAATCGACAACTTAGTAAGCTTCGCCCCATGCACTTTGCCGCTTGCGGTGCTACTTGCACGTTGCTTTGCCGTTGCATTGCTCAAAGCCATCAGCCACCACGAGTGTTGTCACCTCCCATTGAGACACAACCAGCAACAATTGATTGCAATAAGCAACTTAGTAAGCTTCTCCCCATGAACTTTTCCCCTTGCGGTGCTACTAGCATGCTGCTTTGCCGTTCCATTTCTAAAAGCCATCAGCAGCCATGAGCGTTGTTTCCTCACGATTTTTCCACAATAACCAATGGCAATCGACAACGTAGTAATCTTCGCCACATGAACTTCTCCCCTTACAATGCCAGTTACATGTTGCTTTGCCATTCCATTGCTAAAAGCCATCAGCCGCCACGAGTGTTGTCGCCTCCCGATGTTAGACACAACCAGCAACAATTGATGCCAATCGGCAATACAGTAAGCTTCGCCCTATGCACTTTGCCCCTTGGGGTGTTACTTGCATGTTACTTTTCCATTCCATTGCTAAAATCTATTAGCAGCCATGAGCGTTGTCGCCTCCAGATGTTAGACACTACCAGCAACAACTGATGGCAATCGGCAACTTACTAAGCTTTGCACCATGCACTTTGCCCCTTGCGGTGCTACTTGCACGTTGATTTGCCGTTCCATTTCTAAAAGCCATAATGCGCCACGTGCGTTGTCGCCACCCAATTTTAGACACAACCAGCAACAACCGATGGCATTTGGAAACTTAAAAAGCTTTTCCCCATGAACTTTCCCCTTGCGGTGCTACTAGCACATTGCATTGCCGTTCCATTGCTAAGAGCCATCAGCCGCCACGAGCGTAGTCGCCTCCCGATGTTGCCCGCAATAACTGATGGAAATTGACAACTTAGTATGCCCCTTGCAGTGCTTCTTGCACGTTGCGTTGACGTTCCATTTCTAAAAGACATCAACTGCCACGAGCGTTGTGGCTTCCCGATGTTAGACACAACCAGCAACAACCGATGGCAATCAGCAACTTAGTGATCTCCGCTCCTTGCACTTCGCCCCTTGCGGTGCTACTTGCACATTGCTTTTCCCTTCCATTTCTAAAACCCATCAGCCTCCATGTGAATTGTCGCCTCCAGATGTTAGACACAACCAGCAACAACTGATGGCAATCAGCAACTTAGTAAGCTACGCCCCATGTACTTCGCCCCGTTGCGGTGCTACTTGCACGTTGCTTCACCGTTCCATTGCTAAGAGCCATCAGCAGCCACGGGGGTTGTCACCTCCCGATATTAGACACAGCCAGCAACAACCGATGGAAATAGGCAACTCAGTACGCTTCGCCCCATGCACTTTTCCCTTTGCGGTGGTACTAGCGCGTTGCTTTACTGTTCCATTGTTAAAAGGCATCAGCCACCACAAGCGTTGTCACCTCCCGATGTTGCCCGCAATAACCGATGGCAATTGACAACTTAGTAAGCTTTGCCCCATGTGTTTCGCCCCTTGTAGTGCTATGTGCACGTTGATTTGTCGTTCCATTACTAAAAACCATCAGCCGCCACGAGCATTGTCGCCTTCCGATGTTAAACACCACCAGGAACAACCGATGGCAATCGATAACATAGTAAGCTTCGCCCATGCACTTTGCCCTTTGCGTTGCTACCTGCACGTTCCTTTGCCATTCCATTACAAAAAGCCATCAGCCACCACGATCGTTGTCTCCTCCTCATGTTGTCCGCAACAACCGATGGAACGAACATCTACTAAGCTTCGCTCCATGCACACGGTGCCTTGTGGTGCTGCTTGCACGACGCTCCTTCATTAATTGTCTAAAGCCATCAGTTGCCATGACCAAAGCTAGAGACAACCAGAACCAACCGATGGCATTCAGCAACTTAGTAGGCTTCGCCCCGTGCACTTTGCCCCTTTCGGTGCTACTTGCACGTTGCTTTGCCGTTCCATTTCTAAAAGCCATCAGCCGCCACGATCGTTCTCCCCTCCAGATTTTAGACACAACCAGCAACAACCGATGGCAATAGGAAACTTAAATAGCTTTGCCCCCACTTTTCCCCTTGTGGTGCTATTAGCATGTTGCTTTTCCGTTCCATAGCTAAGAGCCATCAGCCGCCATGAGCGTTGTCGCCTCCCGATGTTGACCGTAACTACCAATGGAAATCAGCAACTTAGTAAGCTTCGCTCCATGCACTTTTCCCCTTCCGGTGCTACTTGCACGTTGCTTTGTCGTTCCATTGCTATAAACTACCAGGCACCACGAGCGTTTTCGCCTCACGACATTAGACACAACTAGCAACAACTGATGGCAATGCGAAACTTAGTAAGCTTTGCCCCATGCACTTTGCCCTTTGCGGTGCTACTAGCACGTTGCTTTGCCATTCCATTGCTAAAAGTCATCAGCCACCATGACCGTTGTCACCTCCCGATGTTGCCCGCAATAACCGATGACAATCAACAACTTAGTAAGCTTCGCCCCATGCATTTCGACCCTTTCGGTGCTACTTGCATGTTGCTTTGCCGTTCCATTGCTAAAACCCATCAGCCGCCATGAGCGTTGTCGCCTCCAGATGTTAGACACAACCAACAACAAAGGATGGCAATCAGCAACTTAGTAAGCTTCGCCCCATGCACTTTTCCCCTTGCAGGTGCTACTTCCACGTTGCTTCACCGTTCCATTGCTAGAAGCCATCAACACCCACGAACGTTGTCGCCTGCCAATATTAGACACAACCAGCAACAACCGATGGCAATCGGCAACTCGATAAGCTTTGACCCATGAACTTTGCCCTTTGCGGTGCTACTAGCATGTTGCTTTGCCGTTCCATTGCTAAAAGACATCAGCCACCACGAGCGTTGTCACCTCCCGATGTTGCCCGCAATAACCGATGGCAACCGATAACTTAGTAAGCTTCGCCCCATGTGTTTTTCCTCTTGTGGTGCTACTTGCACGTTGCTTTGCCGTTCCATTGTTAAAAACCATCAGCCGCCACAAGCGTTGTCTCCTTCTGATGATAGACACAACGAGCAACAACCAATGGCAATCGATAACATAGTAAGCTTTGCCCATGCACTTCGCCTCTTGCGTTGCTACTTGCACATTGCTTTGCCATTCCATTGCTAAAAGCCAGCAGCCGGCACGAGCGTTGTCGCCTCTTGATGTTGCCCGTGACAACCGATGGAACGAACATCTACCGAGCTTCGCTCCATGCACACGGCGCCTTGCGGCGCTTCTTGCATGATGCTCCTTCATTAATTGTCTAAATCCATCAGCTGCAACGAGCGATGCTAGACACAACCAGAACCAACCGATGGCAATCGGCAAATTAGCATGTTGCTTTTCCGTTCCATTGCAAAGAGCCATCAGCCGCCATGAGCGTTGTCGCCTCCCGATGTTGCCCGCAACAACCGATGGCAATCGACAACTTAGTAAGCTTCGCCCCATGCACTTTTCCCCTTGCACTACTACTTGCACGTTGTTTTGCCATTCCATTGCTAAAAGCCATCAGCCGCTACGAGCATTGTCACCTCCTGATGTTACCCGCAATAACTGATGGCAATCGACAACTTAGTAAGCTTCGCCCCATGCGTTTCGACCCTTGCGGTGCTACTTGCACGTTGCTTTGCCGTTCCATTGCTAAAACCCATCAGCCACCATGAGCATTGTCACCTCCAGATGTTAGGCACAACCAGCAACAAATGATGGCTATCAGCAACTTTGTATGCTTCGCCCCATGCACTTCGCCCGTTGCGGTGCTACTTGCACGTTGCTTTACCATTCCATTGCTAAAAGCCATCAGCAGCCACGAGTGTTGTCGCCTCCCGATATTAGACACAACTAGCAACAACTGATGGCAATCGACAACTCTGTAAGCTTCGCCCCATGCACTTTTCCCTTTGAGGTGCTACTAGCACGTTGCTTTGCCGTTACATTGCTAAAAGACATCAGCCACAACGAGCGTTGTCACCTCCCGATGTTGCCCGCAATAACCGATGGCAATCAGCACCTAAGTAAGCTTCGGCCCATGTGTTTCGCCTTTTACGATGCTACTTGCATGTTGCTTTGCCATTCCATTACTAAAAACCATCAGCCGCCACGAGCGTTTTCACCTTCCGATGTTAGACACAACGAGCAACAACCGATGGCAATCGATAACATAGTAAGCTTCGCCCATGCACTTTGCCCCTTGCATTGCTACTTGCACGTTTCTTTGCCATTCCATTGCTAAATGTCATCAACCGCCACGAGTGTTTTCGCCTCCTAATGTTGCCCGCAACAACCGATGGCAATCGACAACTTAGTAAGCTTCGCCCCACGCACTTTGCCGCTTGCGGTGCTCCTTGCACGTTGCTTTGCCGTTCCATTGCTCAAAGCCATCAGTCACCACGAGTGTTGTCACCTCCCGTTGAGAAACAACTAGCAACAACTGATGGCAATCAGTAACTTAGTAAGCTTCGCCCCTTGCACTGCTACTAGCACATTGTTTTACCATTCCATTGATGAAAGCCATCAGCCGCCACGAGCGTTGTCGCCTCCCGATGTTAGACATAAACGGAAACTACCGATGGTAATCAGCAACTTAGTAAACTTCACCCCATGCACTTTGCCCATTACGGTTCTACTTGCACGTTGCTTTGCCGTTCCATCGCTAAAAGCCATCAGCCCCCATAAGCGTTGTCATCTCTCATTATTAGCCATAACCACCAACAACCGATGGCAATCGACAACTAAGTAATCTTTGCCCCATGCACTTTTCCCCTTTGCGGTGCTACTAGCACGTTTCTTTTGCAGTTCCATTGCTAAAAGACATCAGCCGCCATGAGCGTTGTTGACTACCGATGTTGCCCGTAACAACCAATGACGGTCGACAACTTAGTAAGCTTCGCCGCATGAACTTTACCCCTTACAGTGCTACTTGCACATTGCTTTGTCGTTCCATTTCTAAAAGCCTGCAGCCACCACGAGCATTATCGCCTCCCGATGTTCGACACAACCAACAACGACTGATGCCAATCGGCAACTCAGTAAGCTTCGCCCCACACACTTTGCCCCTTGGGGTGCTACTTGCATGTTACTTTGCCATTCCATTGCTAAAAGCCATTAGCCGCCACGAGCGTCGTTCCCTCGAGATGTTAGACACTACCAGCAACAACTGATGGCAATCAGCAACTTAGTAAGCTTCGCCCCATGCACTTTGCCCCTTGCGGTGCTACTTGCACGTTGCTTTGTCGTTTCATTTCTAAAAGCCATCAGCTGCCACGTGCGTTGTTGCCTCCCAATTTTAGACACAACCAGCAACAACCGATGGAAATTGGCAACTTTAAAAGCTTTGCCCCATGAACTTTCCCCTTGTGGTGCTACTAGCATGTTGTTTTGACGTTCCATTGCTAAAAGCCATCAGCCACCATGAGCGTTGTCACCTCCCGATGTTGCCCGCAACAACAGATGGCAATTGACAAGTTAGTAAGCTTCGCCCCATGTGTTTCGCCCTTTGCGGTACTACTTGCACGTTTCTTTACCGTTCCATTGCTAAAAACCATCAGCCGCCACGAGCGTTGTCGCCTTCCAATGTTAGACACAACCCCCAAAAACTGATGGCAATCGACAACATAGTAAGATTCGCCCATGCACTTCGCCCCTTGCGTTGCTACTTGCACGTTGCTTTACAATTCTATTGCTAAAAGCCATCAGCCGCTACGAGCGTTGTTGCCTCCTGATATTGCCCGCAACAACTGATGGAACGAACATCTACTGAGCTTTGCTCCACTCCTTAATTCATTGTCTAAAGCCATCAGCTGCCACGAGCGATGCTAGACACAACCAGAACCAACCGGTGGCAATCGGCAACTTATGAGGGTTCGCCCCATGCACTTTGCCCCTTTCGGTGCTACTTGCACGTTTCTTTGCCGTTCCTTTTCTAAAAGCCATCAGCCGCCACGAGCGTTCTCCCCTCCAGATTTTAGACACAACCAGCAACAACCGATGCCAATATGCAACTCAAAAAGCTTTTCCCCATGAACTTTTCAACTTGCGGTGCTATTAGCATTTTTTTTTCCGTTCCATTGCTAAAAGCCATCAGCCGCAATGAGCATTGTCACCTCCCGATGTTGCCCGCAACAACTGATGGCAATCGAAAACTTAGTAAGATTAGCCCCATGCACTTTTCCCCTTGCACTGCTACTTGCATGTTGATTTGCCATTCCATTGCTAAAGCCATCAGCCGCCACGAGCGTTGTCGCCTCCCGATGTTAGACACAAACGGCAACTACCGATTGTAATCAGCAACTTAGTAAGCTTCGCTCCATGTACTTTGCCCCTTGCGGTGCTACTTATAGGTTGCTTTGTCGTTCCATTGCTAAAAGCCATCTGCCACCACGAGCGTTCTCGCCTTACGACATTAGACACAACTAGCAACAACTGATGGCAATCCGCATCTTAGTAAGCTTCGCCCCATGCACTTTTCTTTTTGCGGTGCTACTAGCACGTTGCTTTGCCATTCCATTGCTAAAAGCCATCAGCCACCACGAGCTTTGTCACCTCCCGATATTGCCCGCAACAACCGATGGCAATCGACAACTTATTAAGCTTCACCCCTTGCATTTCGACCCTTGCGGTGCTACTTGGACGTTGCTTTGTTGTTCCGTTGCTAACAGCCATCGGCCTTCACGAGCGTTGTCGCCTCCTGATGTAAGACACAACCAACAAAAACTGATGGCAATCGGCAACTTAGTAAGCTTCGCCCATGCACTTTGCCCCTTGCGGTGCTACTTGCACGTTTCTTTGCCATTCAATTGCTAAAATCCATCAGCCACCACGAGCATTGCCACCTCCTGATGTTGCTCGCAACAACCGATGGAAAGAACATCAACTGAGCATCGCCCCATGCGCACAGCGCCTTGCAGCACTACTTGCACGACACTCCTCTATTCATTGTCTAAAGCCATCTGCTGCCACGAGCGATGCTACAGACAGCTAGCAGCAACTGATGGCAATCGACAACTTAGTATGCTTTGCCCTATGCATTTTGCCCCTTGCGGTGCTACTTGCACGTTGCTTTGTCGTTCCATTGCCAAAAGCCATCGGCCACCACAAGCGTTGTCTCTTTCTGATGTTAGACTCAACCAGCAACAACCGATGGCAGTCGGCAACATAGTAAGCTTTGCCCATGCACTTCGCCCCGTGCGGTGCTACTTGCACATTGCTTTGCTGTTCCATTGCTAAAAGCCATCATCCGCCACGAGCATTGTTGCCTCCCAATGTTAGACACAACCTGCAACAACTGATGGTAATCGGCAACTTAGTAAGATTCGCCTCATGCACTTCGCCCCTTGCGGTGGTACTTGCACGTTGCTTTGCCATTCTATTGCTAAATGCCATGAGCTGCCACGATCGTTGTCGCCTCTCGATGTTGCCCGCAACAATCGATGGAAATCGACAACTTAGTAAGCTTCCCTCATGTACTTCTCCCCTTGCAGTGCTACTTGCACGTTGATTTGACGTTCCATTTCTAAAAGACATCAGCCGCCTCGAGCGTTGTGGCCTCCCGATGTTAGACACAACCAGCAACAACCGATGGCAATCAGCAACTTAGTGATCTTCGCTCGTTGCACTTTGCCCCTTGCGGTGTTACTTGCACGTTGCTTTGCCCTTCCATTGCTAAAACCCATCAGCATCCATGAGCGTTCTCACCTCCAGATGTTAGACACAACCAGCAATAACTGATGGCAATCAGCAACTTAGTAAGCTTTGCCCCATGCACTTTGCCCCTTGCGGTGCTACTTGCACGTTACTTTGCTGTTCCATTGCTAAAAGCCATCACCCGCCATGTGCGTTGTCGCCTCCCAATTTTAGACACAACCAGCAACAACCGATGGCAATTGGAAACTTAAAAAGCTTTGCCCATGAACTTTCCCCTTGCGGGTGCTACTAGCACGTTGCTTTGCCGTTCCATTGCTAAGAGCCATCAGCCGCCACGAGCATTGTCGCCTCCCGATATTGCCCGCAACAATCGATGGAAATCGACAACTTAGTATGCTTCTCCCCATGTACTTCGCCCCTTGCAGTGCTACTTGCACGTTGAGTTGACTTCTAAAAGCCATCAGCCGCCACGAGCGTTGTGGCCTCCCGATGTTAGACACAACCAGCAACAACCGATGGCAATCAACAACTTAGTGATCTTTGCTCGTTGCACTTTGCCCCTTGCGGTGCTACTTGCACGTTGCTTTGCCCTTCAATTGCTAAAACCCATCAGCCTCCATGAGCGTTGTCGCCTCCAGATGTTAGACACAACCAGCAACAACTGATGGCAATCAGCAACTTAGTAAGCTTCGCTGCATGCACTTCGCCCCTTGCGGTGCTACTTTCACGTTGCTTCACTGTTCCATTGCTAAAAGCCATCAGCAGCCACGAGCGTTGTCACCTCCTGATATTAGACACAGCCAGCAACAACCGATGGCAATCGGCAACTCAGTACGCTTCGCCGCATGCACTTTGCCCTTTGCGGTGCTACTAGCACATTGCTTTGCCATTTCATTGCTAAAAGCCATCAGCCACCACGAGCGTTGTCACCTCCCGACGTTGCCCGCAATAACCGATGGCAATTGACAAATTAGTAAGCTTTGCCCCATGTGTTTCAACCCTTGCGGTGCTAATTACACGTTGCTTTACCATTCTATTGCTAAAAACCATTAGCCGCCATGAGCGTTGTCTCCTTCCAATGTTAGACACAACCAACAACAACCAATGGCAATCGATAACATAGTAAGCTTCGCCCATGCACTTCGCCCCTTGCGTTGCTACTTGCATGTTGCTTTGCCATTCCATTGCTAAAAGCCATCAGTCGCACGATCGTTGTCGCCTCCTGATGTTGCCCGCAACAACGGATGGAATAAACATCTACTGAGATTTGCTCCATGCGCACGGCGCCTTGCGGTGCTACTTGCACGATTTTCCTTCATTAATTGTCTAAAGCCATCAGCTGCCACAAGCGATGCTAGACACAACCAGAACCAACCAATGGCAATCGGCAACTTAGTAGGATTCGCCCCTTGAACTTTGCCCCTTTTGGCGCTACTTGCACGTTGCTTTGCCGTTCCATTTCTAAAAGACATCAGCCGCCACGATCGTTCACCCCACCCGATTTTAGACACAACCAGCAACAATCGATGGCAATAGGCAACTTAAAAAGCTTTTCCCCTTGCACTTTTCCCCTAGCACTACTACTTGCACGTTTTTTTGCCATACCATTGCTAAAAGCCATCAACCGCCACGAGCATTGTCGCCTCCCAATGTTAGACACAAACGGCAACTACCGATAGCAATCAGCAACATAGTAAGCTTCGCTCCATGCACTTTGCCCCTTGCGGTGCTAGTTGCACGTTGTTTTGTCATTCTATTGCTAAAAACAATCAGGCACCACGAGCATTTTCGCCTCACGACATTAGACACAACTTCCAACAACTGATGGCAATGCGCAACTTACTGAGCTTCGCCCCATGCACTTTGCCCTTTGCAGTGCTACTAAGACGTGGCTTTGCTATTCCATTGCTAAAAGACATTAGCCACCACGAGCATTGTCACCTCCCGATGTTGCCCGCAACAACCGATGGCAATCGACAACTTAGTAAGCTTCGCCCCATGCGTTTCGACCCTTGCGGTGCTACTTGCACGTTGCTTTGCCATTCTACTGCTAAAAGCCATCAGCTGCCACGAGCGTTGTCGCCTCCCGATGTTAGACACAAACGGCAACTACCGATGGCAATCAGCAACTTAGTAAGATTCGCTCCATGCACTTTGCCCCTTGCGGTGCTACTTGCACGTTGTTTTGTCGTTCCATTGCTAAAAACCATCAGGCACCACAAGCGTTTTTGCCTCACGACATTAGACACAACTACCAACAACTGATGGCAATGCGCAACTTATTGAGCTTCGCCCCATGCACTTTGCCCTTTGCGGTGCTACTAGCATGTTGCTTTGCCATTCTATTGCTAAAAGATATCAGCCACCACGAGCTTTGTCACCTCCCGATGTTGCCCGCAATAACCAATGAAAACCGACAACTTAGTAAGCTTCACCACATGCACTTCGCCCCTTGCAGTGCAACTCGCACGTTGCTTTGCTGTTCCATTGCTAAAAGCCATCAGCCACCACAACTCGTTGTCACCTCCTGATGTTAGACATAACCAGCAACAAACGATAGAAATAGGCAAGTTAGTAAGCTTCACTCCATGTACTTCGCCCGTTGCGGTTCTACTTGCATGTTGCTTTGTCGTTCCATCTCTTAAAGCCATCAGCCCCCATAAGCGTTGTCGCCTCTAATTGTTAGCCATAACCAGCAACAACCGATGGCAATGGGCAACTTAGTAAGATTTGCCCCATGCACTTCTCCCCTTGCGATGCTACTAGCACGTTGCTTTTGGTGTTCCATTGCTAAAAGCCATCAGCCTTTACGAGCGTTATTGCCTCCTGATGTTGCCCGTAACAATCGATGGCAATCGACAACTTAGCCCCTTACGGTGCTACTTGCACGTTGCTTTGTCGTTCCATTGCTTAAAGCCATCAGCCGCCACGAGTGTTGTCACCTCCCGTTGAGACACAACCAGCAACAACTGATGGCAATCTGCAACTTAGTAAGCTTCGCCCCATGAACTTTTCCCATAGCGGTGCTACAAGCATGTTGCTTTGCCTTTCCATTGCTAAACCACCACGAGCGTTGTCTCCTCCCAATTTTTCCATAACAACCAATGGCAATCGACAACTTAGTAAGCTTCGCCGCATGAACTTCGCCCCTTACAGTGCTACTTGCACGTTGCTTTGCCATTCTATTGCTAAAAGCCATTACCCACCACGAGCGTTGTCGCCTCCTGATTTTAGACACAACCAACAACAACCGATGATATTCAGCAACTCAGTAAGGTTCGCCCCATGCACTTTGCCCCTTGGGGTGCTACTTGCACGTTACTTTGCCATTCCATTTCTAAAAGCCATTAGCCTCCACGAGCATTGTCGCCTCCAGATGTTAGACACTACCAGCAAAAACTGATGGCAATCGACAACTTAGTAAGCTTCGCCCCATGCACTTTGTCCCTTGCGGCGCTACTTCCACGTTGCTTTGCCGTTCCATCTAAAAGGCATCATCCGCCACGTGCGTTGTCGCCCCCCAATTTTAGACACAACCAACAACAACCTATGGCAATTTAAAACATAAAAAGCTTTTCCCCAAGAACTTTCACCTTGAGGTGCTAATAGCACGTTGCTTTGCTGTTCCATTGCTAAGAGCTATCAGCCGCCACGAGCATTGTCGCCTCCCGATATTGCCCGCAACAACCGATGGAAATCAACAACTTAGTAAGCTTCCCCCATGCATTTCGCCCCTTGCAGTGCTACTTGCACGTTGAGTTGACGTTCCATTTCTAAAAGCCATCAGCCGCCACGAGCATTGTCGCCTCCCGATGTTAGACACAACCAGCAACAACTGGTGCCAATCGGCAACTCAGTAAGCTTCACCCTATGCACTTTGCCCCTTGGGGTGCTACTTACACGTTACTTTGCCATTCCACTGCTAAAAGCCATTAGCCGCCACGAGCGTTGTCGCCTCCAGATGTTAGACACTACCAGCAACAAGTGATGGCAATCAGAAACTTAGTAAGCTTCGCCCTATGCACTTTGCCCCTTGCGGTGCTACTTGCACGTTGCTTCACTGTTCCATTGCTAAAAGCCATCAGCAGCCACGAGCGTTGTCACCTCCCGATATTAGACACAGCCAGCAACAACCAATGGCAATTGGCAACTCAGTACGCTTCGCCGCATGCACTTTGCCCTTTGCGGTGCTTCTAGCACGTTGCTTTGTCGTTCCATTGCTAAAAGCCATGAGCCACCACGAGCGTTGTCACCTCCCGATGTTGCACGCAATAACCGATGGCAATTGACAACTTAGTAAGCTTCGCCCCATGTGTTTCATCCCTTGCAGTGCTACTTGCATGTTGCTATATCGTTCTATTGCTAAAAACCATCAGTCGCCACGAGCGTTGTCGCCTTCCAATGTTAGACACAACCAACAACAACTGATGGCAATCGATAACATAGTAAGCTTCGCCCGTGCACTTTGCCTGTTGTGTTGCTACTTGCACGTTGCTTTTCCATTCCATTGCTAAAAGCCATCAGCCGCCATGATCGTTGTCACCTCCTGATGTTGCCCACAACAACTAATGGAACGAACATCTACTGAGCTTCGCTCTATGCGCACGGTGCCTTGCGGTGCTACATACACGATGCTCATTCATTAATTGTCTAAATCCATCAACTACCACGAGCGATGCTAGACACAACCAGAACCAACCGATGGCAATCGGAAACTTAGTAGGCTTCGCCCCATGCACTTTGCCGCTTTTGGTGCTACTTGCACGTTGCTTTGCCGTTCTATTACTAAAAGCCATCAGCTTCCATGATCGTTGTCCCCTCGCGATTTTAGACACAACCAGCAACAACAGATGGCAATAAGCAACTTAAAAAGCTTTGCCACATGCACTTTTCCCCTTGCACTGCTACTTGCACATTTTTTTGCCATTCCATTGCTAAAAGCCATCAGTCGCCACGAGCGTTGTTGCCTCCCGATGTTAGACATAAACAGCAACTACCGATGGCAATCAGCAACTTAGTAAGCTTCACTCCATGCACTTTGCCCCTTGCGGTGCTACTTGCACGTTGTTTGGTCGTTTCATTGCTAAAAACCATCAGGCACCACGAGCATTTACGCCTCACGACTGTAAGGCCCCATAAAATTTTTGTGCATAAAACCTAGTAGTTGTGGTGTCATGGTCCGAATAATGTGTTAGGAATGCGTAGAATTCTTCGCGGCGAGCTTGCTCGCCGCGGTTCGAACCCTTGGTAGTGATTTAAGTTTCAAAAATGTAGAGAATTAATTTTTCCGAAAAATGTCAAATATGCGGTCAAGAATGCGACCGCAAACCTGACATGCGGACCGCATTCTGACCGCAAATCGTTCCGGAGAGTTGCCCAAAATCGTGTCAAAAGTGCGGTCGATATGCGATCGCATGTCAAATCTGCGGTGCACTTTTGCGACCGCGGAATCAACATGCGGTCCGCATAGTGACCGCATTCCTTAACAGAACCTGCATAACTTTGAGGCCATTTTTGCGGTCACTTTGCGGACCGCATGTTGATTCTGCGGTCGCATAGTGACCGCATATTTGATCCCGACCCAGATTTTTGTAACATTTTGACCCGATCTCTTCTTTAATATAACACCTTTCTTCTTCATTTTATCATATCATCTCACCAAAATTAGAGAGAGAAGAGAGGGTTTTTAGAGAGAGAAGTTCTTCATCTTCAAAGATTGTTCCAACTACTTAATTCCAAGGGATTCTAGGGCAAGGATTCAACTTCCCCAATATTTTCAAGGTAAAAACCCTAACTATTTTCTTGATTTTCAGTTTTAATTGGGTAAAGAGAGGTTTGCATAAAATAGCTTTTGAAAATAGAATTTTACACTCATGCATGATTATTGAACTTGATTTCTAGTAAAAAGAAGTGAGTAGAAGTAAGAGTCTTCAAGAACAAGGTTGGCAAGAGTAGGATATCTTGGGTAAGCATAAAGTAGGAAGAAAGAGCATCACCAGGTATGTATGGCTAATTTTGATGCTTGTAAAATCGCCCAAAATGTGTGCGAATTGTTTTGGCATGTGTCAAATTGAGAAATTTTACGTAATTGTTTGATTTCCTTGTTGAGCATTTGATTGATGTTGAACTACGTGTGGTGTGGTATGAAATATGATTGGAAAGATAAAAAGGTAATCGAGATTGGTAAAGAATTGGGAACAACCATTGTGATGGCATAATTGGCCTATTGTGGAAGGAATTTGAAACACCTTAATTGTGGTAAATTGTTGAACATGATTATATGGGCATATTCGATTTTGGAATACTTGTAACTTGGTTTTGATATTGGCTTGAGAAAAAAATTGAGAACATGAACCAATGTGTAAGTGGCTTATTTGAACTTGTTGAAATTGTGTGTAGTACCTTATCTGCTGTTTGAAATTGTTGTGTTTTCAACTGTAAGGTGGGGTCGTGTTGCGCGCCGCAACGTGGTGAAATAAGGTGTGGGTTGGGGTGATAAGGGTGGCCGAGGTAATAAGGGTGGTCAGGGGGCAATAAGGATGGAAAGTGATCGAAATCGCTATTATAAATTGATACATAAATCAATAATGTGAAATTGTGAAAGGAGACAGCAGGAGAGTTTGCAACCTGTGGGGCACTGATTGCCCCTTTGTTTGACTACTTGTACTTTACGTGATTGATTGGTTATTGTTAAATTGGTTGATTGTAGAAAGTGCTTTGTGTTGAGAATTATTTGAAATAAGAAAAATGTGGAAACATGGTTGGCTGGATTAATTAATTGTTGATGTAATTTAATGGCTTGAGTTTACTTGGGACAAAGTTTGTCCATACATACCGGTACAATTCAAGTGTACTGACGTCCCTTTTGCCGGGGGCGCTACATTCGTGTCATGATTGTAGGTGGATCAGTAGCAGGCACTTCAGCTCATCGGCGGTAGTATCCTTCTCCTTCCACTGCCCGTTTTGGTGAGCCCCTTTCTTCCTCGGGGCCTTGTGTGGTTCTTGCCACTTCGGTTTAGATTTTCATTTTGGTTTGTAAGGTATAGCCGGAGCCTTGTTACCGGCAAGTATTGTATTTCCCTTTTGTATCCTAGAGGCTCTGTAGACATGAAAACTGTGGGACTCCAGTCTTATGTATATATATTGTGTTATGTCGGGCGTTGTAAAAATTGAAATCTAGTTAATGAATCACTCGTATCGTTTTATTTGTTTAATGTGAAATCAATTATGATTAGTAATATATTTGGTTAATGAGAAACGGTCAACACAGGGGTAACGCGTGGGAATGAAAGGCACCCAGGTCCGCTTGACTGGGGCAACCCGGTCAGGCGCCGGTCATGTTCCTCGATTTGGGGCGTGACAACGACATTAGACACAACTACCAACAACTGATGGCAATGCGCAACTTACTGAGCTTTGCCCCATGTACTTTGCCCTTTGCGGTGCTACTAGCACGTTGCTTTGCCATTCTATTGCTAAAAGACATCAGCCACCACGAGCATTGTCACCTCACAATGTTGCCCGCAATAACCGATGTCAATCGACAACTTAGTAAGCTTCGCCCCATGCGTTTCGACGCTTGCGGTGCTACTTGCACGTTGCTTTACCGTTCCATTGCTAAAACCCATCAGCCGCCATGAGCGTTGTCGCCTCCAGATGTTAGACACAACCAGCAACAAATGATGGCAATCAGCAACTTAGTAAGCTTCGTCCCATGCACTTCGCCCCTTGCGGTGCTACTTGCACGTTGTTTCACCGTTCCATTGCTAAAAGCCATCAGCTGCCACGAGCGTTGTCGCCTCCCAATATTAGACACAACCTGCAACAATCGATGGCAATCGACAACTCAGTAAGCTTCGCCCCATGAACTTTTCCCTTTGCGGTGCTACTAGCACGTTGCTTTGTCGTTCTATTGCTAAAATCCACCAGCCACCACGACCGTTGTCACATCTTGATGTTTCCCGTAATAACCGATGGCAATCGATAACTTAGTAAGCTTTGCCCCATGTGTTTCGCCTCTTGCGGTGCTACTTGGACGTTGCTTTGCTATTCCATCACTAAAAACCATCAGCTTCCCCAAGCGTTGTTGCCTTTCGATGTTAGACACAACGAGCAACAACCGATGGCAATCGATAACATAGTAAGCTTCGCCTATGCACTTCGCCCCTTGCGTTGCTACTTGCACGTTGCTTTACAATTCCATTGCTAAAATCCATCAGCCGCCACGAGCATTGTCACCTCCTAATATTGCCCGTAACAACCGATGGCAATCGACAACTTAGTAAGCTTCGCCCCATGCACCTTTCCCCTTGCGGTGCTACTTGCACGTTGCTTTGCCGTTCCATTGCTCAAAGCCATCAGCCCCCACGAGTGTTGTCACCTCCCGTTGAGACACAACCAGCAACAAATGATGGCAATTGGTAACTTAGTAAGCTTTGCCCCATGAACTTTTCCCCTTGCGATGCTACAAGCACACTGCTTTGCCGTTCCATTGCTAAAAGCCATCAGCCGCCACGAGCGTTGTCTCCTCCCGATTTTTCCGCAACAACCAATGGCAATCGACAACTTAGTAAGCTTCGACGCATGAAATTCGCCCCTTACAGTGCTACTTGCACGTTGCTTTGCCATTCAATTGCTAAAAGCCATCAGCCGCCACGAGCGTTGTCGCCTCCCGATGTTAGACACAACCAGCAACAACCGATGCCAATCGGCAACTCAATAAGCTTCGCCCTACGCACTTTTCCCCTATGCATGTTACTTTGCCATTCCACTGCTAAAATCCATTAGACGCCAAGAGCGTTGTCGCTTCCAGATGTTAGACACTACCAGAAACAACTGATGGCAATCGAAAACTTAGTATGCTTCGCCCCATACACATTGCCCCTTACGGTGCTACTTGCACGTTACTTTGCCGTTCCATTTCCAAAAGCCATTATCCGCCATGTACGTTGTCACCTCCCAATTTTAGACACAACCACCAACAACCGATGGCAATTGGCAACTTAAAAAGCTTTGCCCATGAACTTTCCCCTTGCGGTGCTACTAGCACGTTGCTTTGTCGTTCCATTGCTAAACTCCATCAGCCGCAACGAGCGTTGTCGCCTCCCGATGTTGCCCCCAACAACCGATGGAAATTGACAACTTAGTAAGCTTCCCCCATGTACTTCGCCCCTTGCAGTGCTACTTGCACGTTGCGTTGAAGTTCCATTTCTAAAAGCCATCAGCCTCCACGAGCGTTGTGGCCTCCCGATGTTAGACACAACCAGCAACAACCGATGGCAATCAACAACTTCGTCATCTTGGCTCATTGCACTTCGCCCCTTGCAGTGTTACTTGCACGTTGCTTTGCCCTTCCATTGCTAAAACTCATCAGCCTCCATGAGAGTTGTCGCCTCTAGATGTTAGACACAACCAACAACAACTGATGGCAATCAGCAACTTAGTAAGCTTCGCCCCATGCACTTCGCCCTTTGCGGTGCTACTTGCACGGTTTTTCACCGTTCCATTGCTAAAAGCCATCAGCAGCCACGAAGGTTGTCACCTTCAAATATTAGACACAGCCAGCAACAACCGATGGCAATCGACAACTCAGTACGCTTCGCCGCATGCACTTTGCCCTTTACCCTTTGCGGTGCTACTAGCACGTTGCTTTGCTGTTCCGTTGCTAAAAGCCATCAGCCATCACGAGCGTTGTCACCACCTGATGTTGCCCATAATAACTGATGGCAATCGACAACTTAGTAAGCTTTTCCTCATGTGTTTCACCCCTTGCGGTGCTACTTGCACGTTGCTCTGCTGTTCGAATGCTAAAAACCATCAGCCGCCACGAGCATTGTCGCCTTCCGATGTTAGACACAACCAGCAACAACCGATGGCAGTCGATAACATAGTAAGCTTTGCCCATGCACTTCGCCCCTTGCGTTGCTACTTGCACATTGCTTTCCCATTACATTACAAAAAGCCATCAGCCGCCAAGATCGTTGTCGCCTCCTGATAATCCCCGCCAAGTAGAACGAACATCTACTGAGCTTCGCTCCGTACGCACGGTGCCTTGCGGTGGTACTTGCACGATGCTCCTTCATTAATTGTCTAAAGCCATTAGCTGCCACGAGCGATGCTAGACACAACTAGAACCATCCGATGGCAATCTGCAACTTATTAGGCTTCGCCCCATGCACTTTCCCC
Source organism: Nicotiana noctiflora (assembly GCA_032618575.1). Taxonomy (NCBI): domain Eukaryota; kingdom Viridiplantae; phylum Streptophyta; class Magnoliopsida; order Solanales; family Solanaceae; genus Nicotiana; species Nicotiana noctiflora. The sequence continues at coordinate 246,491 of JASVEL010010494.1, read as the reverse complement.
CTTTCGGTACTACTTGCACGTTGCTTTACCATTCCATTTCTAAAAGCCATCAGCCGCCACGACCGTTGTCCCCTCTCGATTTTAGACACAACCAGCAACAACCGATGGTAATAGGAAACTTAAGAAGCTTTTCCCCTTGCGGTGCTATTAGCATGTTGCTTTTCCATTCCATTGCTAAGAGCCATAAGCTGCCATGAGCGTTGTCGCCTCCCGATGTTGCCCACAACAACCGATGGCAATCGACAACTTAGTAAGCTTCGCTCATGCACTTTTCCCCTTGGACTGCTACTTGTACGTTGTTTTTCCATTCCATTGCTGAAAACCATTAGCCGCCACGAGCGTTGTCGCCTCCCGATGTTACACAAACGGCAACTACCGATGGCAATCAGCAACTTAATAAGCTTCGCTCCATGCACTTTTCCCCTTGTGGTGCTACTTGCACGTTGCTTTTTCATTACATTTCTATAAACCATCAGGCACCACGAGCGTTTTCGCCTCACAACATTAGACACAACTAGCAACAACTGATGGCAATGCGCAACTTAGTAAGCTGCGCCCCATGCACTTTGTTCTTTGTGGTGCTACTAGCACGTTGCTTTGCCATTCCATTGCTTAAAGCCATCATCCACCACGAGCGTTGTCACCTCTCGATGTTGCCCGCAACAACCAATGGGAATCGACAACTTAGTAAGCTTCACCCCATGCCTTTCGACCCTTGCGGTGCTACTTGCACGTTGCTTTGTCGTTCCATTGCTAAAACCCATCAGCCACGATGAGCGTTTTCGCCTCCAGATGTTAGACATAACCAGCAACAAATAATGGCAATCAGCAACTTAGTAAGCTTCGCCCCATGCACTTTGCCCCTTGCGGTGCTACTTGCACGTTGCTTCACCGTTCCATTGCTAAAAGCCATCAGCAGCCACGAGCGTTGTCGCCTCCTAATATTAGACACAACCAGTAACAACCGATGGCAATCGGCAACTCAGTAAGCTTCGCCCCATGCACTTTGCCCTTTGCAGTGCTAATAGCACGTTGCTTTGCCATTCAATTGCTAAAAGGCATCAGCCACCACGAGCTTTGTCACCTCCCGATGTTGCCCGCAATAACAGATGGCAATCGACAACTTAGTAAGCTTCGCCCCATGTGTTTCGCCTCTTGCGGTGCTACTTGCACGTTGCTTTGTCGTTCCATTGCTAAAAACCATCAGCCGCCACGAGCGTTGTCGCCTTCCGATGTTAGACACAACGAGCAACAACCGATGGCAATTGATAACATAGTAATCTTCGCCCATGCACTTTGCCCCTTGCGTTGCTACTTGCACATTGCTTTGCCATTCCATTGCTAAAAGCCATCAGCCGCCACGAGCGTTGTTGCCTCCTGATGTTGCCCGTAACAACCGATGGAACGAACATCTACCGAGCTTTGCTCCATGCGCACGGTGTCTTGCGGTGCTACTTGCATGATGCTCCTTCATTAATTGTCTAAATCCATCAGCTGCCACGAGCGATGCTAGACACAACCAGAACCAATTGATGGAAATCGGCAAATTAGCATGTTGCTTTTCCGTTCCATTGCTAAGATCCATCAGCCGCCGTGAGCTTTGTCTCCTCCCGATGTTGCCCGCAACAACCGATGGCAATCGACAACTTAGTAAGCTTCGCCCCATGCTTTTCCACCCTTGCGGTGTTACTTGTACATTGCTTTGCCATTCCATTGCTAAAAGACATCAGCCGCCACGAGCATTTTCTCCTTCCGATGTTAGACACAACCAACAAAAACTGATGGCAATCGGCAACTTACTAAGCTTCGCCCATGCACATTTCCCCTTGCGGTGCTACTTGCACGTGGCTTTGCCATTCCATTGCTAAAAGCCATCAGCCATCACGAGCATTGTCACCTCCTGATGTTGCCTGCAACAACCGATGGAACGAACTTAAACTAAGCTTCGCCCCATGCGCACGGCGCCTTGCGGCGCTACTTGCATGACGCTCCTACATTCATTTTCTAAAGCCATTTGCTGCCACGAGCAATGCTACACACAACCAGCAACAACTGATGGCAATCGACAACTTAGTACGCTTCGCCCCATGCATTTCACCCCTTGTGGTGCTACTTGCACGTTGCTTTGCCTTTCCATTGCTAAAAACCATCAGCCACCACGAGCGTTGTCTCCTTCTGATGTAAGACACAACCAGCAATAACCGATGGCAGTCGGCAATTTAGTAAGCTTTGCCCATGCACTTTGCCCCTTGCGGTGCTACTTTCACGTTGCTTTGCTATTCTATTGCTAAAAGCCATCAGCCGCCACAAGCATTGTCGCCTCCCGATGTTAGACACAACCTGCAACAACTGATGGCAATCGGCAACTTAGTAAGATTCGCCCCATGCACTTTGCCCCTTGCGGTGGTATTTGCACGTTGCGTTGCCGTTCTATTGCTAAAAGCCATGAGCCGCCACGATCATTATCTCCTCCCGATGTTAGACACAATTAGCAACAACCGATGGCATTCAGCAACTTAGTAAGCTTTACCCCATGCACTTTACCCATTGCGGTGCTACTAGCACATTGCTTTGCTGTTCCATTGCTAAATCCATCTGCCACCACGAGCGTTGTCGTCTCCTGATGTTGCCCGCAACAACTGATGGAATGAACATCTACCGAGCTTCGCTCCATATGCACGGCGCCTTGCGGTGCTACTTGCACGATGCTCCTTCATTAATTGTCTAAGTACATCAGCTGTCACGATCGATGGTAGACACAACCAGAACCAACCGATGGCAATCGGCAAATTAGCATGTTGCTTTTCCGTTCCATTGCTAAGAGCCATCAGCTACCATGAGCATTGTCGCCTCCCGATGTTGCCTGCAACAACCAATGGCAATCGACAACTTAGTAAGCTTCGCCCCATGCACTTTTTCCCTTGCACTGCTACTTGCACGTTGTTTTGCCATTCCATTGCTAAAAGCCATTAGCCGCCACGAGTGTTGTCGCCTCCCGATGTTAGACACAAACGGCAACTACCGATGGCAATCAGCAACTTAGTAAGCTTCGCTCCATGCACTTTGCCACTTGCGGTGCTACTTGCACGTTGCTTTGTCGTTCCATTGCTAAAAACCATCAGGCACCACGAGCGTTCTCGCCTAACGACATTGGACACAACTAGCAATAACTGATGGGGATCTGCAACTTAGTAAGCTTCGCCCCATGCAATTTGCCCTTTGCGATGCTACTAGCACATTGCTTTGTGATTCCATTGCTAAATGCCATCAGCCACCACGAGCGTTGTCACCTCCCAATGTTACCCGCAAGAACCGATGGCAATCGACAACTTAGTAAGCTTCGCCCCATGCATTTTGACCCTTGCGGTGTTACTTGTACATTGCTTTGTCGTTCCATTGCTAAAAGCCATTAGCCGCCACGAGCATTGTCGCCTTCCGATGTTAGACACAACCAACAAAAACCGATGGCAATCGTCAGCTTAGTAAGCTTCGCCCATGCACTTTGCCCCTTGCGGTGCTACTTGCACGATGCTTTGCCATTCCATTGCTAAAAGCCATCAGCCACCACGAGCGTTGTCATCTCCTGATGTTGCCTGCAATAACCGATGGAACAAACATCAACTAAGCTTCGCCCCATGCGCATGGAGCCTTGCGGCGCTACTTGCACGACGCTCCTACATTCATTGTCTAAAGCCATTTGCTGCCACGAGCGATGCTACACACAACCAGCAACAACCGATGGCAATCGACAACTTAGTACGCTTCGCCCCATGCATTTTGCCCCTTGTGGTGCTACTTCCACATTGCTTTGCCGTTCCATTGCTAAATACAATCGGCTACCACGAGCGTTGTCTCCTTTTGATGTAAGACACAACCAGCAATAACCGATGGCAGTCGGCAACTTAGTAATCTTCGCCCATGCACTTTGCCCCTTGCGGTGATACTTTCATGTTACTTTGGTGTTCTATTGCTAAAAGCCAACAGCCGCCACAAGTATTGTCGCCTCCCGATGTTAGACACAATCTGCAACAACTGATGGCAATTGGCAACTTAGTAAGATTCGCCACATGCACTTTGCCCCTTGCAGTGGTATTTGCACGTTGCTTTGCCGTTCTATTGCTAACAGCCATGAGCCGACACGATCATTATCTCCTCCCGATGTTAGACACAATTAGCAACAGCCGATGACATTCAGCAACTTAGTAAGTTTTACCCCATGCACTTTGCCCCTTGCAGTGCTACTAGCACATTGCTTTGCCGTTCCATTGCTAAAAGCCATCAGCCGCCACGAGCGTTGTTGCCTCCTGATGTTGCCCGCAACAACGATGGAACGAACATCTACCGAGCTTCGCTCCATGCGCACGGCACCTTCCGGCGCTACTTGCACAATTCTCCTTCATTAATTGTCTAAATCCATCTGCTGTGATGAGCGATGCTAGAAATAACAAGAACCAACCGATGGCAATCGGCAAATTAGCATGTTGCTTTTCCGTTCCATTGCTAAGAGCCATCAGCCGCCATGAGCGTTGTCGCCTCCCGATGTTGCCCGCAACAACCGATGGCAAACGACAACTTAGTAAGCTTCGCCCCATGCACTTTTCCCCTTACACTGCTACTTGCACGTTTTCTTGCCATTCCATTTCAGAAAGCCATCAGCCGCCACGAGCGTTGTCGCCTCCCGATGTTAGACACAAACGGCAACTACCGATGGCAATCAGCAACTTAGTAAGCTTCGCTCCATGCACTTTGCCCCTTGCGGTGCTACTTGCACGTTGCTTTGTCGTTCCATTGCTAAAAACCATCAGGCACCACGAGTGTTCTAGCCAAACGATATTAGACACAACTAGCAACAACTGATGGGAATCTGCAACTTAGTAAGCTTTGCCCCATGCACTTTGCCTTTTGCGGTACTACTAGCACGTTACTTTACGATTCCATTGCTAAAAGCCATCAGCCACCACGAGCGTTGTCACCTCCCGATGTTGCGCGCAACAACCGATGGCAATCAACAACTTAGTAAGCTTTGCCCCATGCGTTTCGACCCTTGCGGTGTTACTTAGACATTGCTTTGCCGTTCCATTACTAAAAGCTATCAGCCACCATGAGCATTGTCTCCTTCCGATGTTAGACACAACCAACTAAAACCGATGGCAATCGGCAACTTAGTAAGCTTCGCCCATGCACTTTGCCCCTTGCGGTGCTACTTGCACGTTGCTTTGCCATTCCATTGCTATAAGCCATCAGCCACCACGAGCGTTGCCACCTCCTGATGTTGCCCGCAATAACCGATGGAATGAACATCAACTAAGCTTCGCCCCATGCGCACGGCACCTTGCGGCGCTACTTGCATTACACTCCTACATTCATCGTCTAAAGCCATTTGCTGCCACGAGCGATGCTACACACAACCAGCAACAACCGATGGCAATCGACAACTTAGTACGCTTCGCCCTATGAATTTCGCCCCTTGCAGTGCTACTTGCACGTTGCTTTGTCGTTCCATTGCTAAAAGCCATCGGCCACCACGAGCGTTGTCTCCTTCTGATGTAAGACACAACCAGCAATAAGCGATGGTAGTCGGCAACTTAGTAAGCTTCGCCCATGCACTTTTCCCCTTGTGGTGATACTTTCACGTTGCTTTGCTGTTCTATTGCTAAAAGCCATCAGCCGCCACAAGCATTGTTGCCTCCTAATGTTAGACACAACCTGCAACAACTAATGGCAATCGGCAACTTAGTAAGATTCACCCCATGCACTTTGCCCCTTGCGGTGGTATTTGCACGTTGCTTTGCCATTCTATTGCTAAAAGCCATGAGCCGCCACGATCATTATCTCCTCCTGATGTTAGACACAATTAGCAACAACCGATTGCATTCAGCAACTTAGTAAGCTTTAACCCATGCACTTTGCCCCTTGCGGTGCTACTATCACATTGCTTTGTCGTTACATTGCTAAAAGCCATCAGCCGCCACGAGTGTTGTCACCTCCCGATGTTGCCCGCAACAACCGATGGAAATCAACAACTTAGTAAGCTTCGCCCCATGCACTTTACCCCTTGTGGTGCTACTTGCACGTTGCTTTGCCGTTCCATTCCTAAAAGCCATCAGCCGCCACGAGCGTTGTCACCTTTGAGACACAACCAGAAACAACTGATGGTAATCAGCAACTTAGTAAGCTTAATCCCATGAACTTTGCCCCTTACGATGCTACTAGCATGCTGCTTTGTTGTTCCATTGCTAAAAGCCATCAGCTTCCATGAGCGTTGTCACCTCCCCATGTTGCCCGCAACAACCAATGGCAATCGAGAACTTAGTAAGCTTCACCCCATGCACTTCGCCCCTTGCAGTGCTACTTGCACGTTGCTTTGCCGTTCCATTGCTAAAATCCATCAGTTGCCACGAGCGTTGTCGCCTCCCGATGTTAGACATAACCAGCAACAATTGATGGCAGTCGGCAACTTGGTAAGCTTCGCCCTATGCACTTTTCCCCTTGAGGTGCTACTTACACGTTGCTTTGTCGTTCCATTGCTAAAAACCATCAGCCGTCACAAGCGTTGTCACCTCCCGATGTTAGACACAACCAGCAACAACTGATGCCAATCAGCAAGTTAGTAAGCTTTACCCAATGCACTTCACCCATTGCGGTTCTACTTGCACGTTGCTTTGCCGTACCATCGCTAAAAGCCATCAGCCCCCATAAGCATTGTCGCCTCTCATTTTTAGCCATAACCAGCAACATCCGATGGCAATCGCAAACTTAGTAAGCTTTGCCCGGTGCAATTTTACCCTTGTGGTGCTACTAGCATGTTGCTTTAGTTGTTCCATTGCTAAAAGCCATCAGCCGCCACGAGCGTTGTTGCCTCCCAATGTTTCCCATAACAACCGATGGCAATCGACAACTTAGTAAGCTTTGCCCTATGCACTTTGCCCCTTGCGGTGCTACTTGTACGTTGCTTTGCTGTTCCATTACTAAAAGCAATCAGCCGCCACGAGCGTTGTCACCTCCCGTTGAGACACAACGAGCAGCAACTGATGGCAATCAGCAACTTAGTAAGCTTCGCACTATGAACTTTGCCCCTTGCGGTGCTACAAGAATGTTGCTTTGTGGTTCCATTGGTAAAAGCCATCAGCCGCCACGAGCGTTGTCTCATCCCGATTTTTCCGCAACAACCAATAGCAATCGACAACTTAGTAAGCTTCACCGCATGCATTTCCCCCCTTACAGTGCTACTTGCATGTTGCTTAGCCATTCTATTGGTAAAAGCCATCAGCCCCCACGAGCGTTGTCGCCTCCCGATGTTAGACACAACCAGAAACAAACGATGCCATTCGGCAACTCAGTAAGCTTCGCCCCATGCACTTTTTCCCTTGGGGTGGTACTTGCACGTTACTTTGCCATTCCACTACTAAAAGACATAAGCCGCCACGAGCGTTGTCGCCACCAGATGTTAGACACTGCCAGCAACAATTGATGGCAATCGGCAACTTAGTAAGCTTCGCCCCATGCACTTTGCCCCTTACGGTGCTACTTGCACGTTGTTTTGTCATTCCATTTCTAAAAGCCATCAGCCGCCACGTGCGTTGTCGCCTCCCAATTTTAGACAAAACCAGCAACAACCGATGGCAATTGGCAACTTAAAAATCTTTGCCCCATGAACTTTTCCCTTGTAGTGCTACTAGCATGTTGCTTTGCCGTTCCATTGCTAAGAGCCATCAGCCGCCACAAGCATTGTCGCCTCCCAATGTTGCCCGCAAAAACCGATGGAAATCGACAACTTAGTAAGCTTCCCCCCATGTACTTCTCCCCTTGCAGTGCTACTTGCACATTGGTTTGCCGTTCCATTTCTAAAAGCCATCAGCCGCCATGAGCGTTGTCGCCTCCCGAAGATAGACACAACCAGCAACAACCGATGGAAATCAGCAACTTAGTAATCATCACTCAATGCACTTTGCCCCTTGCGGTGCTACTTGCAGGTTGCTTTGCCCTTACATTGCTAAAACCTATCAGCCGCCATGAGCGTTGTCGCCTCCAGATGTTAGACCCAACCAGCAACAACAGATGGCAATCAGCAACTTAGTAAGCTTCACCCCATGCACTTTGCCCCATGCGGTGCTACTTGGACGTTGCTTCGCCGTTCCATTCCTAAAAGCCATCAGCCACCACGAGCGTCGTTGCCTCCCGATATTAGACACAACCAGTAATAACCGATGGCAATCGGCAACTTAGTAACCTTCGCCCCATGCACTTTGGCCGTTGTGGTGCTACTAGCACGTTGCTTTGCCGTTCCATTGCTAAAAGCCATCATCAACCACGAGCTTTGTCACCTTCCGGTGTTTCCCGCAACAACCAATGGCAATTGACAACTTAGTAAGCTTCGCCCCATGTGTTTCGCCCCTTACGGTGCTACTTGCATGATGCTTTGCCGTTCTATTGCTAAAAACCATCAGCCGCCACGAGCGTTGTCGCCTTCCAATGTTAGACACAACCAGCAACAACCAATGGAAATCGACCCCATAGTGAGCTTCAGCCATGCACTTCACCCATTTCGTTGCTACTTGCACATTGCTTTGCCATTCCATTGCTAAAAGCCATAAGCTACCACGAGCTTTGTCACCTCCTGATGTTGCCTGCAACAACCGATGAAACGAACATCTATTGAGCTTTTCTCCATGCGCACGGTGCCTTGCAACGCTACTTGCACGACACTCCTTTATTCAATGTCTAAAGCCATCAGCTGCCACGAGCGATGCTAGACACAACCAGAACCAATCGATGGCAATTGGCAACTTAGTAGGATTTGCCCCATGCACTTTGCCCCTTTCGGTGCTACTTGCACGTTGCTTTGCCGTTCCATTGCTAAAAGACATCGGCCGCCACGAGCGTTGTCTCCTTCCGATGTTAGACACAACCAACAACAATTGATTGCAGTTGGCAACTTAGTAAGCTTCGCCCATGCACTTCGCCCTTTGCGGTGCTACCTGCTCGTGGATTTGCCGTTCCATTGCTAAAAACCATTAGCCGCCTTTAGCGTTGTCGCCTCCTGATGTTGCCCGCAACAACTGATGGAACGAACATCTACTGAGCTTTGCCCCATGCGCTTTTCCCCTTGCGGCGCTACTTGCATGATGCTCCTCTATTCATTGACTAAATCCATCAGTTGCCACAACCTATGCTAGACACAACCAGCAATAACTGATGGCAATCAACAACTTAGCAAGCTTCGCCCCATGCACTTTGCCCCTTTCGGTGCTACTTGCACGTTGCTTTGTCGTTCCATTGCTAAATACAGCAGCTGTCACGAGTGATGTCTCCATTGGTTGTTGCCTGCAACAACCAATGGCAATTGACATCTACAGAGCTTCGCCCCATGCCTACGGTGCCTTGTGGCTCTACTTGTACGATGTTCCGCCGTTTATAGTCAAAAGCCATCAGCCATCACGGGCGGTGGGTGGGGGGTAGGGGGTTACAGACATAACCCACAACAATCGATGGAAATGGGAAACTTACTGAGCTTCACCCCATGCGCTTTGCCATTGCGGCACCTCTTGCACGATGCTTTGCTGTTCCTTTTCCAAAAGCCATCAACTGCCATGAGTGATGTGATACCAGACACAACCCGCAACAACCGATGGTTATCGGCAACTTAGTAAGCTTCGCCCCATGCATGTTGCCCCTTGCAGTGCTACTTGCACGTTGCTTTGTCGTTCCATTGCTAAAAGTCATCAGCCATTATGAGCAATGTCGCCTCCCGATGATATGCTAGACACAACCCGCAACAACCAATGGAAATTGTAATTTTAGTAAGCTTAGCTCCATGCACTTTGCCCCTTGTAGTGCTACTTGCACGTTGCTTTGTCGTTCTATTTCTAAATGCCATCAGCCTCTAGAGCGTTGTTGGCTCCAGGTGTTAGACATAACCAGCAACAACCGATGGCAATCGGCATCTTAGTAAGCTTCGCCCCATGCACTTTGCCCCTTGCGGTGCTACTAGCACATTGTTTTTCCGTTCCATTGCTAAAAGCCATCAGCCACCACGAGCGATGTCACCTCTCAATGTTGCCCACAACATCCGATGTCAATCAAAAACTTAGTAATCTTCGCCCCATGCACTTCGCCCCTTGCAGTGCTACTTGCATGTTGCTTTGCCGTTCCATTGCTAAATGCCATCAGTCGCCACGGGTGTTGTCTCCGTCGGTTGTTGCCCGCAACAACTTATGGAAATCGACATCTACAGAGCTTCGCCCCATACGCACGGCGCCTTGTGGTGCTACTTGCACGACGCTCAGCCATTCATTGTCTAAAGCCATCAGCTGCTGTGAGTGATGCAAGATACAACTAGCAACAACTGATGGCAATTGACAACTTTGTAAGATTTGCCCCATGCACTTCTCCCCTTTCGGTGCTACTTGCACATTGCTTTGCCGTTCCATTGCTAAAAGCCATCAGCCATCATGAGCGATGTCTCCATTAGTTTTTGCCCGCAACAATCGATGGCAATCGACATGTACTGAGCTTCGCCCTATGCGTACGGTGCCTTGTGGCGCTACTTGCACGATGCTCCGCCATTTGTTGTCTAAAGGAAACAGCCGTCATAGGCGGTGGGGGCCAGGGGGGAGGGGGGGATTTACAAACATAACCCACAATAATCAATAGCAATAGGCAACTTACTGAGCTTCACTCCATGCGCTTTGCCCCTTGCGGCGCTACTTGCACGATGCTTTGCCATTTCATTGCCAAAAGTAATCAACCGCCATGAGTGCTGTGATGTCAGACACAACCCGCAACAACCGATGGCATTTGGCAACTTAGTAAGCTTCGCCACATGTACTTCTCCCCTTTGGGTGCTACTTGCACGTTGCTTTGCCGTTCCATTGCTAAAAGCCACCAGCCGTCACGAGTGTTGTCGCCTCCCGATGTTAGACATAACTAGCAATAACTGATGGCAATCAGCATCTTAGTAAGCTTCGCCCCATGCACATTGCCCCTTGTGGTGCTACTTGCACGTTGCTTTGTTGTTCCATTTCTAAAAGCCATCAGCCTCCACGAGCGTTGTCGCCTCCTGATGTTAGATATAACCATCAACAACCGATGGCAATTGGCAACTTAGTATGCTTCGCCCCATGCACTTTGCCCCTTGCGGTGCTACTAGCATGTTGCTTTGCCGTTACATTGCTAAAAGCCATCAGCCACCACGAGCGTTGTCACCTCCTGATGTTGCCCGCAACAACCAATGGCAATCAACAACATAGCAAGCTTTGCCCCATGCACTTCGTCTGATGTTCCGGAGAAATTCGGCACATTTACATACTACTTGCTCGTATATTGGCTTGTTTTATTGCAATATGTAGTCCATACTTATGTGATTTTGTGGTATTAGAGATAAAGAGGAAGAAAAGACCAAGGACACAAAAATGGAAGCAAAAAGACAAGAAAAGGGCAAAGTTGTCCACAAAGGCAAGTCTGCGGACCAACATGCGGTCGCAGATTGCACATGTGGACCGCAGAATTGCACACCAAATCACAGAGCTAAACAAAGGCTAGAGCTAAAAACCACGTCAAGAATGCGACGTATTCTGTGATCGCATAGTGAACATGCGATCCGCATTTTTCCCGCAAAATGAACACGAAGGAAACCCAGGAGTCAACTATGCGGTACCATCTGCGGTCGCACAATCCTTATGTGGATTGTAGAATGGTAATGTGATGGACGAATGAATAGCTAGGGTTCTAATCTGTGACGCTGCCTCTCAAGATGTGAACTGCAGAACTGTTATGCGACAGATCTGCGGTCGCAAAGTTGACCTGGAAGGGTAAACATGTTCGATTTTTGTCCGAAATTGGTCCCTCTATAAATAGCTTTTTAGAATCTTGTGTAAGGGAATCTTGTGCAGACTTTATTACTTCATCTTTTGGGAAGATTTTGGTTGAAGATTCTCTTACTTTGTAAGCATTTATGACATTTATTACACCTTGTATTTTGTGTTTTAGCATGTGTGGCTAAACTTAAATACTAAGGTTGTGAACCATACATGGGTGTTATGTAAATGGGTGTTTAACATTGAATATATGCATAATGGTTGGTTGATATTTCTTTACTTGTCATTCTTCATTTATTGTTGGTGGTTGAAAAAATTAACAAAAGTCATTCAATTCTTACTTTGCTTGGGAAAGTGGGTTAGATTTTGGAAGAAGTCAAGAACAAAAACTCGAGGCCTTACACCTCGTTTAATAGAATCGCTTACGGATAAGTGGGTTTTATTTGGCACCTATTGATTGTTATACATTGTGACTCTTAGACTTTTGGGAAAAAGCAAGAGAGGAAATACTATTCAAGTATTGAGAAATATTGGGTAGTTTCATAGAAATCAATTGCATATCAATAACCAACCATTAGAAATATATCATATTAACACCGATAGCATTACACTACATTTATGCGAACACAACCTTGGTTTAATCAACTTTATTAATTACTACATCAAGCATTCACATTAGTTAATACTCTAAAACAACATTCACTCATAGTACTACTCTTACACCATGTTTATGCTACTCCTAACGGAATAGATTTAAGATTCTAGTCGGGTAACACACTAATTCCAGTAATCGTTTCACACCTATTCCCTGTGAGATTCGACCCTAACCTAGTTGGGTTACTATATTTGACATCGACCGCCTTACACTAATTATAAAACTGTAATTTGAGCGTATCAAATTTTGGCACCGTTGCCGTGGAATACGGTTTTGAAATTACTCATTAGTGTGTACTTTACTTGATATCTAATTCTATTCCATCACACTTTGCTTGCTTTGCTTGGTGTGATAGGTTTCAATGTCTGACTACAAGGACGAAGGGGAAGAAAATCCTTTTACGGATATCGATGACACAAATGCAATTGTACCCCCTATTGTTGGTGCCTCAACGTTTAAGGTAGATGATGATCTAATCCTCATGCTCAAACCGGAAGGGTTTTTCAGGAATTCCACCGATGACGACCCAACTCAACATTTAAGGAATTTTCTGGGAGTTTGTGCTATGCACAAACAAACCAATGTCTCGGAAGATGCTTTAAGGTTGAGAGTCTTCAAGTACTCATTGGCCGGAGATGCTAGAAGGTGGCTTCAAAACTTGCCACCTAATTCAATCTGATCATGGCCCGAACTTGTCTGGGCATTCCTAGCAAAATGGTTCCCACAAAACAAGAAGTCTGAGCTTAGAGATAAAATCTTTTTCTTTAAGCAACAACAAGGGGAACATTTACATGAGGTGTGGGATCACTTCATACTATATTTGGTGAGGTCACCAAATCACGGATTCCCTGATTCAATCTATCTTGAGAAGTTTTACATGGGTCTTGATCCAATGAACCAAGCCATTGCACAAAATGCGGCGGATGGATCTTTTATAGATAAGTCTTTTGCTAGAGTAACTCCAATCCTCGACAAGATGGTCAAATATAATCAAGTATGACATTTTGAGGATACATCCGGTGGAATAGCTTATGGGTCTCCTTATTTGACAAATTTGATCAAGGAAAACCAAGAGAGAGACCAAATCATTGCGGGGTTGGCCACTAATGTTAATGTGTTGACCAAGATGTTTACGGAAAACCAAACAAAGAAGGTCAACGTCGTCGAGGATATGCCACCCATTCCAATGAAGATTTTGAAGAGGCTAATTACATCAACAACCCCCAAGGAGGGTACCAAAGGCAATACTATCAAGGTCAAGGAGCACAAAACCAATGGAGGCAGAACCCACAAGGGCAAGGCAACCAACAATGGAGGTATGACCAAGGTAGTTCACAATAGAGAAATTTGGGCAACAACAATAACTTTTCTAACCGAAGTGAAAATCCTTATGTTCCTCCAAAAGGACAACATTCGAACCAAGGGTCCTCAAATGATTCAAAATTGGAAGCTATGCTAGAGAGAGTGCTACAAAATCAAGAAAAGTCCAATGCTTCAGTGAGGAACATGGCCGAGGTCGTTGGCTCTCATACCGCCTCCATCCAAAAATTGGAGATGCAAATGAGAGACCTCTCCAAGGAGCAAGACCCCAAGAAAAAAGGAACACTACATAGTGGCACGATTGCAAACCCAATAGGTAGTGGAAGTTGTCCAATCACCACTAGGAGTGGAAAAGTGCTAAGTGGAGAGAATGAACATATAGTTGAAGATGTGGAGACCAAGCAAACGGTTGAAGTTGAAGAAGAAGAGGTTATTGAAGTTGAAAAAGAAAAGGTTGTTGTGGTTGATGAACCAAAGGATGTTGAAGTTGAAAGAATTCCGCAGAAAGCTAAAGCACCACAAGAAGATCGAGAAGAGGAAAAGGAAAAGGGGAAAGAGTCATCAAAACCTCTTCCACCTATTCCTAGGCCTCCTCCCCCGTTCCCTCAAAGGCTAGCAAGAAGGATTGATGGTAGCAAGCTTTAAAATTTCTACGACATTCTCAAACAATTGACGGTGAACATTCCTTTTGTAGAAGCTTTTAAAGAAATGCCGGGGTTCTCTAAGTACTTGAAAGATTTGATCACTAAAAAGAAGACCATAAAGCATGAGGTGTTAAGCATGACTCACCGGGTAAGCTCTGTCATTGCCACGACTCTGGTCCAAAAGAAGGAGGATCCGGGAGCCTTTACCATACCTTGTACTATTAGGGCACGTGAATTTGCAAGGTCCCTATGTGACAATGGAGCTAGCATCAACTTAATGGCACTTTCCATCTATAAGCAAACGGGATTGGGTATGCCTAGACCTACAAGCATGAGATTGCAAATGGGCGATCGTTCCATCAAGCGACCGGTGGGAATTGTAGATGATGTACTAGTGAAAGTGGGAAAATTCCATTTGCCCGCGGACTTTGTGATTCTTGATTGTGCTGTGGATAAAGAGATCCCTATTATTTTGGGGAGACCATTCTTAGCTACGGGAAGAGCACTCATGGATTCTGAGAGAAATGAGATAAAATTCCAGGTGAATGATGAAGAGGTCTCTTTTCAAGCTAGCAAGGGCATGAAGTTGCCCCGCGAATATGAGAGCATTTTTGTGATAGAAGCGGTTGATGAGGAAGAGGATGCCATGCAATTGAAAATGGAGGAACAATGCCTTGGTGAGGCATTCGCGGCGATCTTAGTGAATTTTGATGGGGAAGACAAGGATGGGTACATAGAATCGGTAAATGCATTGGATGGTCTTGGATCCTACACTTACACGCCGGCAAAGCTTTCTCTTGACTTAGAGAATAGAGCTACTCCCCTCGCCAAGCCATCAATCATTGAGCCACCACAACTAGAGCTCAACCACTCCCTCCACACTTGAGGTATAAATTTCTTGGCTCTAATGATACTTTACCCATAATTGTATCTTCTTTGTTGAATGATGTGCAGGTAGAGCAATTATTGAAAGTCTTAAGGGAGCACCGGCAAGCGATTGGGTGGACAATCGCCGACATCCATGGCATTCCCACAGGTATTCGTGAACACAAAATCCAATTGGAAAATCATACCATGCCAAGTGTGGAGCATCAAAGGCGACTAAATCCTTCAATGCAAGAGGTGGTGAAAAAGGAAATTATCAAGTGGTTAGACACCGAAGTTGTTCACCCAATCACCGATAGTTCTTGGGTGAGCCCAGTGCAGTGTGTACCAAAGAAGGTGGCCATAACCGTGATCAAAAATGAAAAAAATGAGCTCATCCCTACAAGAACGGTGACCGGGTGGAGAGTGTGCATGGATTATCGGAAGCTCAATAGTGCAACTTGCAATGATCATTTCCCTGTGCCTTTTATTGATCAAATGCTTAATCGGCTAGCGGGAAGGTCATTCTATTCCTTTCTTGACGGATACTCCGGCTACAACCAAATCAACATTGCATTGGAAGATCAAGAGAAAACGACATTCACTTGTCCTATGGGACATTTGATTTTAGCCGGATGCCATTTGGGTTGTGTAATGCTCCGGCGACCTTTCAAAGATGCATGATGTCGATTTTCTTCGATATGGTGGACGATTTTCTAGAGGTCTTCATGGATGACTTCTCAGTTGTCAGTGATTCCTTTGAGCATTGTCTTGCAAATCTTAGACAAGTGCTCAAGAGATGCGAGGAGACGAATCTGGTGCTCAATTGGGAAAAATGTCACTTCATGGTGGATGAATGTATTGTGTTGGGGCACAAGATTTCTAAATATGGCAGTGTGGTTGATCGGGAAAATATAGAGATCATTTCTAAACTACCTCCACCCAACTCAGTGAAAGGTGTTCGAAGCTTCCTGGGCCACGCCAGATTCTATCGGAGATTCATCAAGGATTTCTCCATGATTACACACCCAATGTGCAAGCTTCTTGAGAAGGATGCAAAATTCGTGTTTGATGACAAGTGCCTCAAAGCATTTGAGGAATTGAAGTTAAGGCTCACCACGACACCTATTATTGTCACTCCTGATTGGACTCTTCCTTTTGAACTCATGTGTGACACCAGTGGTGTATCAATTGGAGCAATTCTAGGTCAACTCTACAACAAGATACTTCATCCGGTCTATTATGCAAGCAAAACTCTCAATTGGGCGCAAATGAATTACATCGTCACCAAGCAAGAGCTTCTTGCCATTGTGTATGCTTTTGAAAAGTTCTGGGCCTATTTGTTGGGGTCCAAGGTGGTAGTCTACACAGATTATGCGGCTCTTCGATATCTCATGGCAAAAAAAGATGCAAAGCCTCGACTAATTAGGTGGGTTCTCTTGTTGCATGAATTTGACTTTGAAGTCAAAGATCGCAAAATGTACACAAAACCAAGTTGCAGACCACTTGTCAAGGCTTGAGGAAGCAGGGAGACCTAAGGAAGAGCTTGACATAAATGATGCTTTCCCTGATGAGCATTTCTTGGCACTTTCCAACACCTTTGCTCCTTGGTATGCCGACATTGCAAATTACTTGGTGAGCGATGTCATTCCGGAAGGTTTAGAACCTCGTCAAAAGAAAAAGTTCCTGAGGGATTGTCGGTAATACTATTGGGAAGAGCCCTATTTGTTTCGAGTGTGTGCTAATAACATCATCCGAAGGTGCGTACCAGAGGAAGAAATTATGCCAATCCTCAAGGCATGTCATGACTCACCGGTTGGAGGCCATCATGGAGGCAATAGGTCGACAGCCAAGATTCTTGAGTGTGGTTACTACTGGCCTTCCATTTATCATGATACAAACCAATTTGCAAAAGCTTGTAAGTAGTGCCAACGGCAAGGTTCAATCCCCAAAAGGTATGAAATTCCAATGCAATATGTGATGGAGATAGAAATCATTGATGTATGGGGGATTTATTTCATGGGCCCCTTTGTAAGTTTTTATGGAATGAAGTACATTTTGGTGGTCGTGGACTACGTCTCCAAATGGGTTGAAGCCGTTGCCCTACCAAACAATGAGGCAAGGAGTGTGACTGCCTTTTTGAAAAAGAATATATTCACTCGGTTTGGCACTCCTAGAGCCATTTATAGTTATGGTGGATCACACTTCTACAACAAAGCATTTGTAGGGCTACTTGAGAAGAATGGTGTGAAACACAAGGTGGCCACACCATATCATCCGCAGTCGAGTGGTCAAGTGGAGGTCTCAAACCGAGAGATCAAGAATATTCTAGCCAAGACTGTGAATGCCAATAGGACTGACTGGTCGAGAAGATTAGATGATGCATTATGGGCTTTCCGCACGACCTTCAAAACTCCTATTGGCACTTCTCCTTACCGTCTCATTTTTGGGAAGGCATGTCATCTACCAGTTGAGCTAGAGCACAAGGCCATGTGGGCACTGAAGAAGCTTAATCTGGAATGGACTGAAGCTGCAAACTTGAGGCTAATGCAATTAAATGAACTGGAAGAATTCCAATTCCATGTCTATGAGAGCGCAGCTGTGTACAAGGAGCGGATGAAGTTTGACCATGATAAAAAGATCCTGAAAAAAGAGTTCAAAATGGGTGACCTAGTCTTACTCTTCAACTCAAGGTTGAAATTGTTTTCCGGGCAAATTGAAATCAAAATGGTCCGGCCCCTTCAAAGTGGTGAATATCTCCCCATATGGAGAAGTGGAATTGGAAACGACTGACGGATCCCGGACATTTAGAGTGAATGGGCAATGCATCAAGCATTACTTGGGTGTTGATGGTGAAAGGAAGGTGGTAGAGCAGCTGACTCTCAAGGATGGTCCTTGCCCGTCCAAAGGATGAAATTAGAGCAATCAGTCCCATCGTGCCGCGACGTTAAATAAAGCGCTGCATGGGAGGCAACCCATGGGTGGTAACACCGTATTTAATTTTTGCATCCTTTATTTATTTGTCTTCTTAACATCTGTTGAATTGTAGGGAGCCCAAAAGGTTTTGGTACTTGGTGGATGTGTCCATCAAGAGGAGGACCATTATGCGATAGAAATGCGGCCGCATAATTGCTTTGCGGTCTGCAGATCTATCGCAGACTTAAACAAAGAAGTTTCTAAATTGGAAGCTAAAACGCGTCCAATCTGCGGTCCGCATGTTTGTTCTGCAACCGCAGATTGGATCGCAAATTGAATCTAAGAAAAGGCTAAGTTCTCGGCTAAAATGCAACCATTATGCGGTCCGCCGATTAGATCTGCGACAGTATATTGGTCCGCAAAATAGTCATCGCAAATTTGCTTACCCCCTAGGTACGTTCCTATTACTCTTAAGTACAGAACAAAAAAAAAGGGACAGAAAAAGAAAAACAAAAAGAAAAAGAGAGAAGAGAGGCGAGATCGAACCCGCACAACAGGCGAATCACCCAGTACTCCACCAACATTCTCGCTCTGCATCTGGTATGCGTTACTGTTCTCTCCATCTCTGTCATTACAGTTTTTGAGAAAATTTTTAGGGGGCTTGTCGTTGGTGTAGTTAAATGGCTAAAATAGAAGCAATTTGGGTCTAAGCATGCTGTGGGGAAGGAATTGGTAGAAGAATGGGGCATCCATGGGTGAAAAATAGGACCCTTGCAGTGAAATGCTTGGTTCTGCAGTCCGCATGTCTGATATGCGGACCGCACTTTCATCGCAGACCTAACCCTAGGTCAGCTCGGGACGATAACATCTGCGGCCACTATGCAATCACATTCTTGTTTTGCGGTTCGCAAAGTGACCGCATATTTGTCACCTGGGTAGCCCTTTCAAATGGCAATTGTGCGGTGGAGTATGCAGTCGCAGAATTGATCTGCGGTCCGCAAACTCACCGCAGAGTAAAATAGAGAACTGGGAAAGTTTGGCTTTACAAATGGTCATTCTGCAATATGTATACGGTCCGCATAGTGGTTATGCGACCGCATATATCATCGTAGAGTGGCACTGATCTTAAGCAAGAAGTTTTGCATGACTTTGCGGTCCGCAGAATGGTTCTGCGACCGCATAGTGCATTGCATATCTGTTCTCTTAATTCAATTTTTCCTATCTTCTATATTAGTGTCTGTACTAACAGTACTTCCTTTGCAGACGTGGTTCCCGAGGTCATAAGACATGCAGCCAAGCCTCTTGTGGCTAAAAGACAAAGAGTGGACCCGCCAGAAAAATCAAGCTCCCAACCTGAGGAAGCAGATATCCGGCCTGGGGTTAACATACATGCTGAAGCACGGAGAAAGAAGGCTGGTGAAGGCACTACATATCATCTCCGCTGGGGTGTTGAGGGCTCAAGGGAGAAATACAAAGCTGGGCTTGACTGGAGAAAACTCCTTCCGGAGAAGCAATTGAGCCGTAATGGGCTTAAGGACAAGTACCCGCACATCCTTGCAAAGCTTAGCGGAGAAAATGGATGGGTTTCACTAACCCTCCGGCCAAATACAATGAATCAATCGTTCGGGAGTTCTATGCCAACTATGGAGCTTCACGAACCAAGCATCACAATAGGCAAAAGATGTACCTCGACAAGGTAGATGTTTGGGGATTCCCAGTTAAATGCAGCGCAAACGCCATCAATTGGATTTTGGTCCCAGACTGGGACGAGGACACCTCCAGAGCAGAGTACAAAGCTAAATTCGCCAACAGGGAGAGTGAAAGGAGCTGGATTGCCTCTGTCATATCAATTGGGACCCCTGCATGGATACAACCTAGGCGAAAAACTTATAAAGAGAGCTTCTCACGGGAGGGGAGATACTGGCTTGCATTTCTTGCATCCAGGATGATCCCAACAAATCATGAGACAGATATTGCCATTGAGAAGGCCCTCCTCATTGCTTATATCGTTCAGGGTATCAAAGTAAATGTGGGAGAGAATATTTTTCAAGAGATGGGGCGATGAGCAATGCAAGATGCCACTTCTCTCCCATTTCCGTCCTTGATCATTGCGTTATGCCATGAGGCTCAAGTTCCTATTGATCTCCAGCGGTATGCGACAGGTCAGGAATAATGGATCATAGACATCAACCGCCTTGGTGATGCTGTGATACCTCCTCCGGCAGTCGTTCAGGAGGATCTCCTTTCTTCCAAGCCTCATGTCAATCAGGACGATGCAGCACAGTCCTCTACTCCTTCCACCACTGCTCAGACTACTGCTGCCGCTGCTCAGACCCCACAAGCCAATCCGACAGTCTCAAAGCTTGGTCTCTTAGCTATACAAGCCAATTCCAAGGTCGACCAGCTTGTAAAGACATTGCCAAATTTGATCAAGCAGGCCCTCACTCTCATGCAGACAGCTATAGTAGATATTCAGCAAAAACAAACAGCATATGTAGAGCGACTGCAAGGACTTGAATTGAGGGTAGAAAAGCTGGAACGAGGAGAAGTGTCTGGTTTGCATGATCTCAAGAAAGAGGTTGCTTCTATGAAAGTCGATTTCCAAAAGATGCAGAATTTGGACTTCGACATTTCATCCCTCTTTCCTGTGGCGGGTGACAAGGGTACAGATGTGGTGCCTGATTTAGGCCTTGACTTCACCAACCTGATGGCCGACCCTGTCATCCCTACTCCTAGAGACTCCCAAACCCCAGCTCCTACTGGCCATATTGACATTGCCTATGATGAGGAAGATGATTGAAAGAGTGAGAGTGACGACGAAGAAGATAGCTCGGGGTTCTCCAGTGATGATGCCCCTCAGACCATTGATAAGGGGAAGGCAGCTGCTCCAGCTTCACCTTAAGAGGATGATGATGTTGATGAGGATGAGCGTGCCCAGATTGAGGTTGCCTTGCAAAGATCGTTAATAGACAGAGGGGGCCCCACAAATCATGTAGCAGCTAATGCATCCAGCAGCTCTCAGATGCCAGCTGAGGCCACAGCACCTCCACTATCAGTTCCAGTGCTAGTCTTGTCTCCTACACCAGAGGATCCACCAGCAGCAAAGGTCGCACCCTCGACTAAGCCCACGCCAGTCCTCACATCTACACAGGAGGGTGATCACCCCGGCACTCAGCCAGCTGCCGACTCCCATAGCACTTAGTGCGCCTCAGGGAGTCTTCCCTCAAACTTTGCACTTTCATTCTATGCATTGGGGACAAATGCATCTTTTTAAGTTGGGGGTGGGGTACCTTGGTGTAAATTTTTGTATGCTTTTTGTGCTTATGCGTATCAAACTTTTGTACATTGGTACAACTTTGGTATATAAAGCGATGTTTATAAGTAAATCAATTACTCTTGTTTATTCATTGTCTGGTTCTTTTCCAGGAGAGCAATAGTAGAATCAGAACTTTGTGTGTAAATAAATGTGACCAGTTTAGTGAAATTGTTCTGTATCAAGCATGTGTATCTGTACATAGCACATATCCTCCTATAGTCATATTTGTCGACTCGTACCAATGATAGATAGATTGGCGACTGTCTTAAGGGAACTTGTCTCTATGACCAATCCTGTGAATTTGAGGCTCATTTTGTGACTCTATGGCTGCCCATAAAAGCTCTAAATTGCAAAATAGTTGCTCGAAAGTGCTAAACAGTGTGAATAAAGCAGTTCATGTACGATGTGTGTATGCGAGTTTTCTATTTGTATATAATTCTTGTGCCCACTTCTGTCATCTAGAACTTGCCTGGTTGGTCTTTTAATACTAATGATAGTATGTTCTGTTGGAGGAATGATCTTAGGCATTCATTGATTTATTGGTATAACATTTTTAGCCGTTCAAGACTCCCGTGAACAGATACTATCACTAGCTCCCATTTTGAGCCTTTAAACCTTTCTTTGGTTAACTCATTACAAATCTTTCCATTTCGTGAAGTAATTCCCTCTCTTGAACCTGACCCTCCTTGAACATCGAGAATGAGGCCAAAAGCCTAAGTTGGGGGTGTGGTAAAAACGTGGAAATGGATAAGGTCGGGCATTGAGTCCAAGACCTCATACATCAAAAATATGTTTGTATTATAGCATTCAAGCTCCAAAAGAAAAAGAGAAATTAAAGCAAAAGTTAGTCTACTTGCCTATGTGTAAAAAAAAAAGAAACATGTGTATGTATATAAATGGTTGGAGCTATGAATAAAGAAAGAGGTATGTGAAAGGGGTCCATTTTGGGAACTAGACATTAATGAAGTCGTAAGGGTTAAAGAAAATCAAAGTGCAAAAGATTGGCACTTGCGAGTAATGTTCAAGGAGGGTGAAGTCACTTGTACCCAGATGCGTATCCGACCTTCCCTAAACCTTCATTACAAGCCTAAAAAGTCCTTTTGGGACCTCTAACCGATCATTCTTGAAGAAGTGGCGAATTAAAGTAAAGGCAAGCCTATGGTATGACATGTTGTGGCACTTGAAGTTCCTTCTTAGAGTGAGTGTTCTTTTTGAACTGTCCTTGTAAATGCTGTAAATATTGTGAGTATGGGACATCATTTCTGGTGAGAGTGCATGAACTGCAGAATTTACTTAAGTTGGGCCTTTTAGAATCTAACGAAAATGCATTCAGCTGAGGGTAACACTTAGTCACAATAGGAGGCTCGGAGCTTGCATGATTGGTCTGTCTCTATGTGCATACTTCTAGTCTGGGAGGAGTGGAGCGAGTGTTTTAATACATGCTTGAAGAACTGAAAAACAACACTATCTTGTGTCATTGTTGTGTTGAGTGTGTGAATGAGTTTGGCATAGGTGTGTTCTGCTTGCTTGAGGACAAGCAAGAATTTAAGTTGGGGGTGTTGATGTGCCGGAGAAATTCGGTACATTTACATACTACTTGCTCGTGTATTTCTTGTTTTATTGCAAAATGTAGTCCATACTTATGTGATTTTGTGGTTTTATGGATAAAGAGGATGAAAAGACCAAGGACACAAAAATGGAAGCAAAAAGACAAGAAAAGGGCAAAGTTGTGCACAAAGGCAAGTCTGCGGACCAACATGCGGTCGTAGATTGCACATGCGGACCGCAGAATTGCACACCAAATCACAGAGCAAAACAGAGGTTGGAGCTAAAAACCACGTCAAGAATGCGACATATTCTGCGATTGCATAGTGAACATGCAATCCGTCTGCCACAAAATGAACACGAAGATACCCCGGGAGTCAACTATGCGGTACCATCTGCGGTCGCACAATCCTTATGCGGACCGCAGAATTGTAATGCGATGGACGAATGAATAGCTAGGGTTCTAATCTACGATGCCGCCTCTCAAGATGCGAACCGCAGACCTGTTATGCGACAGATCTGCGGTCGCAAAGTTGACCTGGAAGGGTAAACTTGTCTGATTTTTGTCCGAAATTGGTCCCTCTATAAATAGCTTTTTATAATCTTGTGTAAGGGTATCTTGTGCAGACTTTATACTAAATGCCAAGACTTTATTACTTCATCTTTTTGGAAGTTTTTGGTTGAAGATTCTCTTACTTTGTAAGCATTTATGACATTTATTACACCTTTTATTTTGTGTTTTAGCATGTGTGGCTAAACTTAAATGCTAAGGTTGTGAACCCTACATGGGTGTTATGTAAATGGGTGTTTAACATTGAATATATGCATAATGGTTGGTAGATATTTCTTTACTTCTCATTACTCATTTATTGTTGGTGGTTACAAACATTAACAAATCCCATTTAAGGCTTACTTTGCTTGGGAAAATGGGTTAGATTTTGGAAGAAGTCAAGAACAAAAACTCGAGGCCTTACACCTCGTTCAATAGAATCGCTTTGGAATAAGTGGGTTTTATTTGGCACCTATTGATTGTTATACAATGTGACTCTTAAAAAGCAAGAGAGGAAATACTATTCAAGTATTGGGAAATATTGGGTAGTTGCATAGAAATCAATTGCATATCAATAACCAACCATTAGAAATATATCATATTAACACCGATAACATTACACTACATTTATGGGAACACAACCTTGGTTTAATCAACTTTATTAATTACTACATCAAGCATTCACATTAGTTTATACTCTAAAACAACCTTCACTCATACTACTACTCTTACACCATGTTTATGCTACTCCAAACGGAATAGATTTAAGATTCTAGTCGGGTAACACCAATTCCAGTAATCATTTCACACCTATTCCCTGTGGGATTCGACCTCAACCTAGTTGGGTTACTATATTTGACATTGACCGCCTTACACTAATTATAAAAGTGTAATTTGAGCGTATCAAATTTCGGTGCCACTTGCACGTTTCTTTGGTGTTCCATTGCTAAAAGCCATCAGTCGCCCCAGGCGTTGTCTCCATCGGTTGTTGCCCGCAACAACCGATCGCAATCAACATCTACTGAGCTTTGGCTCATGCCCACGGTGCCTTGTGGTGGCACTTGCACGATGCTCCGCCGTTCGTTGTCAAAACCCATCAGCCATCATGGGCGGTGGAGGGGGGTTTAGACATAACCCACAACAACCGATGGCAACGGGCAATTTACTGAGATTTGCCCCATGTGATTTGCCCCTTGCGGCTCTACTTCCACGATGTTTTACCGTTTCATTGCCAAAAGCCATCAAACGCCATGCATGATGTGATGCCAGACACAACCCGCAATAACCAATGGCAATCGGCAACTTAGTAAGCTTCGCCCCATGCACTTCACTCCTTGCGGTGCTACTTGCACGTTTCTTTGCCGTTCCATTGTTAAAAGCCATTAGCCGTCATGACCGATGTCGCCTTCCGATGTTATGCCAGACACTACCAGCAATAACTGATGGCAATCGGCCACTTAGTAAGCTTCACCTTATGCACTTTGCCCCTTGTGGTGCTACTTTCCCGTTGCTTTGATGTTCCATTACTAAAAGCCATCAAATACCACGAGTCTTGTCGCCTCCCAATGTTAGACACAACCAGCAACAACCGATGGAATTTGGAAACTTAGTAAGCTTCGCCCCATGCATTTCACCCCTTGTGGTGCTACTAGCACATTGCTTTGTCGTTCTATTGCTAAAAGCCATCAGCTGCAACCAGCGTTGTCGCCTCTCGATGTTGCCCGCAACAACCGATGGCAATCGACATCTACTGAGATTCGACCCATGCGCACGGTGGATTGTGGTGCTACTTTCACAACTCTATACCGTTCATTGTCTAAAGGCATTAGCTGCTAGGACCGATGCTAGACACAACCACCAACAACCGATGGCAATCGACAACATAGTAAGCTTCTCTCCATGTACTTGGCCCCTTTTGGTGCTACTTACACGTTGCTTTGCCATTCCATTCCTTGAAGCCATCATCCATCACGAGCGATGTCCCCATCAGTTGTTGCCTGCAACAACCGATGGCAATCGATATCTACTGAGCTTCGCCCCATGCGCATGGTGCCTTGTGGGGCTACTTGCACGATTCTCTGCCATTCATTGTAAAAAGCCATCTGTCGTCACGGACAGTGGGGGGGGGGGTTTACAGACATAACCCATAACAACCGATGTCAATGGGCAACTTACTGAGCTTCGCCCTATGCACTTTGCCCCTTGCGACGCTACTTGCATGATGCTTTGCCATTCTATTGCCAAAAGCCATCAACCACCATGAGTGATGTGATGCCAAACACAACCCACAACAACCAATGGCAATCGCCAACTTAGCACTTTGCCCCTTGCTGTGATACATGCACGTTGCTTTGTCGTTGCATTGCTAAAAGCTATCAGCCTCCACAAGTGTTGTCGCCTCCCGATTTTTCCCGCAACATCCATTGGAAATCAGCACTTACTAAGCTTCGCCCCATGCGCACGGCACCTTGAGGTGCTACTTGCATGATGCTCCACTTTTTGTTGCCAAAAGCCAATGTTTTCCACGAGCGGTGTCACCCCCTGGCATGCTACGAGCCCACATGAGTACTTGTCGGCATTGTTTTTGAACTTCCGGAACGTAGCACGGAAAAGCCATCCATGCCCCTATGCCCATGCCCTATGACAGCGTCCCCCATGCGTGTCCGCACTGCCTAGCAGCAAGCACCTCAGGTGCCTCTCAACACCTCTACGCCCCTTATATATGCTTAAAAAACCCTACGTTTCAGGAGTAGACATGCCTTGTCCATAGAATCATAATGGAGTTGTAGAACACCAAATAGCACAAACTAAGGTACAACTTATCCAATATATTCACAAATGACTTTTTTTTGGTAAGAAAGATAAACATATTATAGATAATAAAATATACATAAAGGTTGATGTTGGATGCATACGCTGCATCTGATTAGGAACTACTATATTACATATATGATCTAAAGTAGTGCTACTGCTACTATTACTACTACTTAACATATCCATTGATTTACATAACCTTCTACGCTGCATCCCTGTCTAATCTTGCTGATAAGAAGGCATGACAGATTTTGGAGGTCTTGAAAAAGTTACAGTATTTGCCTCCACTTGGGTTGCTCCATATTTAGCTAAACAGCCTGCCACACTGTTTTGTTCTCTAAAGATTATCTCAATTTTTGGATCATGTAGTCTTGAGTAAGAACTTGCAATCAGTAATAATATTAATATATTTTTGTGTAGGGGTATTAAAAAAATCTATAATCATACTTCCATCTATCTCCATAACTAAGGGAGTAAAATTATATTTTAAAGCTAGTTTAAGTCTCGTTAGAAGAAAAAGTAATTCAGTGTGTAGACTAGAACTAGCTGAAATCATACTAGAAAATCCTAGGATCCAATTTGTACAGGAGTCTCTAAAACAACCTCCAATACCACATATAGAAGGATTATATTTTGTAGAGTCATCTATGTTTAACTTAAAAAAAAATTGTGGAGGTGGATACCATTTAATGTATACACCAAAAGTTTTTGATATAGTTTTTCTAGCCTTTGTAAGATAATAATATTCAGCTACTTGATGAAATACTAAATTTCTATTTAACGAAACTTTAGTATGTTTAAAAGATTATTATTTCTACTAGTCCAAATATGCCATAATGCAAATGGTAACAAAATAGTTAACGGTATACCATTATAATTTCCTAAATTTTTTTGTTTCAAAATATTATGCCAACACTGCATTGAGAAAAGATTTCCTTCAGGTTTAAAAGGAGTTAAATCAAACTGAAAATGTTGCCAGAATAGTATTGCATTATTACATTCAAGAAAAATATGCCTAATTGATTCAACACCTAATCCACAAAAACTGCAAGTATCCATATGTAAATAAGTAGTTGTAGGTAGCTTACCATTACATAATAGCCAGATAAAGAATGAAAAGTTTTGGTATAGTTTGTAGTTTCCAAATCGAAATGTAATTATGATCTAAATTAACAACATTCTTAGAAGTCACATTATAATGTTCATGGTAGATAGACTTAACCGAAAATAAACCTGTAGGTGTACTATCCCATATTAAATGATCATAATTTGTATTGACTATAAGCATGTAAGTGCTATTGATTTGTTTTTTAATGAAATGGCAATATCAAAGGGAAAATCCTGAAAATGCCATTCATAATTATAATAATAATTTGATACCAATTTATTAATCTCACCTCTAGGTAAAGGGTCACAAAGGGTTATGAATAGAAGTACAGTGGTTTAACCAAGGATCCTTTTAGAAGTTAAAATTCTTCCCATTTGTTAGTAGCCATTTATAGCAAAGGTTACAAATGTTCCATCCCTTTATAACTTTTTACCAAATTCTAGAAGTAGAAAATCTATTATTTCTATTTTGTTTTAAATGAGTATGAAGTAAAACCCGTGCCCAAAGAAGGTTAGTATTTTTAAATAGTCTCCATGCTAGTCTAGCATGCAAAGCAGAATTTTTTATATTAAGATTTTGTATACCTAATCCCCCTAGGGATAAAGGAGTAGTGAATCAATTCCAATTTAATAGGTGTATTTTTTTTGGCGGAGTAGATCCCCACAAAAAATGTCGTTGATATTTGTTAAGACTCTTAATAATAGAATTGGGCAAAGTAATATAATGCATTATATGATTAGGAAGATTATTAAGGGTGGAACAAATTAATGTTTTCCTTCCCGATTTTGTTAAGAAATAAGTTTTCCAGCCTGCTAATTTAGAATTGAAATTATGAATTAAAAATAGAAAATCTTTTGTTAAAGGCCTTGAATTAAAGACTGGGAAACCTAGGTATTTTCCAAAAGAATTACTTTCCTTTATATTAAAGAGAGTCTGAATGTCCATTTTAACATTAGTAGAGCAATTTTTTGAAAAAAATAACTTAGATTTATCTAAGTTGATGGACTGCCCTGAAAAATTATTAAAGAGAGTCATAGTTCTTAGGATAGAATTATAAGACCTTGAATCAATTTTCAAACATAAAATTATGTCATTCGCAAAAAACAGATGTGATAGTTGGTGTCCCTTTTTCCCAATAGAAATTGGAAGCCAAATATTGTAATCTACCTCTAAATTTATTTTTCTTGAAAGCATTTCTAAATATAATATAAATATATAAGGATAAATAGGGTCTCCATGTCTAATACCTCTAAAAGGTTGAAAATAATCAGTGGCATAACCATTGATTAAGACTGCAGTAGAAGTAGTAGTTATACAAAACATTATTAGGTTGCTTAGTTTAATAGGGAAATGAAGATTATATAAAGTATTATAAATAAAAGACTATTCTAATTTATCGAAAAATTTTTCTAGATCTAATTTAAGAAGCATATTAGCATTCTTTTCTTTCATTTTACTAAAGTTAGTTAACAATTCCTGAAAAATAATTGCATTATCAGATGCACATCTATTTTTCAGGAAATTAGACTGAGTTTGATATATTAATTGAGGTAAAATAGGTTTAATGTGATTTACAATAATTTTAGAGATGATTTTATAAATAGTATTACACAGACTAATATGACGATATTGAGCTAAAGTAACTGCATATAAGTTTTTGGAATGAGACAAAGAAAACTTTAATTAATAGTAGGATCTATTTTGTAATTCTTAAAAAATTTATAACAAAAAACTTTCACATAATTTCAAATAATATGCCAATATTTCTAATAAAATATAGGATGTAATCTATCCGGACCCGGTGCCTTATAGGGTTGAAATAAATTTAAAGCATTAATTATTTCAATATCATGTAAGGGTTTTTCTAATAGTATATGATCATGATAGTCCACTATATTAGAAGGAAGAATAAAATTTCTAAATGGGAAATTAATGTGTTGCGTAGTAAATAAATTATTGTAATAATTGAAAACATAATTGTTGATGTTAATAGGATCAGTAATCCAATTTCCACCTAAGTCTTGAATGGCATTTGAACGATTAGTACGTCGTCTATTCAAAGTGGTAAATGAAAATATTTTGTATTAGCATCACCATCATTTAACCAATTTATTCTAGATTTTAATTTCCAAAAATCTTCTTCTAATTTGAGTATATAATTAAAATCAAGAATAAGTTCAAATTCTAATTTTTGGAGGAACATACTAGTAGGTAAATGAATTGAGGCTTGGATACCAGCTAGTCGAGCCAAAATTTCCTCTTACGTTCAAATATATTACCAAAAGTTCTTTGATTCCAAAGCTGAACATAATCTTTTAACATTGATAATGCAGGGACTAATGTATTATTTTCACTCCAAACATGTGTTTTAACATTTTCCAAAGTAGGATAGGTTATCCAAATAGATTCAAACCTAAAAATATTTGTTTTAGGTAATACGGTATGATGTAACTATATTTTAACAGGACAATGATCCGAATGAGTTCTTGGTAAGTGTGTAACTAAAGCATCAGAATAATTAGCAAGCCAAGAGTAGTTAGATAACACACGATCTATTCTTTGAAGAATATTAGCATTGTTTAGTCTACCATTTGTCCAAGTACAACGACTAACCTTATATCCTAAGTCTGTGAGCAAACAATAATTAAAACAAGAGAGAAGTGTATTAGCATGTTTATTATTTATAGGTAGACCCCCAATTTATCATTTTCATCATTAATTTCATTAAAATCCCCACCTATCAACCAAGGCCTCTTATAATTATCAAAGATAAATTTAAGATATGTTAGGTCAGTGTCGTAAGAAATAACATGGCGTGTTTTCCTACTGTTAGTTTGGTTGTTGGCTTGATTCTGAAGGAGGTTGACACTAGGTTTTGAGGACACCTTATGAAATTTTTTCTTTCAAACTCCTCCTTATGCACGAAGATCTTTACTCCATTCATGCATGCATAAGTAGGTGTTGTCTCTCTGTTGTAGGCGATTGTTGCATCTAACTCTGCATGTAAGTTCTCCTCCTGCTCTCTTTGTTCTTGTTGACTGTGATTGTCCGGTGAGGGTGGAAGAGGTAGTGGTGTGTGGACATGTGGTGTGCCTGGCCTCAATAAATGTGTGAGGTTGAGTCTCTCAATAGGATTGAATCCAAGGGACATTAGGAGTTGGTGGAGGATAAAATGACATTCTTATGAAATTGGGATGAAGAGATGTTTGTTCCCAGACTGGAGATGGAGGGGGAAGGGGTTGAAATGGTGCTATATTTGGAGCGTGCATCATTGACCAATGGTAACGTGCAAACATCTCGGTTCCCAGTGTCATTTCCTCCGCCACTATTTGACTTAAGTCCCTCTGATGATTTCTTAGAATGGTCACATCTTGTTGGTTCACTTGCATGGTGAATGTTACGGTATGGTTGTGTAGTCCCGCTTCTAGCCAAGATGGTAGGTATGTTGGTGCATGGGAAGTGTGAGCCGTGTACACTATTGAATTTTGTTCCATTGTTAGATGCGGGGTGGATGCGAGAATGAAGTGGTATTGTTGTGAAGTTGATGGGAGGTTTATCTTGGATTGTTGTGTGAGCTCCTTAGATGACTTAGGAAGTTGAATGGGAACATGTTGAAGTTGAGAGTTTGTAATAAGAGATAAGGGAGAGGGATTATTAATAATAGGAATTTCTGAATTAGTAGATATGTTAGTGGGTGTTTTGGCCGGTTCAAAAGATTGATATGAGGGTTTTTGGTTTGACCTAGAAATAGAGGTTGATTTATTTGGTTACCCTATTTGCATGTGATCATTAGCTAGGGTTGGAGTATTGCAATTAATGAAGGAAGAAGGAGGTGTAGTTATTTTGGGGGAATGTTGGTCGAGTAAGGTAGAATTAAAAAGAGGGGAGAGGGTTTGGTCATGCAAAGGTGTGTGAAGAGTTTTGTCTTGCATGTGTGAGTGTGTGTCGTGGCACTTTGCAAGTTGAGAGATAGAAGTAGTGGTGTGGTAAAAAAATTGTAATTATACCCCATTAATAGGTGCTTGATTGCTAGTTGAATTTTGACTAGGAGTATTGTCTTGTCTGTGACTATTATTAGAGTTATTTAAGGCATTGAAATGATAACTACCTTCCATTAATAAATTAAACTTATTGTTAATTACAACTACATTTGTTTGGTCATTAATAGTAGAGCTATTTTTAGATGGTAAATGTGCATTATGTAAAGATAATTGGGTAAAGGGGAGATGATTAGGATTAGCATTAGCCAAAGACTTACACTTCCCTAAACTTACCTCCTTAGTAGTTTGCATGGCACGTGCTTGCATTGAAGTTGCAACATTGGAAAGAAATTGTACTAACTTCCAGGAATTTTGTTTATCTACTGCTTCTCCATTAGTTGAAGTATGGTTAGAATTAACCGTGTTTAAATTCAATCCTTTGGATGGGCAAGTTCTTTGATTATGAACCATACAACCACATGTAATACATATTAAATTCAAACATTCATAGAGAATAGTTTGTTTATGTTCACCAACGTATAGATGAGACTTTAACGTTTGATTTAATTGAACTTCAACACATAATCGAGTGTAGTGACCTATATTAGAAGTAAAAATATCCATAGATAAGAATTATCCAACCTTCTGAGCCAACTTCTTTAATAAATGATAATCAGAAAACTCAGTAGGTAATTCAGGTAATCGCATCCATATAGCAGAAGATGTAATTTGAGTAGATGAACCCTTAAATCTAGGATCCCATTGTCGAACGGATAAAAATTGGTTTAAAAAAAACCAAGGTCCTTCTTTCAAAGCACGTAATGTGTTTTCCTCTTTCTGAAATTTAACTAGGAAAATGTCTGAGCCTATGTCAATAAATAGGATATTTTCAATGGGTTGCCACATAGCACACACCTTTTGCCTAAGCAATTGATGTTCCACCTTGTTCCCATATACCTTGATAATAACAGCATGTTCCCAAGGTTTATAGAGTCGATGTTTTTCCTTTGCTGTTAATGAGATAAAAATAGAGGAATCAGTAAGTGCTTTTATTTCTTCAATATAATCAGAGGAGTCCATCAATGAAGAAGAGGAATTAAGCTCTATATGGTTAGGACTATTAGTAGTGAGAGTTTAAAGGTATGATTTATGAAGCTTTGTAGTATCAATCATTTGAGATGGTGAATCTGGTTGCATAGCCATATTCATGAGTATAGATTTTGGAGTTGTACTGTCAGGAAGTTTTGATGGTATTAATGGAGAATGAGATGAGTGGTTAGAGTTTGGGAGTATTTGGTTCTTGTCGCTCTGTTCTTATTTGGAAGTTGAGTTACAATTTAAACATTGCAAATGATATTTTTTACAAAAAATAATATTTTTTTATTTTTATTTTTATTATAAAATGAAAAATACATGCAAAAATAGTAAAATATAGGAAAATTATTATGAAAATAGGAAAAATAATGAAAAAAATTTCCAATACATCTACTAATAATATTACACATAAAAGAATAATTATTTTTATATAAAACTAAAATAAAAACTATATAAAATTACAAAAAAGCATACAAATTAAAAAAAACTAGATAAAGAAATAGGCAAAATACATAATATTTTTATAAAACCATATGGATGACCAACCACCATTAATCATGAGTAAATTCAATTGTCACAATCGCTATAAGTGATTCTGACTTAAAATCGCCGGTGCCAACCACCAAGCATCAACCAACCGTCACCGGTCGCTACCGCAAACCACCGCTACTTTCCATCACAGCCACCAACGACCACCACCATCATTATGCTTGACATGTTGCTAAGCATTTGGCTAGCACTAGACACTGAACGGTGTGGAGCGGCGTGGATATACGTCCTGACCCGAGCCATGGCCACGTCCTGCCACGTGCCATGGCCACGTCCTGACCTGTGTCATGTCCATGCACTGCCCTGGCCTGCCACGTCCTGACCCATTCCAAGGCCAAGACCTTCCATGGCCTGCCACGTCCTGACCCGTGCTAAGGCCATGCACTGCCACATCCTGCCACGTCCTGACCCGTGCCATGGCCATGGCCTGCCACGTCCTGACACATCTTGACCCGTGCCATGGCCATGCATTGCCATGGCCTGCCACGTCCTACCACATCCTGCCACGTCCTGACCCGTGCCATGGCCACACCCTGCCATGGCCTGACATGTCCTGACCCTTGCTATGGCCACACCTTGTCAGGGCCTTTGACGTCCTGACTCGTGCCATGGCCATGAACTGCCATGGCCTGCAACGTTCTGACCCGTGCCATGGCCATGCCTTGCCATGGCCTGCCACGTCCTGACCCGTACTATGGGCTGCTACGTCCTGACTCGTGTCACGGCCATGCACTACCTTGTCCTGCCACGTCCTGCCTCGTCCTGACCGGTGCCATGGCCATGCACTACTATGGCCTACTACGTCCTGACCCGTGCCATGGCCTACCACGTCTTGACGCGTGCCATGGCCATGCCCTGCCATGGCTTGCCACATCCTATCCCGTTCCATGGCCATGTATTGCCATCGCCTGCTACATCCTGACCCATGCCATGACCACGCCCTGCCACAGCCTGCCACATCCTGCCACGTCCTGCCTCGTGCCATGGCCACGCCCTACCATGGCCTTCCACGTCCTGACCCATGCCATAGCCATGCACTGCCATGGCCTGCCACTTCCTGACCTATGCCATGGCCTGCCACGTCTTGACTCATACCTTGGCCACGACCTAACATGGCTTGCCACGCCCTGCCACGTCCTGACCTGTGCCATGGCCATGCACTACCGTGGCACGCCACGTCCTGCTACATCTTGATCCGTGCCAGGCCTATACAGTACTATGGCCCGCCACGTCCTGACCCGTTCCATGGCCATGGCCTACCACGTCATGCCATGTCCTGACCCATGCACTGGCATGGCCTGCATTGTCCTACCACGTCCTGACCCCGTGCCATGGCCATGCCCTGCCATGGCCTGCCACGTCCTGACCCGTGTCATAGCCATGCACTATCATGGCCTGCCACATCCTGACCCGTACTATGGCCATGCACTGCCATGGCGTGCCACATCCTGCCCTGTGCCATGGCCACACCCCGCTATGGCCTGCCACGTCCTGCCACATCCTGACTCGTGCACTTCCTTGGCCTGCCACGTCCTACTACTTCCTAACCCGTGCCATGCCCATGTACTGCCATGTCCTGCCACATCCTGACCTATGACATGGCTTGCCACGTCCTGCCATACTTGTTCCATGGCCATGCACTGCAATGGCCCTCCACGACCTGACCCCTACCATGGCCATGCACTTCCATGGCCTGCCACATCTTTACCCGTGCCATGGCCATGCACTGCTATGGCCTGCCACGTCCTGACGCATGCCATAGCCACACCCTGCCATGTCCTGCCACATCTTGCCACTTCCTGACCTGAGCCATGGCCACGCCCTGCCATGGTCAGCCACGTCTTGACCCGTGCCATGGCCATGCGCTGCTATGGCCTGCCACGTCCTGACTTGTACCATGGCCATGCACTGGCATAGCCTGCGACGTCCTTACCGATGCCATATTCATGCACTGCCATGGCCTACCAAGTCGTGACCCGCGACATGGTCAAACCCTACCATGGCCTGCCACGTCCTAACCCGTGTAATGGTCATGCACTACCATGGCCTGCCACGTCTGGACCTGTGCCATGGCCTGCCACATCCTGACCCGTGCCATGGCCATGCAAAGCCATGGCCTGCCACGTCCTAACCCGTGCCATGGCTACGCCCTACCACGCCCAGCCATGGCCTACCACATCCTGACCCGTTCTATGGCAACGCCCTGCCACATCATGACCCGTGCCATGGCCATACACTACCAAACGTCCTAACACGTGCCAATGCCAAGCACTACCATGGCCTACCACATCTTGACCCGTGCCATGGCCACACCCTACCACACGCTGCCATGGCCTGCCACGCCCTGACCCGCACCATGGCCAAGCCCTATTATGGCCTGCCACGTCCTAACACCTGTAATGGCCATGCACTGCCATGGCCTGCCACGTCCTGACCCGTGTCATGGCCATGCACTGCCATGACCTGCCACGTCCTGACCCGTGCCATGGCCATGGACAGCCTTGGCCTACCACGTCCTGACTCGTGCCATGGACATGCCCTGCCACGCTCTGCCATGGCCTCCCACGCCCTGACCCGTGCCATGGCAACGCCCGGCCATGGCCTGCCACGTCCTGACTCGTTCCATGGCCATGCACTGCCATGGCCTGCCACGTCTTAACCCATGCCATGGCCATGTACTATCACGGCCTGCCACGTCCTGACCCGTGCCATGGCCACGCCCTGCCATGTTCTGCCATATCTTGTCACGTTTTGACCCGTGCCATGGCCACGCCCTACCATGTCCTGCGACGTCTTGACCCGTGCCATGGCCATGCACTGCTATGGACTGCCACGTCCTGACCAGTGTCATGACCATGCTCTGCCATGGACTTCCACGTCTTAACCCGTGCCATGGCCACGCCCTGTTATGTCCTGAGCCGTGCCATGGCCATGCACTGCCATGGCCTACCATGTCCCGACCCGTGCCAAGGCCATGCACTGCCATGGCCCTCCACGACCTGACCTCTACCATGGCCATGCACTTCCATGGCCTGCCACATCTTGACCCGTGCCATGGTCATGCACTGCTATGGCCTGCCACGTCCTGACCCATGCCATGGCCACACCCTGCCATGTCCTGCCACATCTTGCCACTTCCTGACCTGAGCCATGGCCACGCCCTGCCATGGTCAGCCACGTCTTGACCCGTGCCATGGCCATGCGCTGCTATGGCCTGCCACGTCCTGACTTGTACCATGGCCATGCACTGCCATAGCCTGCGACGTCCTTACCGATGCCATATTCATGCACTGTCATGGCCTGCCAAGTCGTGACCCGCGACATGGCCAAGCCCTACCATGGCCTGCCGCGTCCTAACCCGTGTAATGGCCATGCACTACCATGGCCTGCCACGTCCGGACCTGTGCCATGGCCTGCCACATCCTGACCCGTGCCATGGCTATGCAAAGCCATGGCCTGCCACGTCCTAACCCGTGCCATGGCTACGCCCTGCCACGCCCAGCCATGGCCTACTACATCCTGGCCCATTCTATGGCAACGCCCTGCCACATCATGACCCGTGCCATGGCCATACACTACCAAACGTCCTGA
Organism: Nicotiana noctiflora; assembly: GCA_032618575.1. NCBI lineage: Eukaryota > Viridiplantae > Streptophyta > Magnoliopsida > Solanales > Solanaceae > Nicotiana > Nicotiana noctiflora. Next base: position 209,728 of record JASVEL010010494.1, on the reverse strand, counting down.
CACGTGCCAAGGCCAAGCACTACCATGGCCTGCCACGTCCTGACCGGTGCCATAGTCATGCACTGCCATGGCCTACCACGTCTTGACCCGTGCTATGGCCACACCCTACCATGCGCTGCCATGGCCTGCCACGCCCTATCCCGCGCCATGGCCACGCCCTATTATAGCCTGCCACGTCCTAACACCTGTAATGGCTATGCACTGCCATGGCCTACCACGTCCTGACCCGTGTCATGGCCATGCACTGCCATGACCTGCCACGTCCTGACCCGTGCCATGGCCATGGACAGCCTTGGCCTACCACGTCCTGACTCGTGCCATGGACATGCCCTGCCACGCTCTGCCATGGCCTCCCACGCCCTGACCCGTGCCATGGCAATGCCCGGCCATGGCCTGCCACGTCCTGACTCGTTCCATGGCCATTCACTGCCATGGCCTGCCACGTCCTAACCCGTGCCATGGCTATGCACTATCACGGCCTGCCACGTCCTGACCCGTGCCATGGCCACACCCTGCCATGTCCTGCCATATCTTGTCACGTCTTGACCCGTGCCATGGCCACGCCCTACCATGTCCTGCGACGTCTTGACCCGTGCCATGGCCATGCACTGCTATGGACTGCCACATCCTGACCAGTGTCATGACCATGCTCTGCCATGGACTTCCACGTCTTCACCCGTGCCATGGCCACGCCCTGTCATGTCCTGAGTCGTGCCATGGCCATGCACTGCCATGGCCTACCATGTCCCGACCCGTGCCAAGGCCATGCACTGCCATGGCCCTCCACATCCTGACCTGAGCCATGGCCACGCCCTGCCATGGTCAGCCACGTCTTGACCCGTGCCATGGCCATGCGCTGCTATGGCCTGCCACGTCCTGACTTGTACCATGGCCATGCACTGCCATAGCCTGCGACGTCCTTACCGATGCTATATTCATGCACTGTCATGGCCTGCCAAGTCGTGACCCGCGACATGGCCAAGCCCTACCATGGCCTGCCACGTCCTAACCCGTGTAATGGCCATGCACTACCATGGCTTGCCACATTCGGACCTGTGCCATGGCCTGCCACATCCTGACCCGTGCCATGGCTATGCAAAGCCATGGCCTGCCACGTCCTAACCCGTGCCATGGCTACGCCCTGCCACGCCCAGCCATGGCCTACCACATCCTGGCCTATTCTATGGCAACGCCCTGCCACATCATGACCCGTGCCATGGCCATACACTACCAAACGTCCTGACACGTGCCAAGGCCAAGCACTACCATGGCTTGCCACGTCCTGACTGGTGCCATAGTCATGCACTGCCATGGCCTACCACGTCTTGACCCGTGCTATGGCCACACCCTACCACGCACTGCCATGGCCTGCCACGCCCTATCCCGCGCCATGGCCACGCCCTATTATAGCCTGCCACGTCCTAACACCTGTAATGGCTATGCACTGCCATGGCCTACCACGTCCTGACCCGTGTCATGGCCATGCACTGCCATGACCTGCCACGTCCTGACCCGTGCCATGGCCATGGACAGCCTTGGCCTACCACGTCCTGACTCGTGCCATGGACATGCCCTGCCACGCTCTGCCATAGCCTCCCACGCCCTGACCCGTGCCATGGCAACGCCCGGCCATGGCCTGCCACGTCCTGACTCGTTCCATGGTCATTCACTGCCATGGCCTGCCACGTCCTAACCCGTGCCATGGCCATGCACTATCACGGCCTGCCACGTCCTGACCCGTGCCATGGCCACGCCCTGCAATGTCCTGCCATATCTTGTCACGTCTTGACCCGTGCCATGGCCACGCCCTACCATGTCCTGCGACGTCTTGACCCGTGCCATGGCCATGCACTGCTATGGACTGCCACGTCCTGACCAGTGTCATGACCATGCTCTGCCATGGACTTCCACGTCTTGACCCGTGCCATGGCCACGCCCTGTCATGTCCTGAGCCGTGCCATGGCCATGCACTGCCATGGCCTACCATGTCCCGACCCGTGCCAAGGCCATGCACTGCCATGGCCCTCCACGACCTGACCCCTACCATGGCCATGCACTTCCACGGCCTGCCACATCTTGACCCGTGCCATGGCCATGCACTGCTATGGCCTGCCACGTCCTGACCCATGCCATGGCCACACCCTGCCATGTCCTGCCACATCTTGCCACTTCCTGAGCTGAGCCATGGCCACGCCCTGCCATGGTCAGCCACGTCTTGACCCGTGCCATGGCCATGCGCTGCTATGGCCTGCCACGTCCTGACTTGTACCATGGCCATGCACTGCCATAGCCTGCGACGTCCTTACCGATGCCATATTCATGCACTGCCATGGCCTGCCAAGTCGTGACCCGCGACATGGCCAAGCCCTACCATGGCCTGCCACGTCCTAACCCGTGTAATGGCCATGCACTACCAAGGCCTGCCACGTCCGGACTTGTGCCATGGCCTGCCACATCCTGAGCCGTGCCATGGCCATGCAAAGCCATGGCCTGCCACGTCCTAACCCGTGCCATGGCTACACCCTGCCACGTCCAGCCATGGCCTACCACATCCTGGCCCGTTCTATGGCAACGCCCTGCCACATCATGACCCGTGCCATGGCCATACACTACCAAACGTCCTGACACGTGCCAAGGCCAAGCACTACCATGGCTTGCCACGTCCTGACTGGTGCCATAGTCATGCACTGCCATGGCCTACCACGTCTTGACCCGTGCCATGGCCACACCCTACCACGCGCTGCCATGGCCTGCCACGCCCTGACCTGCGCGATGGCCACGCCCTATTATGGCCTGCCACGTCCTAACACCTGTAATAGCCATGCACTGCTATAGCCTGCCACGTCCTGACCCGTGTCATGGCCATGCACTGCCATGACCTGCCACGTCTTGACCCGTGCCATGGCCATGGACAGCCTTGGCCTACCACGTCCTGACTCGTGCCATGGCTATGCCCTGCCACGCTCTGCCATTGCCTCCCACGCCCTGACCCGTGCCATGGCAACGCCCGGCCATGGCCTGCCACGTCCTGACTCGTTCCATGGCCATGCACTGCCATGGCCTGCCACGTCCTAACCCGTGCCATGGCCATGCACTATCACGACCTGCCACGTCCCGACCCGTGCCATGGCCACACCCTGCCATGTCCTGCCATATCTTGTCACGTCTTGACCCGTGCCATGGCCACGCCCTACCATGTCCTGCGATGTCTTGACCCGTGCCATGGCCATGCACTGCTATGGACTGCCACGTCCTGACCAGTGCCATGACCATGCTCTACCATGGACTTCCACGTCTTGACCCGTGCCATGGCCACGCCCTGCCATGGCCTACCATGTCCCGACCCGTGCCAAGGCCATGCACAGCCATGGCCCTCCACATCCTGACCCGTGTAACAGCCATGCACTACCATGGCCTGCCACGTCCTGACTCGTGCCGTGGCCACACCCTGCCAGAGCCTACCACACCCTGACCCGTGCCATGGCCACGCCCTGTTATAGCCTGCTACATCCTAACCCGTGCCATGGCCATGCACTGCTTTGGCCTGCCACGTCCTGACTCGTGCCATGGCCACGCATTGCTATGGCCTTCCACTTCCTGACCCGTGCCATGGCCTGCCACGTCCTGACCCATGCCATGGCCACACCCTGCCATGTCCTGCCACATCCTGCCACTTCTTGACCCGAGCCATGGCCACGCCATGCCATGGTCTGCCACGACTTGACCCGTGCCATGGCCATGCATTGCTTTGGCCTACCATGTCCCGACTCGTACAATGGCCATGCACTGCGATAGCCTGCGACGTCCTTACCGGTGCCATATTCATGCACTGCCATGGCCTGCCAAGTCGTGACCTGTGCCATGGCCACACCCTACCATGCGCTGCCATGGCCTGCCATGCCCTGACCCGCGACATGGCCATGCCCAACCATGGCCTGCCACGTCCAAACCCGTGTAATGGCCATGCACTACCATGGCCTGCCACGTCCGGACCCGTGCCATGGCTATGCACTGCCATGGCCTGCCATATCCTGACCCGTGCCATAGCCATGCAAAGCCATGGCCTGCCACGTCCTATCCCGTGCCATGGCTACGCCCTGCCACGCCCAGCCATGGCCTGCCACATCCTGACCTGTTCTATGGCAACACCCTGCCACGTAATGACCCGTGCCATGGCCATACACTGCCATAGCCTAACACGTCCTGACCCGTGCCAAGGCCAAGCACTACCATGGCCTGCCACATCCTGACCGGTGCAATAGTCATGCACTGTCATGGCCTACAACGTCCTGACCCGTGCCATGGCCACACCCTACCACGCGCTTCCATGGCCTGCCACGCCCTGACCCGCGCAATGGCCACACCCTATTATGGCCTGCCACATCCTAACACCTGTAATGGCAATGCACTGCCATGGCCTGCCAAGTCCTGACCCGTGCCATGGCCATGCACTGCCATGATCTGCCACCTCCTGACCCGTGCCATGGCCATGCACAGCCATGGCCTACCACGTCCTGACTCGTGTCATGGCTATGCCCTGCCACGCTCTGCCATGGCCTTCTACGCCCTGACCCGTGCCATGGCAACACCCAGCCATGGCCTGCCACGTCCTGACTCGTTCCATGGCCATGCACTACCATGGCCTGCCACGTCCTGACCCGTGCCATGGCCACGCCATGCCATGTCCTGCCATATCCTGTCACGTCTTGACCCGTGCCATGGCCACGCCCTGCCATGTCCTGTGACGTCTTGACCTGTGCCTTGGCCATGCACTGCTATGGCCTGCCACGTCCTGACCAGTGCCATAACCGTGCACTGCCATAGCCTTCCACGTCCTGACCCGTGCCATGGCCACACCCTGCCATGTCCTGAGCCATGCCATGGCCATGCACTGCCCTGGCCTGCCCCGTCGTGACCCGTGCCAAGGCCATGCACTGCCATGACCTAACACATCCTTACCCGTGCAATAGCCATGCACTGCCATGGCATGCCACGTCCTGACTCGTGCCATGGCCACACCCTGCCACACCCTGCCATAGCCTACCACACCCTGACCTGTGCCATGGCCACACCCTATTATAGCCTGCCACGTCCTAACCCGTGCCATGGCCATGCACTGCCACGTCCTGACTCATGCCATAGCCACGCACTGCTATGGCCTGCCACTTCCTGACCCGTGCCATGGCCATAAACTGCCATGGCCTGCAACGTTCTGACCCGTGCCATGGCCACGCCCTCCCATGGCCTGCCACATCCTACCATGTCCTGACCCGTGCCGTGGCCACGCCCTGCCATGGCTAGCCACGTCCTGACCCGTGCCATGGCTATGCACTGCCATAACCTATAACGTCATGACCCGTTCCAAGGTAATGCACTACCATGGCATGCTACATCGTGACCCGTGCCATGGCCATGCACTGCAATGGCCTGCCACGTCCTGACCAGTAATATGGCCACGCCCTACAACGCCCTGCCCTGGCCTACCATGTCCTAACACATGCCATGGCTACGCCTTGTCATTGCCTACCACGTCCCGACCCGTGCCATGGCTACGCCCTGCCATGCCCTGCCATGTCCTGCACGCCCTGACCTGTGCTATGGTTTGCCATATCCTGACCCGTTCCATAGCCATACACTGCCACGGCCTGCCACGTCCTGACGCATGCCATGGCCATGCACTGCCATGGCGTGCCACGTCAGGACCCATGCCGTGGCCACGCACTGTCATGGCATGCCACGTCCTGACCCGTGCAATGGCCACGCCCTGCCTTGTCCTGCCACGTCCTGCCACATCTTGACCCGTGTCATGGCCATGCATTGCCATGGCCTGCCACGTCTTGACCCGTGCCATGGCTATGCACTGCCATGACCTGCCACGTCCTGACCCGTGCCATTGCCACGCCCAGCCACATTATGAACAGTGCCATAGCCATGCATTGCCATGGCCTGCCACGTCCTAACCCGTGCCATGGCTATGCACTTCCATGGCCTACCACATCTTGACCCGTGCCAAGGCCATGCACTATTATGGCCTGCCACGTCCTGACCCATGCCATGGCCACACCCTGCCATGTCCTGCCACTTCCTGACCCGTGCCACGGCCACGCCCTGCCATGGTTTGCGATGTTTTGACCCGTGCCATGGCCATGCACTGCTATAGCCTGCCACGTCCTGACTCGTACCATGGCCATGCACCGCCATAACCTGTGACGTCCTTATCGGTGTCATATTCATGCACTGCCATGGCCTGCCACGTCGTGACCCGTGCCATGGCCACACCCTACCACGCTCTGCCATGGCCTGCCATGCCCTGACCCGCAACATGGCCACGCCCTACCATGGCCTGCCACGTCCTAACCCGTGTAATGGCCATGCACTACCATGGCCTGCCACGTCCGGACCCGTGCCATGGCCATGCACTGCTATGGCATGCCACATCCTGACCCATGCCATGGCTATGCAAAGCCATGGCCTGCCACGTCCTAACTCGCGCCATGGCTACGCCCTGCCACGCCCAGCCATGGCCTGCCACATCCTGACCCGTTCCATGGCAACGCCCTGCCACGTCATGACCCGTGCCATGGCCACACACTGCCATAGCCTGCCACATCCTGACCCGTGCCAAGGCCAAGCACTACCATGGCCTGCCACGTCCTGACCGGTGCTATAGTCATGCACTGCCATGGCCTGCCATGGCCTGCCACGTCCTGACCCTAGCCAAGGCCATGCACTACCATGGCCTGCCACGTCCTGCAATGTCCTGACCCGTGCCATGGCCATGGCCTGCCACGTCTTGACCCGTGCCATGGCCATGCACTGCCATGGCCTGCCACGTCCTACCACGTCCTGCCACGTCCTGACCCGTGCCATGGACACACCCTGCCATGGCCTGCCATATCCTGACCCTTGCCATGGCCATACCTTGTCATGGCCTGCGACGTCCTGACTCGTGCCATGGCCATGAACTGCCATGGTCTGTGACGTTCTGACCCATGCCATGGCCAAGCCTTGCCATGGTCTGCCACGTCCTGACCCGTACCATGGCCTGCTACGTCCTGACTCGTGTCATGGCCATGCACTACCTTGGCCTGCCACGTCCTGACCGGTGCCATGGCCATGCACTACCATGGCCTACTACGTCCTGACCCGTGCCATGGCCATGCACTGCCATGGCCTACCACGTCCTGCCACGTCCTGACCCGTGCCATGGCCATGCTCTATCACGGCTTGCCACGTCTTGTCCCGTGCCATGGCCATGCATTGCCATCGCCTGCTACATCCTGACCCGTGCCATGACCACGCCCTGCCACATCCCGCTACATCCTAACTCGTGCCACGGCCATGCCCTACCATAGCATGCCACGTCCTAACCCATGCGATGGCCATGCACTGCTATGGACTGGCACTTCCTGACCCATGCCATGGCCTGCCACGTCCTGACCCACACCATGGCCATGACCTGACATGGCCTACCATGCCCTGGCACGTCCTGACCCGTGCCATGGCCATGCACTGCCATGGCCTGCCACGTCCTGCCACATCTTGATCCGTGCCAGGCCCACACAATGCTATGGCCCGCCACGTCCTGACCCGTGCCATGGCCATGGCCTACCACGACATGCCATGTCCTGACCCATGCACTGCCACGGCCTGCATTGTCCTACCACGTCCTGACCCATGCCATGGCCATGCCCTACCATGGCCTGCCACGTCCTGACCCGTGCCATGAATTTCCATGGCCTGCCACGTCCTGGCCCGTGCCATGGCCACACCCTGCTATGGCCTGCCATGTCCTGACCCGTGCCATGGCCATGCACTGCCTTGGCCTGCCACGTCCTAACCCGTGCCATACCCATACACTGCCATGTCCTGCCATATCCTGACCTATGACATGGCTTGCCACATCCTGCCATATCCTGACCCGTGCCATGGCCATGCCCTGCCATGCCCTACCATGTCCTACAATGTTCTGCCATGCCTTTGGCATAGGTCTTGGCCTCTCGAGCGATGCCTTGTGCCATGCCATGGCCACGCCCCTAGTGCATTGGGCCTTGGCCTCTCAAGCGACATCCGGAGAAACACTAATTTATACATCGCCCTTTGGCATAGGCCTCGACCTCGAAAGAAACACACCGAGAAGCCGCTAGTTGTGTATTCTTACATAGCCGTTTCCTCGACTCGACTAAGTGTCAGGTCCCATTGTCCACCTAATACAGAAATTGTATAGGTCCCATGGACTTGAGGACATGTACGGTTTTCCAACACTTAGTATATTATTTTGCATCAAGAATGGACTAAACCTTTTTTCAGAAAAGTTAGAAATTGATTGGAATGGGGAGGAGGGACGAAACGGAGCGACAAAGGGCTGAATCTTAGTGGATCGTGGCAGCAAGGCCACTCTGCCAATTACAATACCCTGTCACGTATTAAGTCGTCTACAAAGGATTCTACCCACCGCTTGATGGAAATTGAACTTCAAGGCGGCCACCGCGTTTCTTCCGCTGTGATGACTTAGCCAACGACACGTACACATGGAGGCCAAAGGCCCCTACTGCGGGTCAGCAAGCGGACGGCGGGTGCATGCATCGCTTCTAGCCTTGATTCTGACCTAGAGGAATTCAGTCATATTCCAGCGCACGGTAGCTTCGCACTACTGGCTTTTCAACCAAGTGCAATGACCAATTGTGCAAATCAATGGTTCCTCTCGTACTAGGTTGAATTACTATTGCGACATTGTTATCAGTAGGGTAAAACTAACCTATCTCATGATAGTCTAGACCCATCTCACGTTCCCTATTGGTGGGTGAACAATCCAACACGTGGTGCATTCTGCTTTACAATGATAGGAAGAGCCGACATTGATGGATCAAAAAGGCACGTCGCTATGAACGCTTGGGTGCCACAAGCCAGTTATCACTGCGGTAACTTTTCTGACACATCTAGCTTCAAATTTCGAAGGTTTAAAGGATTGTTAGGCCTTGCTTTCATGGTTCATATTCGTACTGGAAATCAGAATCAAACAAGCATTTACCCATCTGTTCCACATGAGATTTTTGTTCTCATTGAGCTCATCTTGGGACACATGTGTTGTCTTTTAACAAATGTGTTGCCCTAGCCAAACTCCCCACCTGACAATGTCTTCCGCCCGGATCGGGCTGCCAGCAAGCCTTGGGTCAAAAACGAGGGGCAGTGCCCCGCTTCCGATTCACAAAATAAGTAAAATAATGTTTAAAGTAGTGGTATTTCACTTCCTCCTTTCTGCTCCCACTTATACTGCACCTATCAAGTCATTTCACAAAGTCGGACTAGTGTCAAGCTCAACAGGTTCTTCTTTAGCCGCTGATTCTACCAAGCCCGTTCCTTTGGCTGTGGTTTCGTTAGATAGTAGACAGGGACAGTGGGAATCTCATTAATCCATTCATGCGTGTCACTAATTAAATGACGAGGAATTTGGCTACCTTAAGAGAGTCATAGTTACTCCCGTCGTTTACCAGTGCTTGGTTAAATTTCTTCACTTTGACATTCAAAGCACTGGGCAGAAATCACATTGCGTAAACATCCGTAGGGACCATCGCAATGCTTTGTTTTAATTAAACTGTCGGATTCCCCTTGTCTGTACCAGTTCTGAGTTGGCTGTTCGATGCTCGGGGAAGGCCCTCGAAGGAACCATTCCCAATTCGTCCCCCAGCAGGCACACGACGACCCGCTCTCGCCGAAGAAGCAGCTCGAGCAGTTCGCCGACAGCCGACGGGTTTGTTACTGGGAGCCCCGTGCCCAGCCCTTAGAGCCAATCCTTTTCCCGAAGTTGCAAATCCATTTTGTCAACTTCCCTTTCCTACATTGTTCCATCGACCATAGGTTGTTTACCTTAGACCTGATGCGGTTATGAGTACGACCGGCCATGGACGGCACTCGGTCCTCCAAATTTTCAATGGTCGCCGGGGGTGCACCGGACATCACGCGACGTGCGGTGCTCTTCCAGCCGCTGGACCCTACCTTCGACTTAGTCATTTCCAGAGCGGGTAGGCTATTAATTAGAAAATATAGCTCCTCTCGAGGCCCCCGCCAATGTCTCCATACGTCCTAACATTGCCATCAACCACCACGTCCTGGTTCAAGAGTTTTAACCTGATTCACTTTCGGAGTACACACCAAAGGTGCTTTATGTCGGGGTTCCCCCGACCCTTAGGATCGACTAACCCATGTGCAAGTGATGTTCACATGGAACCCTTCTCCTCTTTGGCCTTCAAAGTTCTCATTTGAATATTGGCTACTACCACCAAGATTTGTATCGACGACCGCTCCGCCCAGGCTCATGCCCAAGGTTTTGTAGCGACGGCCGCGCCCTCTTACTTATCGGGGCCTAACACTTGCCCGGATAGCCGGGTGTAGGTCGCGCGTTTAAGCACCATCCATTTTTGGGGCTAGTTGATTCGGCATGTGAGTTCTTATACACTCCTTAGCATATTTCGACTTCCATGACCACCGTCCTGCTGTCTTAATCGACCAACACCCTTTGTGGGCTCTAGGTTAGCGCACAATTTGGCACCATAACCCAGCTTCCGGTTAATCATGCATCGCCAATTCTGCTTACCAAATATGGCCCACTTGGAGCTCTTGATTCTGTGGCGCAACTTAACAAAGTAGTTGCGCTGTCCTACCTATTTAAAGTTTGAGAATCGGTCGAGGGTGTTGTGCCCCCTGATGCCTCTAATCATTGGCTTTACCTGATAGAAATTGCACGTGAGCTCCAGATATCCTGAGGGAAACGTCGGAGGGAACTAGCTACTAGACGGTTCAATTAGTCTTTCGCCCATATACCCAATTGAGAAGAAAGATTTGCACGTTAGTATCGCTGCGGGCCTCCACCAGAGTTTCCTCTCGCTTCGCCCCGCTCAGGAATAATTCACCATCTTTCCCTCGACAGGTATACTCACTCTCGAAACCTTCACAGAAGATCAAGGTCGGTCGGTGGTGCACCCCTCAGGGGGATCCCACCAATTAACTTCCTTGCGCCTTACGGGTTTACTTTCTCCTTGACTCGCACACATGTGAGACTCCTTGGTCCGTATTTCAAGACAGGTCGAATGGGGAGCCCACAGGTCAGCGTCCTGAGCGCGCAGATGCTGAAGTATGCCAGAGGCACGCGCTGCCTACCACAATCAAGGAGATGGCATTCCACGAGCGTATAAAAAGCTCGGGCTTTGGACACCCCCCAATTCACACTAGTTCACACCCTGAATCGATCGGCAGATCGGCTCAACACCGTTCCACATCTGACCAGAGCGCATCACCAGCCCCCATCTTCTTCCCTCCCGACATTTTCATGCACTTTTTCACTCTTTTTTTAAAGTCTTTTTCATCTTTCCTTCGTGGTACTTGTTTGCTATCGGTATCTTGCCCGTATTTAGCCTTGGACCGAATTCACCACCCGATTTGAGTTGCATTCCCAAACAACCCGACTCGTAGACAGTGCCTCGTGGTGCGACAGGGTCTGGGCACAACGGGGCTCTCATCCTCTTTCGCCCCCCTTCTAGAGGACTTGGCCCCAATCCACCGCTGAGGACGCTTCTCTAGACTACAATTCAAAAGGTAGAGCCGTGTGATTCTAAGGCTAGGCTATTCCCGGTTCGCTCGCCGTTACTAGGGGAATCCTTGTAAGTTTTGATTCCTCCGCTTAATTATATGCTGAAACTTAGTAGGTTGTCCCACCTAACCTGGGGTGCCTAACATGGGGTTGCGGTTGGAGCGCCTAAGCACGATAAGGGTCAAGGAGCCCAAACGTGTGACGAGTTGGAGCCACGACATTACGAGAGTTGAGTTTCAACAACCACTTGTCGTGACGTCCGTCACCGTGGACTTGAATTTAGGCCAACCGCACGCTCGATGTGCACGGGAAGCTAGTATCCTCCCCACGACACTGTCACGACCATGAGAATGGCGCAGTATGTGGGGGCGACGCGATGCGTAATGCCCAGGCAGACGTGCCCTCAACCTGATGGCTTCGGGCACAAATAGTGTTCACAGACTCGTTGGCTCACGGGAATCTGCAATTCACACCAAGTATCATATTTTTCTATGTTCTTCATCGATGCGAGAGCTGAAATATCCATTGGTGAGAGTCGTTTTTGTTTAAAAAGAAGCACAAGTCCCCCCGAGCGTGCCGCAAATAGGGCACGAGGTGCAGGCTTTCAAGTTAGTATTCCTTTACATTTTCCGCGCTGGGGTTCGTTAATCACCCGACACACACGCAAGTGCACGCACCGGGGATAGGAGGGAGCCTTGCAGACGGAGGCCAAAGCACCCCGACCGCGCTACTCCCCAGTGTTTAAACAGGTCTGCGGGTCGTTTTTCTTTGCAGGTTTCGACAATGATCCTTCCGCAGGTTCACCTACGAAAACTTTGTTACGACTTCTCCTTCCTCTAAATGATAAGGTTAAATGGACTTCTTGTGACGTCGCGAGCATCGAACTACCCACGTCACCGAGATCCAAACATTTCACCGGATCATTCAATCGGTAGGAGCAATGGGCGGTGTGTACAAAGGGAACAGACATAGTCAGCGCGAGCTGATGACTCGCGCTAGGAATTCCTTGTTCAAGACCAACAATTGAAATGATCTATCCCCATCACGATGAATTTCAATGATTACCCGGGCCATTCGACCAAGGCTATAAACTCGTTGAATACATCAGTGTAGCGTGTGTGCAGCCCAGAACATCTAAGGGAATCACAGAGTTGTTATTGCCTCAAACGTCCGTGGCCTAAAAGGTCGTAGTCCCTATAAGAAGCTGGTTGCAAAGGGATACCTCCGCATAGGTAGTTAGCAGGCTAAGGTCTTGTTCGTTAATAGAATTCACAAGACAAATCGCTCCACTAACTAAGAATGGCCATGCACCACCACCTATAGAATCAAAAAAGATCTCCCAATCATTCAATCTTTACTATGTCTGGACCTTGTAAGTTTCACCATGTAGAGTCAAATTAAGCCGCAGGCTCCACTCCTGGTGTTGCCCTTCCATCAATTCCTTTATGTTTCAGCCTTGCAACCATACTCCCCCCGTAACCCAAAAACTTTGATTTCTCATAACGTGCCGGCGGAGTCCTAAAAGCAACATCCGCCGATCCCTGATCAGCATCGTTTATGGTTTATACTAGGACGATATCTGATCATCTTTGAGCCCCCAACTTTCGTTCTTCATTAGTGAAAACATCTTTGGCAAATGACTTTGCAGTTGTTCATCTTTCATAAATTTAAGAATTTCACCTCTGACAATGAAATACGAATGCAACCGACTGTACATGTTAATCATTACTCCAATCCCGATGGCCAGTGTAATAGGACCAAAATCCTCTAATGTTATCCAATGCTAATATATACAGAGCGTAGGCTTGCTTTGAGCACTCTTATTTCTTCAAAGTAACAGCACCGGAGGAATGACCCGACCAATTAAGGCCAGGAGCGCATCACCGGCAGAAGGGACGAGACGACCGGTACACACCTAAGGCGGACCATCTCGCTCATCCCAAAGTCCAACTAAGATCTTTTTATCTGCAACAACTTGAATATACGCTATTGGAGCTGGAATTCCCGCGGGTTCTGGCACCAGAATTGCCCTCCAATGGATCCTCGTTAAGGGATTTAGATTGTACTCATTCTAATTACTATACTCATAGATCCCGGTATTGTTATTGATTGTCACTACCTCTTTGTGTCGGGATTGGGTAATTTGTGTGTCTGTTGCCTTCCTTGGATGTGGTAGCCGTTTCTCAGGCTCCCTCTACGGAATCAAACCCTAATTCTCTGTCACCCGTCACCACCATGGTAGGCCATTATCCTATTATCGAAAGTTGATAGGGTAGAAATTTGAATGATGCGTCGCCAGCATGATGGCCGTGCGATCCGTCGAGTTATCATGAATCATCGCAGCAACTATCAAAGCCTGCATTGACCTTTTATCTAATAAATGCATCCATTCTAGAAGTCGGGGTTTGTTGCACGTATTAGCTCTAGAATTACTACGGTTATCCAAGTAGTAGATACCATCAAACAAACTATAACTGATTTAATGAGCCATTCGCAGTTTCACAATCTGAATTTGTTCATACTTACACATGCATGGCTTAATCTTTGAGACAAGCATATGACTACTGGCAGGATCAACCAGGTAGCATTCTTTATTGATGCTGGCATCGCATGAGCGTGGCTGACCTAAAGGGCACGGCTAAGTCCAAGACGAGCACAACCGTCATTCGTAAGGAGCATTCTTTGGGTAGTTAGGCACCAATGAAGACCCCGTGCCCATTGCGTTTACCAAATCCAAGAGTCCGAGCATACTAGTCATGGACCAAGCCATCACAAGGCGAAGCAAGGAATACTTGGGACACAACTGCAGCTTTTGGTTCACCCCGCACGTCGAACATGAGGGGCGAATGGCAACTGATTCTGCTTGATAATGCCTTGGCATTAGGTATGCAACAAAAAAAACCAACACCGAACAAGCCTAATTTGAGCTTGTGCGATGACTGAGATGGCATGCGGGCTAAGACGTCGCTGCTCATGCAGGGATCCAACCTATCTACATAAGCCGAACACCACTCTTGTGTTGTACGTACACTTGCCTCGCCTATATAAGCCAACAGTAGCCCTAACACGTGACGCGCAGCCATGTGTTGTTGCCGATGCCAATGTTGAAAGGCCAAGACAAGCCCCGCAAAGCACAAATAGGGGTTGAAGAAATGCCAGACAAAACTCGCAAAAACTAATGGCAATCGGCAATTTACTAAGCCTTGCCCCATGTGCACGGCGCCTTTCGGCGCTACGTGCACAATGCATTGCTGTTCCATTGCAAAAAGCCATCATCCGTCACAGAGATGTAGCCTCCTGATCATATGCCAATCATAACCCGCAACAACCAATGACAACCGGAAACATAGTAAGCTTCGCCTCATGCACTTCGCCCCTTGTGGTGCTACTTGAACGTTGCATTGCCATTCCATTGGTAAAAGCCATCAGCTGCCACGAGCGTTGTCGCCTCCCGATGGTAGACACAACCAGCAACAACCGATGGCAATCAGCAACTTAGTAAGCTTCGCAACGTGCACTTTGCCCCTTGCGGTGCTACTATCACGTTGCTTTGTCGTTCCATTGCTAAAAGCCATCAGCCGCTACGAGCGTTGTCCCCTCCCGATGTTGCCCACAAAAACCAATTGTAATCAATAACTTAGTGAGCTTCGCCCCATGCACTTCACCCCTTGCCGTGCTACTTTCATGTTGCTTTGCCGTTCCATTGCTAAAATCCATCAACCACCACGAGCATTGTCACCTCCGGATGTTAGACACAACCAGCAACAATTGATGGCAATTGGCAACATAGTAAGCTTCTCCCCATGCACTTTTCCCCTTGCGGTGCTACTAGCACGTTGCTTTGCCGTTCCATTGCTAAAAGCCATCAGCCGCCACGAACGTTGTCGCCTCTCGATGTTGCCCACAATAACTGATGGATATCGACAACTTAGTAAGCTTCGCCCTATGTACTTCGCCCCTTACAGTGCTACTTGCACGTTGCTTTATCGTTACATTGATAAAATCCATTAGCTGCCACGAGCGTTGTTGCCTCTCGATGTTAGACACAACCAGCAATAACCGATGGCAATCGGCAACTTAGTAAGCTTCATCCCATGTACTTCCCCCCTTGCGGTGCTACTTGCACGTTGCTTTGCCATTCCATTGCTAAAAGCCATGAGCAGCCATGAGCATTGTCGTTTCCATATGCTAGACACAACCAGCAACAACTGATGGCAATTGGCAACTCAGTAAGCTTTTCCCCATGCGCTTTGACCCTTACGGTGCTACTTGCACGTTGCTTTGCCGTTCCATTGCTAAAAGCCATCAGATACCACGAGCGTTGTCACCTCCCGACATTAGACAGAACCAGCAACTACGATGGCAATCGGCAACTTAGTAAGCTTTGCCCCATGTACTTTTCCCCTTGCGGTGCTACTAGCACGTTGCTTTGTCGTTCCATTGCTAAAAGCCATCAGCCTCCACGAGCATTTTTACCTCCTGGTGTTAGACACAACCAGCAAAAACTGATGGCAATCGGCAACTTAGTAAGCTTTGCCCCATGCACTTTTCCCTATGTGGTTCTACTTGCACGTTGCTTTGCCATTCCATTTGTAAAAGCCATCAGCCGCCACGAGCGTTGTTGCCTCCTGATGTTAGACAGAACCAACTAGAACCGATGATAATTGGCAACTTAGTGAGCTCCGCCCCATGCACTTTGCCCCTTCTGGTGCTACTAGCACGTTGCTCTGTCGTTCCATTGCTAAGAGCCATCCGCCTCCACGAGCGTTGTCGCCTCTCGATGTTTCCCACATTAACCGATGGCAATCGACAACTTAGTCGGCTTCGCCCCCTACACTTCGCCCCTTGTAGTGCTACTTGCACATTGCTTTGCCATTCTATTTCTAAAATTTATCAGCCGCCATGAGCGTTGTCGCCTTCCGATATTAGACACAACCAGCAACAACCGATGGCAATCGGAAACTTAGTAAGCTTCGCCCCATACACTTTGCCCCTTGCGCTGCTACTTGCATGTTGCTTTGCCCTTTCATTGCTAAAAGATATCAGCCGCCACGAGCGTTGTCACCTCCAGATGTTAGACACAACAAACAACAACTAATGGCAATCGGCAACTTAGTATGCTTCGCCCCATGCACTTTGCCACTTGCGGTGCTACTTGCAAGTTGATTTGCCGTTGAATTGCTAAATGTCATCAGCCGCCATGAGCGTTGTCGCCTCCCTACATTAGACACAACCAGCATCTACGATGGCAATCGACAACTTAGTATGCTTCACCCCATGCACTTTGCCCCTTGCGGTGCTACTAGCACATTACTTTGCCGTTCCATTGCTAAAAGCCATCAGCCGCCACGAGTGTTGTCACCTCCAGATGTTGCCCGCAACAAGCAATAACAATCAACAACTTAGAAAGATTCGCCCCATGCGCTTCACCGCTTGTGGTGCTACTTGCATGTTGCTTTGTCGTTCCATTGCTAAAACCCATTAGCCGCCACGAGCGTTGTCGCCTTCCAATGTTTGACACAACCAGCAACAGCCGATGGTAATCAGTAACTTAGTAAGCTTTGCCCCATGCACTTCACCCCTTGGGGTGCTACTTGCACGTTGCTTTTGTCGTTCCATTGCTAAAAGCCATCAGCCACGAGCGTTGTCGCCTCCAGATGTCAGACACAACTAGTAACAACTGATGGAATCGGCAACATAGTAAGCTTCGCCCCTTGCACTTAGCCCATTATGGTGCTACTTGCACGATGCTTTGCCGTTCCATTTCTAAAAGCCATCAGCCGCCACGAGCATTGTTGCCTCCCGATTTTAGACACAACCAGCAACGACCGATGGCAATTGGCAACTTAGAAAGCTTTTCCCCATGCACTTTTCCCATTGCGGTGCTACTAGCACATTGCCTTTCCATTCCATTGCTAAAAGCCATCAGCCACCACGAGCGTTGTCGTCTTACGATGTTAGACACAACCAGCAACAACTGATGGAAATCGGCAACTTAGTAAGCTTTCCCCCATGCACTTCACCCCTTGGGGTGCTACTTGCACGTTTCTTTGTCGTTCCACTGCTAAAACCCATCTGTTGCCGCGAGCGTTGTCAACTCCAGATGTTAGACACAACCAGCAATAACTGATGGCAATTAGCAACTTAGTAAGCTTCAACCCATGCACTTCTCCCCTTGTGGTGCTACTTGCATGTTGCATTGCCGTTCCATTTCTAAAAGCCATCAGCCGCCAAGAGGGTTGTCGCCTCCCGATGTTAGACACAACCAGCAATAACCGATGGCAATTGGAAACTTAGTGAGCTTCGCCCTATGCACTTTGCCCCTTTGCGGGGCTACTAGGACATTGTTTTTTCGTTCCATTGTTAAAATCCATCAGCCTCCATGAACGTTGTCGCCTCCCGATGTTCCCCACAACAACTGATGGCAATCGACAAATAAGTAAGCTTCGCCCCATGCACTTCACCCCTTGTAGTGCTACTTGCACGTTGCTTTACCGTTCCATTGCTAAAATACATCAGCTGCCACGTGCGTTGTCACCTTCCGATGTTAGACACAAAGAGGAACAACCAATGGCAATCGACAACTTAGTAAGCTTCACCCCATGAACTTCGCCCCTTGTAGTGCTACTTGCATGTTGCTTTGCTGTTCCATTGCTAAAAGCCATCAGCTGCCTCGAGCGTTGTCGCCTCCAGATGCTAGACACAACCAGCAACAACTGATGGCAATCGGCAACTTACTAAGCTTTGCCCATGCACTTCGTCGCTTGCACTGCTACTTGGACGTTGCTTTGTTGTTCCATTGCTAAAGGCCATCAGCCGCCACGAGCGTTGTCGCCTCCTAGCATTAGACCCAACCAGTAACAACCGATGGCAATCGGCAACTTAGTAAGCTTTGCCCCATGCACTTCACCCCTTGCGGTGTTACTTGCACGTTGCTTTGCCGTTCCATAGCTAAAAGCCATCAACCGCCACGAGCGTTGTCACCTCCTGATGTTGCCTGTAAGAACTGATGGTAATCGACAACTTAGTAAGCTTCGCCCCATGAGCTTCACCCCTTGCGGTGCTACTTGCACGTTGCTCTGCCATTCCATTGCTAAAAGCCATCAGCCACCATGAGCATTGTCGCCTTCCAATGTTAGACACAACCAGCAACAACCGATGGCAATCGGCAACATAGTAAGATTCGCCCATGCATTTTTCCCCTTGTGGTGCTACTTGCATGTTGATTTGCCGTTCCCTTTCTAAAAGCCATCAGCATCCACGAGCGTTGTCTCCTCCTAATGTTGCCCGCCACAACCGATGGAACGAACATCTACTGAGCTTCGCCCCATGCGCATGGCGCCTTGCAGCGCTACTTGCACGATGCTCCTCCATTCATTGTCTAAAGCTATCAGCTGCCACGAGCAATGCTAGACACAACCAGCAATAACCGATGGCAATTAACAACTTAGTAAGCTTCGCCCCATGCACTTCGCCCCTTGGGGTTCTACATGCACGTTGCTTTGCCGTTCCATTGCTAAAAGCCATCAGCCACCACAAGCGTTGTCGCCTCCTGATGTTAGACACAACCAGCAACAACTGATGGCAATCGGCAAATTAGTAAGCTTTGCCCCGTGCACTTTTCCCCTTGTGGTGCTACTTGCACGTTTCTTTGCCGTTCCTATTCTAAAACCCATCAGCCGCCACGAGCGTTGTTGCCTCCCGATGTTAGACACATCTAGCAATAACCAATGGCAATTTGCATCGTATTGAGCTTCGCCCCATGCACTTTGCCCCTTGCGGTGCTACTAGCACAATGTTTTTCCGTTCCATTTCTAAAAGCCATCAGCCACCACGAGCGTTATCACCTCTGGATGTTTCCCACAACAACCGATGGCAATCGACAACTTAGTAAGCTTCGCCCCATGCACTTCGCCCCTTATAGTTCTACTTGCACGTTGGTTTATTGTTCCATTCCTAAAAGCCATTAGCCGCCTTGAGCGTTGTCTCCTCCTAATGTTGCCCGTAATAACCGATGGAACGAACATCTACCATGCTTCGCCCCATGCGCACGACGCCTTGCAGCGCTAATTGCACGACGCTCCTATGTTCATTGTCTAAAGTCATTAGCTGCCACGATCGATGCTAGACACAACCAGCAACAACGTATGGCAATTGGCAACTTAGTAAGCTTTTCCCCATGCACTTTTCCCCTTTCGATGCTACTTGCACGTTGCTTTGTCGTTCCATTGCCAAAATCATTAGCGATGTCTCCAATGGTTGTTTCCCGCAACAACCGATGGCAATCGACATCTACTAAGCTTCGCCCTATGCCCACGGTAGCTTGTGGCGCTACTAGCACGATGCTTCTCCGTTCGTTGTCAAAAGCCATCATCCATCACGGGTGGGGGGGGAGGGGGGAGGGTTTACAAACATAACCCACAACAACCGATGGCAATAGGTAACTTACTGAGCTTCACCCCATGCGCTTTGCCCCTGCCAGCGCTACTTGCACAATGCTTTACCGTTCCATTGACAAAAGCCATCAACTACCATGAGTGATGTGATGCCAGACACAACCAGCAACAGCCGATGGCAATCAACAACTTAGTAAGCTTCGACCCATGCACTTTGCTCCTTGCGGTGCTACTTACACGTTGCTTTGTCGTTCCATTGCTAAATGCCATTAGCCATCACGAGCGATGTCGCCTCTCAATGTTATGCTATAAATAACCCGCAACAACTGATGGCAATCGGCAACTTAGTAAGCTTCACTCTATGCATTTTCCACTTGCGGTGCTACTTGCACGTTGCCTTAACGTTCCATTGCTAAAAGTCATTAGCCGCTATGAGCGTTGTCGCCTACTAATATTAGATACAACCAGCAACAACCGATGGCAATAGGAAACTTAGTAAGCTTCACCCCATGCACTTTGTCCCTTGCGGAGCCACTAGCACGTTGACTTGCCATTCCATTGCTAAAAGCCATCAGCCGCCACGAGCGTTGTCACCTCCCGATGTTGCCCGTAACAACCGATGGCACTCGACAACTTAGTAAGCTTCGCCCCATGCACTTCGCCCCTTGCGGTGCTACCCGCATGTTGCTTTGGCATTCCATTGCTAAAAGCCATCAGCCGCCACGAGCGTTGTTGCCTCCAGATGTTAGACACAACTAGCAACAACTAAGGGCAATGGGAAACTTAGTAAGCCTCGCCCCATGCACTTCGCCCCCTGCGGTGCTACTTGAATGTTGTTTTGTCGTTCCATTACTAAAAGCCATCAGCCGCCAAGAGCGTTGTCACCTCCAGATGTTAGACACAACCAGCAATAACGGATGGCAATCAGAAAACTTAATAAGCTTCGCCCCATGCACTTCGCCCATTGCGGTGCTACTTGCACGTTGCTTTGCCGTTACATTTCTAAAAGCCATCTGCCGCCACGAGCATTATCGCTTCCCGGTTTTAGGCACAACCAACAACAACCAATGGCAATTGGCAACATAGTAAGCTTCACCCCATGCACATTGCCCCTTACGATGCTACTAGCACGTTGCTTTTCTGTTCCATTGCTAAAATCCATCAGTCGCCACGAGCGTTGTCGCCTTACAATGTTAGACACAACCAGAAACAACCGATGGCAATCCGCAACTTAGTAAGCTTCAACCCATGCACTTCACCCTTTTGGGTGCTACTTTCACGTTGCTTTTCTGTTCCATTGCTGAAAGCCATCAGCCGCCAAGAGCGTTGTCGCCTCCAAATGTTAGACACAACCAGCAACAATGGATGGCAATTGGAAACTTAGTAAGCTTCGCCTCATGCACTTCGCCCATTGCGGTGCTACTTGCACGTTACTTTGCCATTCCATTTCTATAAGCCATCAGCGGCCACGAGCATTATCGCTTCCCGGTTTTAGGCATAACCAGCTACAACCGATGGCAATTGGTAACTTAGTAAGCTTCACCCCATGCACATTGACCCTTACGGTGCTACTAGCACGTTGCTTTTCTATTCCATTGCTAAAATCCATCAGTCGCCATGAGCGTTGTCGCCTTACGATGTTAGACACAACCAGCAACAACTGATGGCAATCGACAACTTAGTAAGCTTCGACCCATGCACTTCACCCCTTGGGGTGCTACTTACACGTTGCCTTTCTAGTCCATTGCTAAAAGCCATCAGCCACCACGAGCGTTGTCGCCTCCTGATGTTAGACACAACCAGCAACAACTGATGGCAATCGGAAACTTAGTAAGCTTCACCCCATGAACTTTGCCTCTTGCGGTTTTACAAGCACGTTGCTTCGTCGTTCTATTGCTAAAACCCATCATCCCCCACGAGCGTTGTCACCTCCCGATGTTCCCCGCAACAACCGATGGCAATCGACATCTTAGTAAGATTTGCCCCATGGGCTTTGCCACTTGTGGTGCTACTTGCATGTTGCTTTGTTGTTCCATTGCTAAAAGCCATCAGCCGCCATGAGCGTTGTCATCTTTCAATGTTAGACACAACCAGCAAAAACCGATGGAAATCGGCAACTTAGTAAGCTTCGCCCCATGCAATTCGCCCCTTGGGGTGCTACTTGTACATTACATTTGCCGTTCCATTCCTAAAAGCCATCAGCCTCCAAGAGCGTTGTCGCCTCCAAATGTTAGGCACAACCAGCAATAACTATTGGCAATCGACAACTTAGTAAGCTTCGCCCCATGCACTTCACCCATTGCGGTGCTACTTGCACGTTGCTTTTCCATTCCATTTCTAAAAGCCATCATTCGCCACGAGCATTATCAATTCTCGATTTTATACACAACCAACAACAACCGATGGCAATTGGCAACTTAGTAAGTCTCACTCCATGCACATTGCCACTTGCGGTGCTACTAGCAATTTGTTTTTCCGTTCCATTGCTAAAATCCATCAATCGCCACGAGCGTTGTCGCCTTACGATGTTAGACACAACCAACAACAACCGATGGCAATAGGAAACTTAGTAAGCTTCGACCCATGCACTTCACCCCTTGGGGTGCTACTTGCACGATGCTTTTCCATTCCATTGCTAAAAGCCATCAGCCGTCACGAGCGTTGTTTCCCCCCTGATGTTAGACACAACCAGCAACAACTGATGGCAATCGGCAACTTATTAAGCTTCGCCCCATGCACTTCGCCCCTTGTGGTGCTACTTGCACGTTGCTTTGCCGTTCCATTTCTAAAAGCCATCAGCCGCCATGAGCGTTGTTGCCTCACTATGTTAGACACAACCAGCAACAACCGATAGCAATCAACAACTTAGTAAGCTTTGCCCGATGCACTTCACCGCGTGGGGTGCTACTTGCACGCTGCTTTTGCCATTCCATTTCTAAAAGCCATCAGCCACGAGCGTTGTTGCCTCCAGATGTTAGACATAACCAGCAACAACTGATGGCAATCGGCAACTAAGTAAGCTTCGCCACATGCACTACGCCGATTGCGGTGCTACTTGCACTTTGCTTTGCCGTTGAATTTCTAAAAGCCATCAGCCGCCACGAGCAATATCGCTTCCCATTTTAGACACAACCAGCAACAACCGATGGCAATTGGAAACTTAGTAAGCTTCACCCCATGCACATTTCCCCTTGTGGTGCTACTAGCACATTGATTTTCCATTCCATTGCTAAAATCCATCAGTCTCCACGAGCGTTGTTGCCTTACAATGTTAGACACAACCAGCAACAACCGATGGCAATTGGAAACTTAGTAAGCTTCGACCCATGAACTTCACCGCTTGGGGAGCCACTTGCACGTTGCTTTTCCGTTCTGTTGGCACCTTCTATTGGTACTTGCACGATGCTCCACCATTCATTGTCAAAAGCCATCTACCGTCACGGGTGGGGGGGGGGGGGGGGGTTTACAGACATAACCCACAACAACCGATGGCAATGGGCAACTTACTGAGCTTTGCCCCATGCACTTTGCCCCTTGCGGCACTACTTGAACAATGCTTTGTCGTTCCTATTGCCAAAAGCCATCAACCGGCATGTATGATATGATGCTAGACACAACGTGCAACAACCGATGGTAATCGGCAACTTATTAAGCTTCGCCCCATGCACTTTGCCCGTTGCGGTGCTACTTGCACGTTGTTTTGCCGTTCCATTGCTAAAAGCTATCAGCCACCACAAGCGTTGTCGCCTCCCAATTTTGCCCGTAACATCCATTGGCAATCCGCACTTACCAAGCTTCACCACATGCGCACGGTACTTTGAGGTTCTACTTGCATGATGCTCCACCTTTTGTTTCCAAAAACCAATGTTTGCCACAAGCGGTGTCACCCCCAGGCATTCTACGAGCCAACACGAGTACTTGCTGGCGTGGTTAGTGAACTTCGGGGACGTTCCCACACCCCATGCCAGCGTGTCCCATGCGTGCCGCACTGCCTGGCAGCAAGCACCTCAGGTGCCTTTCAACACCTCTACCCCCTTATATATGCTTTTAAAAAAACTCAAGTTTTAGTATTAGACATGCCTTGTCCAGAGAATCATAATTGAGTTGTACAACACCAAATAGCACAAGCCAAGGTACAACTTAGCTAATATACTCACAAATAACTTTTTTTGTTGTAAGAAAGATAAACATATTATAGATAATAAAGATTACATAAAGGTTGATGTTGGGTGCATACACTACATCTGATTAGGAACTACTATATTACATATATGATATAAAGTAGTGCTACTGCTACTATTACTACTACTTAACATATCCGTTAATTTACATAACCTTCTATGCATCATCCCTGTATGATCTTGCTGATAAGAAGGCATGACAAAACTTGGAGGTCTTGAAAAAGTTATAGTATTTCCACTTGGGTTGCTCTGTATTTAGCTAAATAGTCTACCACACTCTTTTGTTCTCTGAAGATTATCTCAAATTTTTGATCATGCAGTCTTGAGTAAGAACCTGCAATCAGTAATAATATTATTATATATTTGTGTAGGGGTATTAAAAAAATCTATAATCATACTTGCATCTGTCTCCATAACTAATGGATTAAAATTATATTTTGAACCTAGTTTAAGTCTCGTTAGATGAGAAAGTAATTCAATGTGTAGACTAGAACTAGCTGAAACCATACTAGAAAAACCTAGGATCCAATTTGTAGAGGAGTATCTAAAACAACCCCCAATACCACATGTAGAAGGATTATATTTTGTAGAGCCATCTATGTTTAACTTAAAGAAAAATTGTGGTGGTGGATACCATTTAATGTATACACCCAAAGTTTCTGATATGGTTTTTCTAGCCTTTGTAAGATAATAATATTCAGCTACTTGATGAAATACTAAATTTGTATTTAACGAAACTTTAGTATGTTTAAAAAGATTATTATTTCTACTCCAAATATGCCATAATGCAAATGGTAATAACATAGCTAACGATATACATTATAATTTCCTAAATGATTTTGTTTCAAAAAATTATGCCAACACGCATTGAGAAAAGATTTCCTTCAGTACTAAAAGGTGTTAAATCAATCCGGAAATGTTGCCAGAATAGTATAGCATTATTACATTCAAGAAAAATATGCCTAATTGATTAAACACCTAATTCACAAAAACTACAAGTATCCGTATTTAAAATTTTATTTTATGTAAATAAGTAGTTGTAGGTAGCCTACCACTACATAATAGCCATATAAAGAAAAAAATTTTTGGTGTAGTTTGTAGTTTCCAAATACAAGTGTAATTATGATCCAAATTAACAACATTCTTAGAAGTCACATTATGAAGTTCATGGTAGATAGAATTAACCGAAAATAAACCTGTAGGTGTAATATCCCATATTAAATGATCGTAATTTGTATGACTATAGGCATGTAAGTGCTAGTGATTTCTTTTTTGAAGAAATGGCAATATCAAAAGGAAAATCCTGAAAATGCCATTCATAATTATAATAATAATTTGATACCAATTTATTAATCTCACCTCTAGGTAGAGGGCCACAAAGGGAATTACGAATAGAAGCACGGTGGTGTAACCAAGGATCATTCCAGCAGTTAACATGCTTCCAATTTGTTAGTAGCCATTTATAGCCAAGATAACAAATGTTCCATCCTTTTATAACATTTTGCCAAATTCTAGAAGTAGAAAATCTATTATTTCTATTTTATTTGAAATGAGTATGAAGTAAAACCCTTACCCAAAGAAGGTTAGGATTTTGAAATAGTCTCCATGCTAGTCTAGCAAGCAAAGCAGAATTTTTTATATTAAGATTTTGGATACCTAATCCCCCTTGGGATAAAGGAGTAGTGACTCAATTTCAATTTAATAGGTGTATTTTTTTCTTTTGCGAAGTAGATCCCCACAAAAAGTCTCGTTGATATTCGTTAAGACTCTTAATAATAGAATTGGGCAAAGTAATAAAACGCATTATATGATTAGGAAGATTATTAATGGTGGAACAAAGAGTCAGCCTTCTCTCAGCGCTATTCCAGCAAAGAGTTCTTCACAAACCTCATTTGTTCAGGGCTTTTCTCGACCTAGTTCATCAACTGGACACTTCGGTGCTAGAGGTCCTCATCAGTCCCAACCACCAGCACCTGGGAGTTGCTTCGATTGCGGAGAGTTTGGGCACATCCGTTGAGAGTGTCCCTGCTTTCTTCCCAGGCTATCAGCAGAAGGGGCAGCCCTCATCATCTGGTCCTTCCACTTCAGCACCCGCCCCACCAGCTAGAGGTGAGGGCCAGGCAGCTAGGGGTCGCCCTCGAGGGGGGCTGATCAGGCGGTCAGGCAAGATGTTATGCTCTTCAGGGCTGATCTGACACAGTCGCTTTTGATGCTGTCATTACAGGTATTATATCAGTATGCCACAGAGATGCCTCAATTTTGTCCGATCCTGGTTCCACTTATTCTTATGTATCTACATATTTTGCTCGTTATTTGGGCATGACCCGAGGGTGTCTCGCGTTGCCCGTGCATGTATCTACCCCGATGGGTGATACCATTGTTGTAGACCATGTATATCGGTCCTGTCTAGTCACTATTAGGGGTCTGGTGACCCGAGTAGACCTATTGCTTATGAGCATGATTGATTTTGATGTTATATTGGGCATGGGTTGGCTATCTCCATGTTATGCTATTCTAGACTATCATGCCAAGATAGTCACTTTGGCTCTGCCGAGCATTCAGATGATCGAGTGGCGAGGCACGAATGATTATGTACCCAGCAGGGTAATATCTTTCCTGAAGGTCCAATGAATGGTTGGGAAAGGATGTCTTTCTTATTTGGCATTTGTGCGGGAGGTCGGAGCTGAGACTCCCAGTAATGATTCTGTTTCCATTGTGCGGGACTTTCCTGATGTATTCCCCTCAGACTTACTAGGCATGCCATGGGACAAGGACACTGATTTTGGGATCGATTTGGTGCCAGGCACTCAGCCTATTTCTATTCCCCATATCGTGGCACTAGTTGAGCTGAAAGAATTGAAGGAGCAGCTCCAGGAACTCCTAGATAAGGGGTTCATTTGGCCAAGTGTGTCACCGTGGTGTGCACCGGTCTTGTTTAATAAGAAGAAAAATGGTTCAATGAGGATGTGTATTGACTATAGGCAGTTGAATAGGGTAATAGTGAAGAACGAGTATCCTCTGCCTCGCATTGATGATTTATTTGATCAGCTCCAATGAGCTAGGGTATTCTTGAAGATTGATCATTGTTCAGGCTACAACCAGCTGAAGATTAGAGAGTCTGATATTAGTAAGACAGCCTTCAGGATGAGGTATGGGCACTATGAGTTTCTTGTGATGTCTTTTGGGCTGACCAATGCCCCAGCCACGTTCATGCATCTGATGAATAGTGTATTCCGGCCATATTTGCACTCCTTCGTGATTGTGTTCATAGATGATATCCTGGTGTACTCCCATAGCCAGGAGTAGCATGCCCAGCATCTTAGAGTTGTATTACAGAGGTTGCGGGAGGAGAAGTTGTACGCCAAGTTCTCCAAGTGTGCGTTCTGGCTCGAATCTGTGGCATTCTTAGGACACGTGGTGTCCAGTGATGGTATTCAGGTGGATCCGAAGAAGATAAAGGCGGTGCAGAGTTGGCCCAGACCGACCTCAGCTACTGAGATTCGTAGTTTCCTGGGATTGGTAGGGTATTAACACCGATTTATTCAGGGATTCTCTTCCATTGCTTCACCCTTGACTAGATTGACTTAGAAGGGTGCTCCTTTGTGTGGTCTGAGGAGTGTGAGGAGAGCTCTCAAAAGCTCAAGATAGCATTGACCACGACACCAATCTTGATATTGCTGTCAACTTCAGATCCTTATACTGTGTATTGTGATGCCTCAGGAGTTGGCATTGGTTGTGTATTTATGCAGGAGGGTAGGTTCATTGCTTATACTTCTTGCTAGTTGAAGCCCCATGAGAAGAACGACCCTGTACATGATTTGGAGCTAGCAACCATAGTTCACGCTCTGAAGATTTAGAGACATTAGCAGTACGGTGCCTCTTGTGTGAGGTGTATACCAATCATTGCAGTCTTCAGCATCTCTTCAAATAGAAGGACCTTATTTGAGAAAGCGAAGGTGGCTGGAGTTGCTTAAGAACTATGACATCAGTATATTGTATCATCCGGGGAAGGCCAATGTTGTGGCCGATGCTTTGAGCCGAAAGGCGGTCAGTATGAACAGCTTAGCTTATATTCCGGTTGGGGGGAGGCCATTTGCATATGATGTTCAGGCTCTGGCCAATTGGCTAGTGAGGTTGGATGTTTCCGAGCCGAGCCGAGTATTGGCTTGTGTTGTTTCTCGGTCTTCTTTATATGATCGCATAAGAGAGCGTCAGTATGATGATCAACATTTATTATGCACAATGATGCTATAGATGTGACTATTGATAGTGATGGTGTTCTGAGGATGCAGCGCCGTATCTGTGTCCCCAAGGTAGATGGCCTTCGAGAGTTGATATTAGAGGAGGCTCATAGCTCGCGGTACTCCATTCATCTGGGTGCCGCGAAGATGTACCAGGACTTGAGACAACATTACTGGTGGAGAAATATGAAGGTGGATATTATTAGGCATGTAGCCAGATGCCTCTATTGCCAGTAGGTCAAGTACGGGCATCAGAGACCGGGCGGTGTTCTTCAGCGTATGGTTATTCCCGAGTGTAAATGGGAGAGGATTACCATTGATTTTGTGAATGGGCTCCCTCGGACGTCGAGGAAGTTCGATTCAGTGTGGGTGATTGTTGATGGGCTGACTAAATCTGCACAATTCATTCCAATATGCACTACTTACTCTTCAGAGAGGTTAGCAATGATCTTTATTCGAAAGATTGTCAGGTTGCATAGGGTTCCAGTGTCTATCATATCTGACAGAGGCACTCTGTTCACTTCTCAGTTCTGGAGAGCATTTCAGCATGAGCTGGGTACGCGGATGGAGTTCGGCACTGCATTTCATTCTCCGACAAACGGACAGTCCGAATACACTATTCAGATCCTGAAGGATATGTTGCGTGCATGTGTAATTGATTTTGGAGGTTCATAGGATGAGTTCTTCCCACTTGCAGAGTTTGCCAACAACAACAGTTATCAGTCGTGTATTCAGATGGCCCCGTATGAGGCGTTGTATGGCAGACGGTGTAGATCTCCCGTGGGATGGTTTGAACCCGGTGATGATAGATTGATAGGGACTGAGTCAGTTCAGGATTCTTTGGATAGAGTGAAGTTCATTTAGGAGAGGCTTTGCACAACAAAGTCACACAAAAAGAGTTATGCAGACCGTAGGGTTCGAGAGCTGTCTTTCATGGTTGGTGATAGGGTATTGCTGAAGGTTTCATTCATGAAGGGTGTTATGTGGTTTGGGAAGAAGGGAAAACTGAGTCCCAGGTTCATTGGTCCTTTTGAGATACTCAATAAGATTGGGGAGGTGGCATATGAGTTGGCCTTGCCACCAAGTTTGTCTAGTGTTCATCCAGTATTCCATGTGTCCATGCTCCGGAAATATGTCGGGGATCCATTTCATTTGTTGGATTCAGTACGATTCAGCTTGATGGTGATCTATCTTATGATGTGGAGCCAGTGGCTATTCTGGGTAGACAGGTTAAAAATTTGAGGTCTAAGGACATTGCTTAAGTCATGGTGCAGTGGAGAGGCCAGTCTGTTGAGGAGGCTACTTGGAAGATCGAGCAGGAGATGCGGAGCACATTGGTGACATCCAATTCTTCTACTAAAAATTAATAGACACGATCGTACGCAATATAATTAACCCAACTATGAGTCGGGGTCGAATCCCATAGAGAACAATGTGTAGGCGATTAGGAATGTAAGAAAATTATCGCTAATCGCGCTGAGCCAAACACTAAGATTTTGATTTTGGAAAATGTTTATATCTAAATGCAAAAATGTAAACTAACCTAGAAAGCAAATAAAATGGTCAATGGCTACAAATATGAGTGCATCGGGAATTACACTCAAGTAGCGATCCAATGTATTTCACCATTTTAAAAATATGAGCGAGTTTATGTTAATTAGCCACGGATAATAATTCTTAATTAGCTTCTTCCAAAGACTAACCGGACTTCCTAAATAAATTATCCCTAACACAATTAGAAGATTAAGCACACCCGGAATGGCTACAAGTAGTTCTATCCTATCCCTAGGTAGAATCTATAAAATGAGGGTTAACGCCTCATGTTCTTGTTAATTAATCTTTCCCAACCCCAAATTATCTTTCGCAAAATTAATTTAGAGTTAATGGGCGAGTCCTAGGGTTAGCTAATCCCTTTGGAAACATTAAAGAACAAGAATAATTAAAATAACAATAACTCACTTCATAAATATATAAAGATCATTCAATACATTAGCACAACAAGGTATTTAATCCACACTTTAAATATGAATATTCCCATAAACAAGATTCAAGTGTTGGAAATAAATACTACACACTTAAATATACAATATAAAGCAAGGAAACGAAGAAATAAACATAAATGGATAAGAAATCCTTAACCACAAGCTTTAATCTTCAAGACCCAAGTGTGTGTGCAAAACCCTAGCCTCCAATCTTGTTCTCTCTAGTCTATGAAGACTGAAAATAAGCCAAAGATATGCCAAAGATCTGTTTGGACGAGTATAAAAATGATTTGGGGTCAAGATTTGTGAATATCCAATACTGCCCAGAACTGAAGCTCGATCTTTCCAATTGCGACCATATGATCGCAATGTCTAACTATGCCCAGCTCGCCCAGGTTTGCATTTGCGAAGACCTCTTCGCATTTGAGAAGGTTGACTGCTTCAGTTGACTTCGCATTTGCGAAGTGCTCTTCGCATTTGCGATGCTTGACTTTTTATGTTGACTTCACAATTGCGAAGGCCTTGTGGCATTTTCGACCACTGAGGCCACTGCCCATATTTTCTCTCTGTTTTTGGCTCCTTTTGACTTGTTTTCACTTGGTTTCTTCACTATTACTTCTAAATCACATACAACCTGTAAAATAGAAGTAAATGGCATCAAATACACGATTTTATTGCTCAAACGTAGCAAAAGTATAGATTTAAAGACAAGATGAGTTGGTAAAATACCAACTTATCACACCCCAAAAGTTGAACTATTGCTTGTCCTCAAGCAACACAAGAAACAAAATCTCTTCCCAAGTGGTTAACTCAACAATGCCTCTTCATAATGCCAAGCCAAAAAGAAACTCTACTTTAAGCACAAATGCATTACTTCGATTGGTACCAACAATTACTCCAAGGCATATGAATTATCAAGCACTTCACATAAACTTCATTATACTTCAAGTGCTCAAACACTAATGCAAATCAAAGTAACAATCAAGTCATGACACTAATGCTTCAAAATTTTCCTCTCTATCACAATGAACTTTCTTTTGTCATTCTTTCCAATTGAAAATGAGATTAGATTCACAACTCGAATCTCATGTGCCCTCACATTTAAGAGAGGATACCACACTCATAAATCTTAATTCCAAACAAAAATGGGATATCAGATGGAAAGACTCAACTCTCTCTCAAAAAGATGTTCAAATGAATACAAATAGTACCATAGGCTTGCCCTTCATGTATTCCTCCACTAATGTAGACAACTTGGCTCAAAATCAATTAGGACTTAAAGGTTGTAGTTTAGGCTTTTGGTTAAGGTACGGCAAAAATTTCGGTGAAAGTGATTCAAAACCTCCGAAAGCACTACAATATTTACAATTAAAGTCCCCTTCCTTCAAAAATATTTTCTATCCTTTCTTCGTTTTTTCATTTCACACCTAGTCTTCCTTTTTTCACAATTTCTTATCATTTTATTCTATATTTTTTTTTTCATTTTCAAAAACCATAAAGGTTTCATTTTTTGTTTTCTACCTTCCACCATTTTCAAGCAACTTTAATATCATTTTTTTTCCAACCTTCACCCCCAAACTTAGGCTTTTAGCCTATGCTTATACTTTCAAAATACTTAGGGAGGTAGGGTGCCAAAATCTAGATCAATTAAGAACAAGGGATTTAAGCTTGTAATATGGTTGCCAAAGAAAAAGGTTAAAGGCACAAAATGGGTTGACTATGGAAAATATTTAGGGGTAGGAATTTTTAAGGCATGCTAGAGGTCCAAGGAAGGCCTAATATCATTTTTCAAATCAAGTTAGTCTATGATTTCGCCTTGAAGCACATTCCGGGAAAGTTCTAGACCACAAGTACTACAAAAGAACTCACAAATAAATCTCACCACACATGACACATGAAAACTCAAGTGGAATGCAAATCCAAAATCCAATTGAAACAAATGACTCAAAGAGGTCACATATAGCATAATGAAAGATATTTAGTGAGTTAAAGAGCCGAAAATTGAGTCTAAAAGTCATGACATCTTTACTTCAATCATTTTTCTTTTTTCAACAACTAAAAATTCATATGCCGAGGTTTAAATTATGTTGGTACCAAGAAAGCCACAACTAGGCCACTGGACACAAGTCCTAACTCAAACCAATTATGTTTCAAATTTTAACAAAAGCTACTCCTAATTACAAGACTAATTCCCTTAAGAAAGTTGTCAATCTATCCATCATCGGGAAAAGTCAAAAAATGTTTTCTTTTTACAATTACCCTGTTCAAGAAGAAAATTGGCATCCTTGGAAAAATAATCGTGGTATAAAGAAAACCAAAGATATTGCCACTATCATATAACATACTATATATAAAAAAACTTAAGAAGCTAACAAAAATTAAGTAACTAAACATACTAATATCACATATCACATGAAAATATACTAATAACAACATGAAAACAAACACAGATAAACAAACTAATATAACACATGACTTGAGAATATACTAAAAACACCATGAAATTAACTACTATACCAATCCGCCAAAACAACAGTTATACAAGAAGCCACCCCCAACCAAAGATGTTGCATTGTCCCTAATGCAACAAAACATGATAGAGTAAAAAATGAAGGAAAGTGCTCCCTGAATACTGCATCAACTGCTCTCCTCGCTATCTGAGTCTGAATCCTCCTTATCTCCTTCCTCCTCGGGCCACTCAACCGGAATCTCATCATCCTCCACCGCCCTGGTCGATGGTAACGTCCTGAGGCTTGAGGACCTTCCACAGCCCCTTGACACCCTTCCACATGCGAGTGAAAAATTTATCTCGTTTCTTCTCCCTTTTGACCATTTGGGTATGGGACTTCTCTAGGTTGTCCAGTGAGGTGCTCAATGTACCATTCATTTTGGCCAGCTTAGTGTACGCTTTCTCCAGTGCTTTGAGGTGATCTCCCAGCTTCTTTTGATCTTCAATGTACTTCTGAAAGTCTTTCTTTGAGACATAGGTTGGTCCCTCAGATGTCTCCCCGGGTCCCTAGGGAAGACTAACCACTAGCTCGCGAATTACTCGCATCTCCTCCCCAAGCACAGTAAATGGTCCTGCTGCAGAGGATGATGACTGACTGGTCGGATCCACCTGAGAAGAAGAGCCCATCTTCCTCTTTTTGCTCTTCACTGTGCCACCCTCTCCTCTTTTCTTCAACGGATGTATAGGCTTCCCCGGATATACCCAATTGTCCCCTGGAGCTTCTTCCACCCCAGCCAGTTGGCACAACTCGGTGATGAGCGATGGAAATATAAAAAAAGGGCCGTTTTGAATCCGATACTCTCTTAGTTCATTTATGAAGATCTCGCCCACATTTAGCTGGATGCCATCAAGAATGCAAGCTATCATTTGAGCTCGAGTAACAGGGATATTCCAAATGTTTGACATAGGGGAGATACGACTTCATATAATGGCCAGCCATATCTTTGCCTCCGTGGTGAATCTTTTTGAGGTGATCCCCCTCTTTTCAGCTGCCCATGGAACATCTGCACCCAGACATACTTTCTCTTTGAATAGACCCATGTCATGGTTTTGCAAGTGATAGAAAGCATTGACATCTTCAGCCCGAAATCTAACCACCTTGCCTCGAATTCTCATATGTGGCTTCTTCAACCTAATAGCCGGGAGATTAGCGTAAAACTCCCTCACCCATTGCTCACTTGCATGGCAAGGTTCGGGAGCAAAACAGTTCCATCCCATTGTTACCAGCCTTTGATGGAATTCTGGAAGGCATTCTTGGACATTGTCCATCACTATACCACTCCCCGGGAGTAACTTCTTCGAGATTAGCTCGGCAGAGTATCGTTCTTGGCATTCCACTAACAGAAACCAGTGTTCATCAAATGCCTGCTCTTCTTCCACATGGCTGTCACTTGATGATCTTTTAGAGTTTGCGCTCATTGTTCAATTATAGTACCTGTCAAAAAGTGACAAAAGTGAAAACATGGCATGGCTATGAAGAATAGTGCAAAATAAAGCAAATATGCCAAAAGAATGATCAGACAGCGAAAAATCAAACTTAGAAAAAATTCCAGGTTTTCCAGATTTTCAAGTGAGCACTCTCTGATATCGCATTTCCCAGGATTTCTTCGCAAGCGCGAAGCTTGCAGAGCTGGGAATTGCGAAGCAAATCATCGCAATTGCGAAGTCTGCAGAGCTGGGAATTGCGAAGAAATCTTCACAATAGCGAAGGACACCAATGCAGAGGTTTTTGCAATTGTGATCACTTTTTCGCAATTGCGAAGTCGCAAATGCGAAAGAGTATTCGCAATTGCAAACCCATCGTCCCAGCTTCACTTTTTTTTTCAGAGAACAGAGCTTAAACAATAGAAATTTTCAATCCGAGCTATTTTTTTACGAACCCAATCATTAATCAAGCATAACTCATGCATCAAACTTCATAAACAACCATGAATCAAAAATGTTGATGGTTTGGCCAAGAATTTCATTCGGGCCTTACATCGAACATATCAAAAGCATAAAATTTTGCTTCTATTTGACAAGTATTTGGCTACTCAGACTTCCCCAAATTTCTTCGCAACCACAAATTCACACACTCTTTACCAAGCCTCACCCAGAAATCACATGTTTTAAAGAAAACAATTTTCACAATTTTGGGGGAAAGGGGTGGCAGCCATTAGAGCCTTAGGTTATAGCATAACAAGAATATAAAGAGAAGATGAAGAAGAGGAAGAAAGAATGGTGGGGTTAATCTTTCATACCTGATTATGTCCAATGAGGAGTGAGAGTTGAAGGATGTTTAGTGATGAGAGTGAGAGAGATGAGCTTGAGAGCCTTACCCAAATCTTTTGATGAATTTTGGTTCAAAACAAGACTGTCGACCAATTTTTTACCATCAGAAGTCGCAATTGCGACAGACCTTTCGCAATTGCGAAGGTCACCTTTTCCTACACTGTTCGCAATTGCAAATAAATGAAGGGAATTGTGATGGGTGTAGTTTGCAAATGCGAGCAATTCTTCGCAAATGCGAATCTTGGGCAAGCTAGGCATAGTTCGTAAATGCGAACAATGCTTCGCAAATGCGAACAATGCTTCGCAAAAGCGAAGCCTGCCCCGGCATTTTCCAATAGCTACTGGTTTGGCCTCTCCAGGTCATTCCATCCTGCTCAAATAAACTCCAAAAATTCTCAAACTTGGCAGATTAGTTAAAAATAATATTCTAAGCTATTCTAAAAAAGACAATTTCAAAAATGAAAAAAACTTTTGAAAAATGATGGGTTGCCTCCCACCAAGCGCCGCATTTAACGTCGTGGCACGACGCAAACAACATTACCACTTTTCTCGCCACTTGGATGATATGAACTTGGCCCCTAGCTTGGAATCAAGCTTATGACCACGAGCGATGGGGGTGGTAATTTGATGTTCGAGCCAATGCTTAAAATTTCCATTTTCCACTTCTTGGCTTTCAAGTGAGGAGTGCCAGTTTTTTTTCTTGCTTTCTCAAACTGTAAAATGAATGGTTGTTGTCTTTCTTCCTCGCAATCCACCATTGCCTCATGTAGTTCAACTCCCGTATCACTATACAATTCCAACATTGAAAATGCTTGGAATGTGACTTCAACCCTTCACTTTGCAATTCATCTATGTTCACATTCTCTTTTTCCTATGGATTAGAGTCAACATCAACCACATTTACATTTACACCGGTTGACTCCAATTCCATATTTTTGTCGGCATCAACAACACTCATTGAGTTGGTTGGCGGTTGTTCAATTCTTTATTCCTCAAGGTAAATCTCACTTTGTTCCTCGGAGTTGGACTCTTCTTGACTTTCTTCCTCAACCAAAATATGCATTTGATCTTCCAAAGTACGGATTTCTTCATCATTGTGATTTACGCTTTGTTTCAAGTCCTCGAGTGCAAAGTTGCGCTTCTCCTCAGTTTCAAGAATGGTCTCCAACATGAGCATTATTCTCTCATTTTGAGCATTTGAGAGTTCTTCTTGATTTGATCAAATGCCAAGGAAGGATTTTCATTTTCAATGTCTAAGGAGGATTATTGGTTTTCATTCACTTCCGAGGATTTTTAAGCCCTTTAGGCTTCGATCATTTCATCCATTTGTGAGTGCAACCTTTCAAGTGCTAAATAATTTTGGAGAGTAGTCTCCAAAAGATGTTCCAAGGCATTTTCTTCATTGTTTCCTTCTTCAAGTAAACATACCAACATGAGCTTGAACTCTCCATTTTGGCCATGCTCAACTTCTTCCATCTCCATAGCCCTATAATTCTCATCAAAACAAGTAGAACCATCATAGTAGGGGCTTGGGGAAGGGAATAACAAATAAGCACAATCATCCCAATGACCATTTTGGAAACCATACTTATCACAAATACTCCAGTCATGGGGTTGACAATGTGCCACAATCCACCCCCGGGAGAATTTAAACAATTTTGCGATGAGTGTGGTCCTCCACAATAAGGACAAGGATCATCAAAGTATGAAAAATTACCATCCGACCAATTTTCATTATATGATGCCATTTTTTTTTCAAAAATATGAAAATATACAAGAAACAAACAATAAAAATAGACCTAAGGTAAGAAAAAGTAATTACACAAATATTCACAAGTTTGGACCAAAGCACTTTCGCTTACTTCTCAAACAACCTAAATAATGCCAAATTGTTCCCCGGCAACGGTGCCATTTTTGTTGACGTCCAATTCTACTATTAAAAAGAAATAGACACGGTCGTACGCAATATAATTAACCCAACTATGAGTCGGGGTCGAATCCCACAGAGAACAATGTGTAGGCGATTAGGAATGTAAGAAAATTATCGCTAATCGCACTGAGCCAAACACTAAGATTTTGATTTTGGAAAATGTTTATATCTAAATGTAAAAATGTAAACTAACCTAGAAAGCAAATAAAATGGTCAATGGCGACAAATATGAGTGCATCATGAATTACACTCAAGTAACGATCTAATGTATTTCACGATTTTACAAATATGAGCAAGTTTATGTTAATTAGCCATGGATAATAATTCTTAATTAGCTTCTTCCGAAGACTAACAAGACTTCCTAATTGAATTATCCCTAACACAATTAGAAGATTAAGAACACCCGGAATGGCTCAATTACTTTTCAAACCGATGTCACAACCAAGTTACAATGTTTCCATATTCGAGAGTACCCATACAAGTATGTTCAACAATCTACCACAATTCAAGTGTTTCAATTCCTTCCACAATAAACCATGTATGCCATCACAACAGTCGTTCTCAGTTCTTTACCAATTTCGGTTCCCTTTTTATCTTGCGATTCAATTTCCATACTACGTCACACATAATTCAACATCAATTGAATTCCAAACAATACATCAAAGGGTTACACACAATCTCTCAATTTAACACATACCAAGCAAATTGCGCATATGTGGGCGATTTTACAAGAATCACAATTAGCCATACATACCTGGTGTCGGGTTTTCTTTCTTTAACCTCTTACTTTGTGCTTACCTAAGTTATTCTATTTCGCCCACCTCGTTCTTGCAGACTCTCACTTCAACATACTTCTTTTTACTAAAAATGAAGTTCAATAATCGTGCATGGGTGTTAAATTCTTTTTTGAAAAGCTATTATATACAAACCTTTCTTTACTCATTTTAAAACTGAAAATCAGAGAAAATAGTTAGGTTTTTTTTACATTGTAAAGATTGGGGAAGATGAATCTTTGCCCTAGGATCCTTTGGAATAAATGTTTGGAACAATTCTTGAAGATAATAGACTTCTCTCTCTAAAACCCCTCTCTCCTCTCTCTAGTTTTGGTAAGAAAATGTGAGAAAAATGAAGCTTGAAAGTGTTTTATTAAAGAAGGGGTCGGGTAAAAAATTTATAAAAATCTGGGCCGAGTCAATTCTACGATCTCAAAATCAACATGCGGTCCGCATAATGGACCGCAGCACAGGTTCTGTTACGACATCCGACCAAAATGTGGTCCGCATTCTTAATCTGCTGTCGCAGAATGCACTGTAGATTTGACACTAAAAACTTCTCAAGAACTTATGCGGTATATCTGCAGTCCGCAGATCCATTCTGCGATCACATATCGACCGCATATTCAACATGATTTTTGGAAAACCTTATGTTAAGCTCTGCGGTAGGAATGCAGTCCGCATAGTAGATTAGCGATCGCATTCCTGACCGCAGAATTGACATTTTCTGGAAAAATTGATTCTTTCAATTTTTGAAACTTAAATTACTACCAATGGTCCAAACCGTGGCGAGCTTCCGAGCCGCGAAAAATTCTACGCATTCCTAACACATTATTCGTACCATGAAACCACAACTACTAGGTTTTAAGCACAAGAATTTTACAGGGCCTTACATCCTCCCCCCCCCTTAAAATCATTCGTCCTCGAATGATGATTTTGAAAATGAGTTGGTTTTTCTAAAGACATTATATGCAAACTGTCAAAATTTTAACTAACTCTTATATTTTTAAAAATTTTTGCTAGAGTCTCCTTTGTATTATGGACACATCCACATGTCAGAGAGCCCCCGAAACACACTACCAAACAAAAACACATATTTACAAAAATTTCCATAGCTTGCACACACTTTCTTACCTCAACGACTGCACATATTCCATCACATTGTTACAATTGCAGATAAACTAGTCACTTCAATGAGTCCTTACCGTATTTAAGCATTTCAAAATCTGGAAAATATGGAATGAATGCCAATGTGTGAGAATGGACACCTGTGTGAGAGATCGGGCTAGAGGTGAAGTATTACCGGGATATTCTGCATGGTACCATAGAGATGTTGAGCATGAGAGACCGACGAAGAGGCCTCATATTCAAGAGTTTTCCGAGCAATCGAGGGAACAAAAAGGATTAGATGGCCATGGAAAATGAATATCGAGCCCGAATCAGCATGTTGGAAAAACAATTTCAGGATCTCAAATTCGAAAGCAGCTTAGAAGCAGCAGCCGATAAGGGTAAAAAGAAATAGCTGAGGAAAGAAAATGAAACATTGAAGGTTCAGATTGTGAAAATAAGAACAACAACCGAAACCCCAGTTCGACTTTCCCGGGATGAAAAGCTAATTGAAAATCTACGACGCAAGGTGAACGATTATAGCTGTGATCTAGATAAAGCTAAGAAGGAACTAGTTGGGGTTCGGAAACAATTGGCCAAGAACGCCGAAGAAATAACTCGGATGGTTCGACAGTTAAAAGATGAACATAATGTTGAAGTAGCCCGATTAAGAAATAAGATTGTTACGGCCGAGGTCAAAAATAGCAAACAAACCAAAGAATTTGATGTAGAGAAAGAACACTGCTACATGGCCGTGGCTCGGATAGAATTGTAGCTACAACAACTTTAGAAGAAGAACCATCAAACCTTAGATGCTCATACCAAACAGATTGGAAGGTTGGTTTAAGAGAAAGGGGTCATCAGGAAAAGACTTGTTAACATTGCTCAACATATTACGAGGAAATGCCAACTGTGCGAGAATATGACCCAGTCTACATTTACTGCAGCATCAATGATCTTTGTGAAACAAGTGATGACCGATCTGGACAAACATAATAAGGGATTAGCATATAGGCCCGCGGTAAGACCGAACGATATCTCGCGGGCACTAGGGGCTTTAATGCATTCATAGAGCATGCATTTTTGTATTTGTATTTTTCCGCATTTAGAAGGTTGTAGTACAACATTATCTTTTGTAATCAATGTTTTGAATATCAATGAAAATCCAAAAAAAAGTTGTCATTATTCTCTCTTACATACAAATTGCTTGAACGATAGGCAAACATACATGATCGAAATATGAAGAAAAAAAAAGAAAAAAAAAGAAAAAAAGAAGAAGAAAAGAAAAATAATGAAAAAATGATGTGGAAACAAAAGAAAAGAAAAAGAAAAGCGAAAAATCGACGGGTCAAAAAGAAGAACAATAATGTCGGGATGACGCATAATTGCCAGGCAAAAGTTGTGTTTTTAAAACTTGTGATGTTTATCTATTATGATCTAACTATTAACAAGTTTTTGTCGTTGATGAGTATCAGATAAAATAGTTAGCAACTGGCATTCTGGCACATCACAACTACAACACTCGTTCTAAAAGCATGACAAAAGTAGTGAACCAAGAAATTGAGTTGACAATCATGGATCCAGTGCAAGATGAGTAAGTAATAGATGTGAATAGCATGAAGGAAGAAATGTATAAGTTGAAACAACAGATGTCGAAAATGTACTAACCTTGGTCAAGGGGGCAACCCTTACCTTCTTACCCAGCTAACCCCACATATATTCCTCCCTCAAACCCAAACCAAGAACTACCCACCATGAACTCATCTTCTACATATCCTACATACCCGCACTATTACGCCACTACATCACAAGTACCACCCTCACTACCTAAACCAGCACCACCACCACCACCCCAAGCCGCTCCCGTGTATGTGGCACCACCACTAGCCACTCTATATAAATCCTCTAGCGAGCCCATATTTCATATCCAGAATAATCATTAATACCTTCCAGAACCCATATTCAGACAACAAGATTCTTACACCCCGCTTATCGACATGACAGAGGAGGAGAACCCTACTAGAAACCCTGAGAAAGAGGAGATGGCCAGGAAAATAAAGAGCCTTGAGCAGTCGTTTCGCAATATGCAGGGTCTGGGAGGCCAAATTGGTGTGGCATGTAAGGACTTATGTTTATTCCCCAAGGTACCGCTACCCGCTGGGTTTAAATTGCCAAAATTTGACATGTATGATGGCCATGGTGATCCAGTGGCTCATCTGAGAGGATATTGGAGTAAAATGCGTGGAGCTGGGGGAAAGGATGAACTACTTATGGCTTACTTCAGTCAAAGCCTCAGCGGCTCAGGATTGGAATTGTACACGCGTCAAGATCATACCCGATGGTTCATTAGGGATGATTTGGCTCAATCATTTGCAAACCATTTTCAATATAATCTGGAAATGATCCCTGATAGATTTTCATTGACCAAGATGGGAAAGAAGCCCGGAGAGAGTTTTCAGGAGTATGGTTTCATGTGGAGGGAACAGGTGGCCCATGTGGATCCACCAATGAAAGAAGGAGAAATGGTAGATTGTTTCCTACAAGCCTTGGAGCCGACATACTACGTCCATTTGGTGTCTTCAATCGGAAAGACCTTTAATGAGGTAGTAAAGATGGGGAGTTTCATGGAACAAGGTCTGAAGATGAAAAAGATTATGAGCTACTCAGCTATCAAGGCCACAAATCAAGCAATTCAAATGCGGACAGGAGGATCAATTAGGAAGAAGAAGAAAGAAGAAGTGGTGGTTATTAAGGGAATATCTTGGTCCCGGGGCCCCAACCCATATCATCACCAACCTCGCCCATACCAACCGTATCCACCAACACCATATAACCTACCTCCACATTATTATCCTCCGATTGGTCCTCAATTTTTTTTCTAGCATGCTCAATCTTACCCTCCGCCTCCACCTTCGTGGTGAACCCCAGCTCCTCAGAATGTCTACCTTGCCCAAAATGCCTACCCACCATAGAAAACCTACAGAAATCCTAACCCAACCAGTTTCCGTCCTGACCCTGAAGTGATGGGTTATAGGGCTCAGAGAAAGAAAAAATTCACTCCTATGGGAGAATCATATACCAGCCTCTTCTACCAATTGAGAAAATTGGGAATGCTGAGTCCCATTGGGCCTAAAATTCCCAACCATCCACCAAGAAACTTAGATCAGTTCGTCCGTTGTGAATACTGTTCTGGGGCACCAGGATATGACACGGAGAAATGTTGGCACCTAAAGTCTGCAATATAAGAACTCATTGACTCAAGAAGAATTAAGGTGCAAGCACCCAAAACTCCCAACATAACGCAAAATCCTTTGCTGGTGCATCATGAAATACATATGATAGAGCTAGTACAGGGAGAAAGCTACAAAAAACCCTCTCAAACTGTGATGACAATTAAATCAAATAGCAAGGTTGGGGAGAAAGTTGAGAGTGAGAAATTGTCAATTGAGCCACCAGCAAAATAGTCGTCAGTGATTATTGAACCAGATCCGGTAAAACTGATAGTACCAGGAGTAAAGCCCATACTGACTATGAAAGAGGCTTATATAGAACCAGTTGTTATCCAGCCAGCTATTCAGATGCCAATTGTGAGTACCAAAGCTGTACCTTGGAATTATGGCAAGGTAACTGTTATTTACAAAGGGAAAGAAGTCAAAGAGGAAATCCACGAAGCTCATGGTTTGACCAGATCCAGGCGATGTTTTGCCCTTGATTATTTGAGAAAGGCGAAAGTGGTGAAGGAAAATCTAGCTTTTGTGAAGAAGGCATTCACCGAAGAAGAAGCTGAGAAATACCTAAAAAAATGAAAGCTCAAGATTACTCCATAGTTGAGCAATTGA
The DNA here is from genome assembly GCA_032618575.1 of Nicotiana noctiflora. Lineage (NCBI taxonomy): Eukaryota > Viridiplantae > Streptophyta > Magnoliopsida > Solanales > Solanaceae > Nicotiana > Nicotiana noctiflora. Next base: position 166,912 of record JASVEL010010494.1, on the reverse strand, counting down.
GGAAGACACCCGTACAAATGTTTTGCTATCTTTGCTGATTCATTCTAATGAACACCAAAGAGCGTTAATGAAGATCCTAAATGAAGCTCACGTACCAGAGAAGATTTCGGTATGTCATTTGGAGAAAATTACGAACAAAATCTTTGAGACAAATAGGATTACATTCTCATACAATGAGTTACCAATAGAAGAGGCGGAACATAATAAGGCATTATACCTCATGGTGAAGTGCGAGGAATCAGTGGTAACTCGTGTCATGGTCGATAACGGGTCAAGTGCCAATATTTGTCCTTTTTCTACTCTGGGGAAGCTAAAAGTTGATCATGAGAGGATTCACCGAAACAATGTTGTGTGAGGAGGTTTGACGGAGACGGAAAGAACACCGTGGGTGATATCATACTAGAACTCGCCATCGGACATGCGGATTTCACCATGGAGTTTCAAGTGTTAGACGTTGTTGTGTCCTATAACCTCTTGTTACGACATCCGTGGATCCACACTGCAAAAGCGGTGCTATGTTCTCTACATCAAATGGTGAAGTTTGAGTGGGATCAGCAAGAGATAATAGTGCACGAGAAAGATAATGCTGTAATGCCATCATGCCATTTGAAGAAGTTGAAGGAGACAAAGGTCCTTGGGTGTACCAAGTGATAGACACCGTGACTGTGAACGAAATATCTGAAGGAGAAAGTATGCCAGTACCCAAACTGACCCCTGCAGCGGTCATGGTTGCCAAAGAGAAGATAAAAAATGGGTTCTCTCTTGGAAAAGGACTAGGAGCTGCCTTGCAGGGTATAACACAACCAGTTCATCTTACAGGTACCACTAACACTTTTGGCCCGGGTTTCAAGCCAACCATCGCTGATATACAGAGAGCCAAACGATTGAAAAAAAGGGTGGACCATTCCCAAACCTATCCCAAAACTGTCCTACTCTTTTGTCAAGTCTGGTACACAAAGACGTCTGGCAACTGTCATGCCAGGCCATGTAGAGAGGAAGCCGGATGAAGAGCTTTTAGCAAGATTTGAAAGGTTGTTTGAGGATGTGAATATGATAGAGGCAGCGGAGGGAATAAGCAAGATGGATGTTCAATTTGTTGAACCCGACACTAGGGTAAATAACTGGGAAGCTACTCCTTCCAATTAGGAGGGAGTTGTGGTAGTTAGCTTTTAATATTCCATCCCCAAAACTGTCTCGTTTAAAAATTATAATCCTATGTTTCGTCAAGTCAAATGCATCCAAACCTTGTTACCTTTCAATGTTTAATGAAATGCAATTTCTTTCTTCCTCTATTTTTTGCCTTATTTTATTTTTCTTCTTCTTTTTGTACAGTCCAATATTTGCTGATTCCAATGATATGTCATGCATGAAGGATCCCCTGTCTAGTATTGATAATTGGATAGATATACAGGAATTTGAAAATGAATATGAAGTGGAATATGAGGATGAGGAAGTATTGGAGGTAATTAGTAAAGATTTGAGCCATTATGAAGAGAAACCCAAACCAAACTTAAATGAGACAGAGTCTATTAATTTGGGAAATGAGGAGAACATTCGAGAAACAAAGATTAGTGTACACTTAGAGACTTCGCTCAGAGAAGATTTGATCAGGTTGTTACATGAGTACAAGGACATATTTGCTTGGTCTTATGATGACATGCCCTGGCTCAATGCTAACTTGGTGGTACATAAGTTGCCCATTTATCTAGAATGTCGGCCGGTTAAGCAAAATTTAAGAAAGTTCAAAACGGATATCAGTGTGAAAATAAAAAAGGAGGTCAATAAGCAATTTGAGGCAAAGGTCATACGGGTCACCAAATATCCCACATGGTTAGCCAATGTTGTGCCTGTTCCAAAGAAAGACTGAAAAACCAGAGTGTGTGTTGATTATAGAGACCTCAATAAAGCCAGTCCAAAGGATGATTTTCCATTGCCAAATATCCATATATTGATTGACAATTGTGCCAAACATGAGATTGGTTCTTTTGTGGATTGTTATGCGGGTTTTCATCAGATACTGATGGACGAAGGAGATGCAGAAAAAACAGCCTTTATCACACCTTAGGGGACATATTGCTACAGAGTAATGCTGTTTGGGTTGAAGAATGCCAGAGCTACATATATGAGGGCAATGACCACTATGTTTCATGACATGACACATCGAGAGATTGAGGTATATGTGGATGATGTTACTATCAAGTCCAAAAAGCAGTGTGATCATGTCAAAGACTTGAGAAAGTTTTTTCAGAGGCTTCGAAGATATAATCTCAAGCACAATCCAGCAAAATATGCTTTTGGAGTGCCATCAGGAAAGCTATTGGGGTTCATAGTAAGCCAACATGGTATTGAATTCGACCCATCAAAGATAAAAGTAATCCAGAACTTGCCTCCGCCAAAGAACAAGAAAGAGGTGATGAGTTTATTGGACAGGTTGAATTATATTAGCAGATTTATTTCTCAGTTGACATCGACCTGTGAGCCCATTTTGAAATTATTAAATAAAGATGCTGTGGTAAATTGGACTGAGGAATATCAAGATGCATTTGACAAAATCAAGGAATATCTGGCCAGTCCTCCTGTGTTTGTTCCTCCAGAACCTAGAAGGCCCTTGATTCTTTATTTGACTGTATTAGATAATTCTTTTGGATGTGTACTGGGGCAGCACGATGAAACAGGGAAGAAAGAGCAGGCAATATACTATCTTAGTAAGAAAGTACCTCCACGGAAATTTGAAGTTGGACAGTTGGTTCTAAGACGTATTTTACCACACTGGACCGAAGCAAAAGGAATGTTTGCACCTAATTGGCAAGGGCCATTCATGGTGTCTCGGGTATTGTCCAGCGGAGCTTTATATCTAACAGATGTGGAAGGGAAATGTGTAGAGACTGCTATCAACTCCGATGCAGTCAAGAGATACTATGTATGATTCCTTTTTCATATGTACAATTGTAATTTTCATAATTTTGAAATTGAAATGATGAAGACATTTTATTTCTCTACCAAAACACTTTACCCATTGCTACCCCTTTTGAGCCTTATTGCATTATTCTTTCATACCCCTCTCTAGGGATCAATTATGAACAATGAAATGAAAAAAAAGAAAATCAAAGAGAAGATTGAAAAAGAGAAAAAAAAAGAATGAAAAGAAAAGAAAAAGAGAATGAAGAAAAATGAAAATGAGGAAAATTGAAAAAAAAATAAAAGAGAAAATAGAAAAGATATAGAAAAAGCATATAGAAGAAAAGTCAGGAAAAAGTCAAATGACGAAGAAACCTTAGGGTACGAACTACGTTTGACTTGATCCCGAAAGGGTACGTAGGCTGCCTCAATGAGGTTCAGTCACGATAGAAATTAAATTCAAGATTCCCCAAAAATTGAAACTGGGGGCAAAAGTTATGTTTTTTTTTATTCCGAGAGTTGTAATTATTTTGAACCCACATTTAAATTTTGAGCCTTTATACCTTTCTTTCTAAACCCATCCAAAAGCCACATTACGGTCCAAAGAAATACCTTTTGATTGATATCAAGAAAATGACGATACAACAGGAATAAAAGAAAAACACATCATGGACAATACCCGGAAGTTTGGAAACAGGAAAAAAATGAGAGTCTTATTGGTGAAAACCTTCACGGGCACCGTAAGGCGAATGTGAGTTGAGAGAAAAATAAATGAGAGAGTCTTATTGGTGAAAACCCTCACGGGCACCGTAAGGCGAATGTGAGGTGAGAGAAAAAATAAAAATGAGAGAGTCTTATTGGTGAAAACCTTCACGGGCACCATAAGGCGAAAGTGAGGAATGATCTGATTGAAATGAAAACGGCAAATCAAGAAATGTTTGGGTTGATGGAAAGTTGGAATTAAGTCAGCAACGATTTGATTGGATAGACTGGGTCGGATATTCAATTGCATGGCATGGTCAAAGGAATCATCCTTCATACCCAGATAAGTTTTGTCTTTATTTCAAAATACCCTCACCCCTAAAATTGAGGTCATTGCATTTCGTTCTATTTGTTCAAAACCAGTTGCCAATTGAAAGCTAACTACCAACTTCTCATGTTAGATGGCATAAATATACTGGGTCCTTCAAAGGAAAAGAAAAAAAAATAAAAGCACATAGCAATCACATAGCGAAAGGAAATTAAAGTGAAAAGAAACAAAAAGAGAAAAGCAAAAAGGTATCACAAGAAAGTATTGAGAAACAATCAGGAATAAGTTGCAAAGCAGTATGAAGTAAGATGAGGCAGATGGTAGAAGCAAGGCCAGCAAGAATGCCAGTTGCTAACCATCATTTTATAGCTAATAAATTGTTCACTGATTTAGACAGAGACAAAAGATTCAAATTCTCACTAATCACTGTAGAGTGAATGTGACCAACGTGGGAGAAAACAATCAAAAGAAGCAGCAATAAAGGAGAGAATCCATAATGGAGAACTCAAATACTAGGAACCTACCTGAATAACGAGGGAGGTATTACCTTTTATTTTCAGAATTTACACCCAGTTATCAAACTGAGGGAATATTTTTTGCATTTTCATTTCTGTATCAGGCGCCCACCTGGATAACGAGGGAAAATTTTTTTGCATTTTAATTTCTGCATCAGGCGCCCACCTGGATAACGAGAGAATATTTTCTGCATCAGGCGCCCACCTAGATAACGAGGGAATGTTTTTCTGCATTTTCATTTTTGCATTAGGCGCCCTGGATAACGAGGGAATATTATTCTGCATTTTCATTTCTGCATCAGGCGCCCACCTGGATAACGAGGGAATATTTTTCTGCATTTTCATTTTTGCATCAGGCGCCCACCTGGATAACTAGGGAATATTTTATGCGGAATATTTTCTTCATTTTCATTTATGCATCAGGCGCCCACCTGGATAACGAGAGAATATTTTTTTGCATTTTCATTTCTGCATCAGGCGCCCACCTGGATAACAAGAGATTATTTTTCTGCATTTTCATTTCTGCCTCAGGCGCCCACCTGGATAACGAGGGAATATTTTTCTACATTTTTATTTCTGCATACTTTTCGAGCACTTCTAATTTATGTTCAGGCGCCCACCTGTATAACAAGGGAATACTTTTCAGCATTTTTAATTTCTGTTCAGGTGTCCACCTGTATAATAAGGGAATACTTTTTAGTATTTTCAATTTCTGTTCAGGCGTCCACCTGTATAACAAGGGAATACTTTCTGCATTTTTAAATTTTTTTCTTTTCTGACAAAATAACATCATAATACATTTGAAAGAACCATACTGGGGCAAAGGAAAAGTTTTCTTTGTTATTGTAATAAGCAGGTATCAACCTGGATAGCGAAGAAATGCATTTTGAAGTCATACAAATGGAGGAAAGCAATATATTGGAAGCATGTCATAACCAAGATTCACAAAAATGGAAGATGCAAATAAAGAGCAACATGCAAGATGAAATAGCAAAGCAATACAAAAACACAAGACATAGATAGGATTTTTTGTAATTCATAAACCATAAATTAGGATAACTTTTTTTTATCCCTGTGTAATAAGGAGTCGGTCAACGATAACAGCAATAACAAAAGCAACAGCAATGACATCACAGTCCCCTGGAAGTTTCAAACTACCAGACCTTCACGAACTACACTGACTTGATTCTTGTTTAGCCCAGGATATGTAGGCAACCTCTGAAGCAAGGTGCGGTCAAAAGTTTTTCAAAAATGCTTCATACGAAATATGCAGGTGGGAAAAAATCTCTCATTAATGCTTACTTATCTTTTCACTGAAACTCTTCGTGTTCCCGAGCAAAGAGGGGCAGTTGTGAGTGCGTGATTTTTGCCCTAAGCAATTAAATTCCAAAACATATAAAAAAATAATACAAAAAATGATTTTCTATTTGCAATTGTGTGATTTAGGTAAAATAACAGTGTTTGTTTGAAAATAAAATTGAAATAAAAATATAAAAGGAATTAATTAGGAAAATATCACAAAAAATATTAAATATTGGAAAATTAAGTAAGAAATGCAAAAAATATCGAAAAATAGAGTAAAAATACAAAAATATTGGAAAATTAAGGAAAAATGCAAAAAATGAGAAAATAAAAGAAATATATTAGTTGTAAAATAATTACAAATGAAAAATGTAGAAAATATAAAAATAAAATACAAGAAAAATAAATAAAATACAAATACAATATAATGTATTGGGCCAAAGACACAAATACACAGCCGAAACACATTTAACACTGATCAGGCCCAAATATTTTGGCCGGTCTCCCCCCAATAATAACCAAACGACACCGTACCAAGTAAACAAATCAGGGTCGTTGATTTGTGTTGATCAATGGACCAAAGAAGGCGGTGCATCTCTTAATCAAACGACATCGAATGTAAAACCAATCGTAGCCGTTCATTATAACTGATCTAATGGCTGAAGACCAATGAGCCAATTAAACAAAATGACATAGTTTGAGGAAATTAATCTCGACAGTTCAAATTACTTGATCTAATGGACTTCATGAGATCTCTCATTAAAGGACACGACGTTGTATACAATACAAATGATCCTGGCCATTCATCTCTATTAATCCAATGGCCAGAAATCAATGATCTAAAATTGATATATATACCTCCCTTCTCTCTTTCAGACGCCATTATACACATATACATATACTTACATTAAACCTTGGCCGCCTCAATCATCTTCTTCCTCCCTCTCCCAGTCTCCCATGGAGACCACCGGAAACTGCTACAGTCTCCGTCTTCGGCCAAAACCTTGCCACCAAACACCCCTTCCCACCTTTAAACCACCATAAGACCCCATAAACCACGATCAGAAACCAACAGTCCCTTTGTTCTTGAAATCCCGGTCACCGGAACCCTAGTTGGCGACCACCCTAAAGTATGAACCAAACCCCAGAATAACACCCTTTGATCGTCTTTAAACGATCTATCACCCGTCTTTAAATGATCTATCACCCCATCTAAGTAGTCTCTTTCGCATCTGCCTCTAACCCCTCGAATAAGCAAAAAAACACTCGCCAAAACCCTAATCCGGCGAGTACGAAAAACAAACGCCACCCCAAAACACTACCCTTAGGCTTCATATCTCTTCCCTTACACTCAAATTCAAACCTCGACGACCTATTGTGGGAGATCTAATACCCTAGAGACCAACAGTCTCTAAAGGTCTATAAAAATCAAGAAAATGAAAAGATCGAAGAGAAAAGAAAAAAAAAGAAGAAAAAGAGAAGAAAAAGGAAAAAGAAAAGGAAAAGTCTAAAAGCTAAGTACCCTACCCCATTTTTTGTTGTTCATCCTTTCTGAAACACTATTCTTTTTGTTTTTATTTTTGAACTTGATCTGTTAATTGCTTCAGATGCCTAACATGCTTAGAACTTGAAACTTATCTTATGGATGCTTCTATCTCTGTTTTGTATCTTGATTCGTACTTTCCTTAATCTTATGCATGCCTGAAGTTATTTAAATGTTCCTAGGTTTCTGATAGTAACTATTTATGAATCATGTGATAATTTAGCCTGTTTTATGTGATTGCTCATTATACTCTTTCTCGATTGGGTTTTAGTTAATTAGAATTCAACAATTATCAAATATTTCCTCTGAGTTCTGATTAATTGGAAGTTAATTCGTGATTAGGGTTATTTGTCCAAAATAACATGATTTTGGTTATATATGCAACTTGACTCGTGTGTTAGTTTCTTCTGAACTTCTGAGTACTTAAGTGAACTTAGGTTATATGTGTAAGTATTTTGTGGTTGTGTCTGCAAATTAAAGATAAATTCTAATTAATGGCTATTTGTGTAAAAGAGGCTAAAATTGAAAAGGTTTATAACCTGGAACTAGTTAAGTCTTAAAGGCATGACTGACTAATGGCTATTTGTTAAATAAGTCTACCCTAATCCTGCCAGACCTAAGGCAGGTCGGGTAATAACACTAAAATGAAAGGGGTAAAAGGGGAAAGGTAAATGGCATTATTGTGGATTAAATAGAGCCTATAGGGACAAAAATGACTTAAGTATGTGGTTTTTCTTACCCAGATAATAAAGGGTATAATAGGTAGAGTTAAAAAGCATTTATGTAATAGACCTTAGCAAGTAGGAGCAATTGGGTAAAACCTACCTAATAGAACCTATTAGAACTGCCCAAAACCTTCTAGCAGGGGTCTTAGGGCAGTTCGATACATCTTTAATAGACCATTATGTAATTAATTAAAAGAATAAGGGAAGGGAAATACAATTAACTTATTTGAAATTCTCCCAAAATACCTCTATAAATAGGCTTCTAATAAGCTTGAAAAAGGGTCCAGATTTTCAAATTAAAAGGTGTTGGCAATTAAGGGTTCCACACATTATAATTTTGAGTTAGACATTGGTTGAACATTTTCAACTTCTGGTCGTTGTGTTTCATCTGTTTGTGGAATTCGCTGGGTTTTATACTTGTTTGGGTTGAATTCGTTGGGTCTTCTGCTTTGAAATATCAACTGTTGTTGTGTTAATCTGCCCTCGTTGCTGTTGATACTTGATCGCTGTCTATTGCTGATTCTCTTCATCCTTCATTCCGTAAAACTCACTGTTTATCTCAATTGATCAGGTACACACTACTTCCTAAAGATGTAATTGAAATCATTTTGAAGGAATGAAGATATGAATTTAATCTATGACTGTTTCGTTTCATTTTTATAGATATAGTTGTAAATTTTTAGAACAATTGTAATTCATTATGAATGGGTTGTAATAATTAACAACTGCGTAAATTCGATTAGATTAGAGTAGCATAGTTTAATGTAGTAGATAAACGCAGTTAGCTATAATTTCCTATCTAATTCGAAACTAAAACAAATAGGTTAAAAATGAAGTAAATACACATAAGTAAATAGGAATATCAGTCTGAAATTGGACTAACAAATTGATATCTAGTTACTCATGCTAGTCAAATTCTGAATCTGGTTCAATGGGGAATAAGTAGTTCAAGTTTCAATAAGTATCATCGCCTAGTTTTATTCAAAGTAATCTAAATACAGATTTTTTTTAAGGTTTTTTTGATTGTTCATAGCTCAAACATGTTTAGTTAATATTATAACACTGTTTCCACTTAATTTTAAAATAAAAAAGATAAAATAAATTTTGCAATTTGAATCATAATAACTACTTAAGATCAGAACCTGCTGTATGGCATAATACACTAATACAAATTGTTATGATAGAATTCTTAGTTAGTTATTAGATGTTGGAATTAGTAATGATTTACATGCAATTTGGTATCTTTTGAAATAATACAATTTTATTGGTTCTCTTTATCAATTGAAAATGTTTTTTTAAATCCCGTTCTGAACTGTTAGTTTGTTAAACTCTGTTTATGGCATTCTAGGCCTAATTATGAATATAGGCCCAGGTCAGATTAACCGGATGACTGGATTCTCTGATAGGACAGTCGAATATGTTGGGCTTCAGAAGCCCAATTGCCTGCAATAATGGACTGTTAAGCAGTCCAAAGTCCAGGCCCAATAGTGAATAAATGGCTTGGACTCCACTGTTATAGTTCTGAAATCTAACACAAAAATAGATATAAAATAGGAAGGAAAAACAAAATAGATAACATAGTATGTAAATAGGTTTGAGCCTTAAAATAAGGGATGAGCCTCGTTCCAAATATAAAAATACACGGGGCCCCAAACGGATTCTAATGTAAAATGTTAGACTCGGAAGGACCATTTAGCGAATTTCATGGTCTTTCCCAAAGTTAATAAGACGTAGACATTATAGGCATGATAAATGAATTACATTCCTAATACGGGTGCACATCTTATGTGACCTAAATCTGAAAATCCCGGCGAAGCTGGAATACGTTAAAGTCGCAGGCGTATTGGTTGCGGTGTGACTTGAAATGCATTTTCGTGACGTTGCAAGTCCTAAAAACCAACAAAGAGGAACATTAATAACATTTAAAAACTGAAGAATATAAGGAAATCAAATATAACAAATACGGTAGTTGAGCGACCGTTCTAGAACCACGAAATCCGAGAGTGCCTAACACCTTCTCCCGGGTTAACAGAATTCCTTATCCGGATTTCTAGTTTCGCGGACTGTTAAACAGAGTCATAATTAATAGAGACCTTGTCACGACCCAAACCGGAGGACCATGACTAGCACCCGACCATACTTGCCAAGCACCAACGTACCTTTTATCTAACCTTCTTTATTATCTTTTAGGCTGACTAGACCAATATAAATGGTAGACATGGATCATGAACAACCAACAATAAAATATGATTGCATGAACCTACATAACATGGGATGACCAGACAATCAAGAAACATGGTACAAGCTTCCACGCTAAAATGAAAGACTAATCAACAAAAACCAGCCGACAAGGCATACCAAACTATACATGAGTCGACACTTATCTATGAGCCTCTAAAGGAACATAAGTGCTGCAACATAGCCGGAACAGGGCCCCGACATACCCATAATGTCTATAACAAAAATGCATACCAAGACCAAGGCAAGTCCGGAGAAGGGATCTCGCCAATCACCGCTGAACTGGACAACCTACTGTGATGGGGGAGCTACACCTGCCTGTCTATCAGGACCTGCAGCACGACATGCAGCGTCCACAAATAAAAGGACGTCGGTACGAATAAAGTACTGAGTATGTAAGGCAGAGAACCATAAATATGAACAACAATGTGAGCAGGGGTAGAGAATATACAACCTGTAACATCTGAGTACCTCTGAGGGCTACTGACATGAAATACATGATACATATGTATAATTACATAATCTTTTAAAACATACGCCTCTGTAGGCATCATCATTATCATATCGTACCCGGCCGTAATAGGCTCGGTAAAAACATACCCGGCCATTAAAAGGCTCGGTAGAATCGTACCCGGCCACGTGGAGCTCGGTAAAACCCAACTGATCAGTGGTTGCACAATAGGTGCCGTACCCGGCCGACTATAGTGCGGCTCGGTAGAGTAAAATAGATACATATATATAATGCATGCTCGACTCATGGAAACACCTTGTAGACCTTTCGGAGTGACGTAAGGTCGGTATCCTATGTACAACTTATTAGGACTAACTCTTCACTATGAACCTTATAGGAATCAGGAAGTACCAACAAGATTGATAACATAAGAATAAGAGAAGCAACATCAACATCAATCGTTCCATAAGAGGGGAAACAATGTAAGTATTGCTTAGCTTCTAAGAATAGAGTATCTTTGGAAGCTCGTTCATTACATTATGTTAATCGGAGTCGTGCAAAAGAAGGAAAGGGACAGCCACACATACCTTGTATATACTGCCACAACCTCAAGCTATGCAAACGTCACGACTCCTTAGTCTACAATAGGAGAAATGACACTATCGTTAACGTTTAAGCGTCGCAACTATTATGTACCAATCACAACCTATTTTGTGATGAAACGGACAGCACCTCCCCTATATATAGGACTTCACACCATTTAAAACAATCGCCAAACAGCCTAAACAACATCAATAATAAACATATTGAGCCTTCCAAAACAGTCCACACACAACCTAATCTTATCATACATATGACGGCCACTATAGTCGTATCAAACGACCCAAAAATATTACCAAGAACTAGCAGACCACAACCCAACATATATATGGTGTTTCTCCACACCCTGCCTCCTCCAAAACTCCACAAAACAGTAATAAAAACGCAGCCCAACAGCAACACCAAAACAGTCCACAAAACAGTCCACAAAACAGTCCGCTACAAGTGAATAACTTGAACTCACGGCTTCCGATCACCGTCCCGTGAGTTCTTACATGTATATAACGAATTGCCATGAATTTACAGCATAATAAATGTATGAAATATAGCAGTAAACTCACCTTTGTTGTTGGATAACTCAGCCTTTAACTTGGTTCTTCAAACTCTAGTGTTTACCCCCAATTTGAACTTGAAAGAGAGGGAAAATCAATTAGGGTTTGTGGATAATTTTTGGGAGGAATTTTGCAGAGTCTTAGGTCTGGTTATTTGTGAAATATAAAGAGGTATATATTTCAGAAGATAAGCCTTTTAATGGGCTGCTTATCTGACCCGAAATCCCCTCTTTTGGGCCGACATTAAACCAAGTAGGTGACTCACCTACTTGCACCTAGCAGCTTGTGCTGTCTCACGAAAATGTCTATATTTCTCTATTCCAATGTCGTATTGCTGAACCGTTTAATGCGTTGGAAACTAGACTCATAGATATTCAATTTGGTGGGTAGATCACCCCGTAATTCCAAGTATATTGGGAGAAATACTTAATAACATTTGACCTAAAGTTTAGGTAAAACTATGATCCTAAGTTGCAACAACTTTTGTCGACTTTTGTTTCATAACTCGTTTGACTTCAAGAATTATGATACGGATATTATATGATTCAAATACCTTAAATCATGACATCCTAAGTATACTAAGAATTTATAGGTTTACCCAAAAGTACGAGTTTCAACATCCTTGATTCGTTTAACGTCTAATACTTGTTAATCACCCTTATGCACCCTTGTATCACTTAAGATTAATCAGATTAACTTCTTATCATCTCAAGGATAATTCCTTCTTGGATTTGTGTTATCTAACTTATGGAATGAACTAACGTGTGTGGATATGGGTTATAACACCCTCCCCCTTAGGAACATTCGTCCTCGAATGTAAGGGTTTATGGGGAGTCCAAATCATCGTTGATTCTAGCGGAAATTTTTGGTCAATTTTCCCCTATAAAATGGTCACTAGCAAAATTTGCAAGCAGTGAAGCTCAAAGTATGACCACACAAGGCTACACAAAGCATTATGGACATGGACATTATTTACATATCACCATTTCGTATTAAGGAAGAGAGTTTTCAAGTTATTGCTTACCTCATAAAGCCATTTCACCTTTATAATGTATCTTGCGTTCCACCAACATCCTTGTTATCATCATTCCGGAATAGGTAAGGGTATTTAGACTTCATCTCTTCTTCCGCTTCCCATGTCATTTCTTTCATATTCTTGTTCCTCCACAATACTTTGACTGAAGCTACATCTTTTGTTCTCAGCTTGCGGACTTGTCGATCTAATATGGCCACTGGCACTTCTTCATATGATAGATCCTCCGTAACTTGAACATCTTTGATAGGGACAACTCGAGAAGGGTCTCCAATACATTTCCTCAACATAGATACATGGAATACCGGGTGGACAAATTCTAATTCGGATGGCAATTCTAACTCATAAGCAACTTGTCCAATTCGTTGAAGAATTTTATACGGACCGATATACCTTGGACTCAGCTTACCTTTCTTCCCAAAACGCATAACACCCTTCATTGGTGAAATCCTCAAGAAAACCCAATCACCAACCTCAAACTCTAGATCACGACGTCGGACATCGAAATAAGACTTTTGCCTGCTTTGTGCCGTCCTCAATCGTTCCTGTATCACTTTCACCTTCTCAATGGCTTGGTGAATCAAATATGGCCCATATAATTCTGTTTCACCGACTTCGAACCATCCAACTGGTGATCTACATCTCCTCCCATATAGTGCCTTATATGGGGCCATTTTAATACTGGAATGGTAGTTATTATTGTAGGAAAATTCTATGAGTGGAAGATGGTCATCCCAATTTCCCTTAAAATCTAGAACACATGCTCGTAGCATATCTTCCAATGTCCGAATGGTACGTTCAGCCTGTCCGTCAGTCTGCGGATGAAATGCAGTGCTGAGATTCACCTGTGTGCCTAAACCTTTCTGAAAAGACCTCCAAAAGTTAGCCGTAAATTGAGCTCCTCGATCCGATATAATAGATACCGGCACACCATGAAGCCTAACAATCTCCTTGATATACAACTTCGCATAATCTTCAGCCGAGTAAGTTGTCTTAACTGGCAGAAAATGGGCACATTTTGTAAGTCGATCAACTATCACCCAGATAGAGTCAAACTTATGATAAGATCGAGGTAATCCAATAACGAAGTCCATATTAATCACCTCCCATTTCCAGTTCGGAATTTCTATATTCTGAAGCAATCCACCGGGTTTCTGATGTTCTATCTTTACTTGTTGACAATTGGGACACTGGGCTACAAATTCTGCAATAGACTTTTTCATGTTATCCCACCAATATTGCTCCTTGACATCATGATACATCTTTGTTGAGCCAGGGATGGATGGAATATCGGGATTGATGAATTTCATTCATAATCTTTTCTCGCAATCCTGCTACATTTGGCATACATAATCGGCCCTGGTATCTCAGTGCCCCATCTCCTCCGATCTCGAAAGCCGTAATTTTACACTGCTGAATGTTCTCTCTCAATCGTAGTAAGATAGGATCTTCATATTGCCGTGCTTTTACCTCTGCTACCAAAGATGATTCTGATGTATTCTGTACAGTAACACTTCCGTCATCAGAGTCTAACAATCCGATTCTCATATTGGCTAGCTGATGAAGCTCTTTAGTCAACCCCCATCTACCTGCATCAATATGTACTAAGCTTCCCATTGACTTACGGCTGAGAGCATCCGCCACAACATTGGCTTTACCGGGATGATACAATATCTCGACGTCGTAGTCCTTCAGTAATTCAAGCCACCTACGCTGCCTCAAATTCAACTCTTTCTGCTTGAAGATGTATTGTAGACTCTTGTGATCTGTGTAGATGTCAACATGGATGCCGTATAAGTAGTGCCGCCATATCTTCAAAGCATATATTACTGCAGCCAATTCCAAATCATGGGTTGGATAATTCTTTTCATGCTTCTTCAATTGTCTTGATGCATATGAAATCAACCTTCCCATGCTGCATCAACACGCACCCAAACCTATACCTGAGGCATCACAATATACCACATATCCTTCTGTTCCTTCAGGGAGAGTGAGCACCGGTGCGGATGATCCTTCAGCTCCTGAAGCTCCTGAAAACTACGTTCACAAGTGTTAGACCACTGGAACTTGGTAGCTTTTGTGTTAACTTAGTCAATGGTGCTGATATAGAGGAAAACCCTTCTACAAACCGCCTATAATATCCTGCTAGCCCCAGGAAGCTACGAACTTCTGATGGTGTTGTAGGTCTCGGCCAATTCTTTATTGCATCAATCTTCTGAGTGTCGACACTAATACCCTCGTCAGATATCACATGGCCAAGGAATGCTACTGAGTTCAGCCAGAATTCATATTTGGCGAGCTTAGCATATAACTTACGATCCTGAAGCATCCGTAATACTATCCGCAAGTGGCTCGCATGTTCCTCCTCCGAACGAGAATACACCAGAATGTCATCAATGAATACAATCACGAACACATCAAGATAGGGCCTGAATATAGTATTCATGAGATCCATAAAAGCTGCCGGGGCATTTGTTAGACCGAACGACATCACCAAGAACTCAAAGTGTCCATATCTTGTCCGAAAGGCCGTCTTTGGAATATCCTTCTCCTTAACCCTCACTTGATGATACCCTGAACGTAAGTCAATCTTGGAGAAATACTTGGCACCCTGGAGTTGGTCAAACAGGTCGTCAATTCTTGGAAGTGGATACTTGTTCTTTATAGTAAACTTATTCAACTACCGATAGTCGATACACATCCGTAATGACCCATCTTTCTTCCGCACGAACAGGACTGGAGCACCCCAAGGTGAAGTGCTAGGCCTAATGAAGCCCTTATCCAGCAAGTCCT
This sequence comes from Nicotiana noctiflora, assembly GCA_032618575.1. Lineage (NCBI taxonomy): Eukaryota > Viridiplantae > Streptophyta > Magnoliopsida > Solanales > Solanaceae > Nicotiana > Nicotiana noctiflora. The sequence continues at coordinate 151,233 of JASVEL010010494.1, read as the reverse complement.
TTAACTGCGCCTTCAACTCTCGCAGCTCTGCCGGGGCCATTCTATATGGAGGGATAGAGATCGGTTGAGTGTCAGGCAACACATCAATGCTAAACTCAATCTCCCTTTCTGGAGGAAGGCCTGGAAGTTCATTTGGGGAAACATCTGGAAATTCATTGACCACGGGGATAGATTGTAGAGTAGGCAGCTTCGCCTCAGCATCCCTAACGCGAACAAGATGATAAATGTAACCTTTTGAGATCATTTTCCTTGCCTTAAGATAGGAAATAAACCTACCTTTCGATGTAGCAATGTTCCCCTTCCATTCAATGACGGGTTCACCAGGAAATTGAAACCTAACCATCTTTATGCGACAGTCAACATTTGCATAGCATGAGGCCAACCAGTCCATTCCCAGTATCACATCAAAATCAACCATTTCTAACTCAAATAAATCTGCTGAGGTTTGACGACTACAAATCATCACAGTGCAACCTCTATATACCCTTCTAGCAATCACAGAATCTCCTATTGGAGTAGATACCGGAAGGGGTTTACTTATCAATTCAGGTTCAATACCAAACTTATTAGCCACAAAGGGTGTAACATATGATAATGTAGATCCCGGATCAATCAACGCATATACATCATAAGAAAACACAGATAATATACCCGTAACAACATCTGGAGACGACTCGAGATCCTGTCGACCTACTAGAGCATATGTTCAGTTTTGAGACCCACTCGAACTCGGTCCTGCACCTCTACCTCTACCACGACCTGTCGACTGCTGAAAACCCCGTGCTGGAGGTCGAACCGATGAGGAAGAACCAGACACAGATCTAGTCGGTTGAGCCATACCATCACCTCCCCTGTTAGGACAATCCCGCATCATATGGCCAGGCTCTCCGCAAGAATAGCACGCATCAGAACCTTGATGGCACAGTCCAAAGTGGGCCTTGCCGCACTGATCACAACGTGGTGTTGGGGGTTTCGTCTGACTAGTATCCCTGTGATGTTGCGATCCAGATGCCTGCGAACTCTGACCTGGACCAGAATAGGATCGATCATATCGAGGCCTCTGAAACTGTGGAGGAGCACTAGCTACAGATGGCGCCGAACTCCTCGAAGACTGGGGCCTGGCGCTGCCTCTTAAGTCATCAGAATACCTTGAAAATCTCGCCCTCTTATGCTGGCCCCTATCCTGCTCCCTATCTGCCCTCTGCTGGCGCTTACGATCCTCTAGGGTCCGAGCATAAGCTTGAATACGGGAAATATCTATGCCTTCTACCAAGGAGGCTGTCATACACTCATTTATCAGATGGGGTCCCAATCCGTTCACGAACAAATGCACCCTATCACTCCTCTCGGCCACCATATGGGGAGCATACCTTGCTAAAGAATCAAACCGCATACTATACTCTCGCACACTCATATTACCTTGTCTAAGGTTCAAGAACTTATCAGCTCTAGCTCGTCGTATCTCAACTGGCAAATAGTGACGAAGAAAGGCCTCAGAAAAATCCTTCCACACAGCTGGAGGAGCGTTCGGACCCCTGGATCTCTCCCAACTATCATACCAAAGAACTGCTAAATCCCGTAGCCGATAAGAAGCCAACTCTACTGCCTCTGTATCACTAACATGCATAACCCGTAGTGTACGATGAACCTGGTCAATAAAAGTCTGCGGATCCTCCTTGGGGTCTGATCCGGTAAACACTGGAGGGTCTAAATTAATAAAATCACGAACTCTTGTACTAACTGGTTTATCAGCAGCACCTATATTCTGCCTCTGAGCCTGAGTAGCTACCAAGCTAGTCAATAACTGCAAAGCACTCCGCATATCCTGGTCTGTAGTGCCAGACGGAGGAGCTGGAGGTGCTGGGTGCCACCTAATATCCTCCGGAGGAGACGGAGTAGATGAGGTATGAGACGACATCTCACTCTGAGCCTCACTTTGGCCTGCTCTGGCTTGGGGCACCTGACTGGTACCCTCTCCCGCAGCTGTATCAAGCCGTCTACTAATTGTTTGTTTCCTAGTCGAAGGCATCGTTGAAAGAAAACAAGGTGAATATTAGAGACGAACACTTACGACTCAACTCTATGCACGATCTAGATTCGGGAAGAAGGTAACAACCCTAGATGTCATGTAGCCTCCCGATTATAAATGTGGCGCGCTACACATCCATAATCAAGACTCTACTAGACACGGCTCATAGACAATCCCTAGGACAGACTTGCTCTGATACCAAGTTTGTCACGACCCAAACTGGAGGACCATGACTAGCCCCCGACCATACTTGCCAAGCACCAACGTACCTTTTATCTAACCTTCTTTATTATCTTTTAGGCTGACTAGACCAATATAAATGGTAGACATGGATCATGAACAACCAACAATAAAATATGATTGCATGAACCTACATAACATGGGATGACCAGACAATCAAGAAACATGGTACAAGCTTCCACGCTAAAATGAAAGACTAATCAACAAAAACCAGCCGACAAGGCATACCAAACTATACAGGAGTCGACACTTATCTATGAGCCTCTAAAGGAACATAAGTGCTGCAACATAGCCGGAAAAGGGCCCCGACATACCCATAATGTCTATAACAAAAATGCATACCAAGACCAAGGCAAGTCCGGAGAAGGGATCTCGCCAATCACCGCTGAACTGGACAACCTACTGTGATGGGGGAGCTACACCTGCCTGTCTATCGGGACCTGCAGCACGACATGCAGCGTCCACAAATAAAAGGACGTCAGTACGAATAAAGTACTGAGTATGTAAGGCAGAGAACCATAAATATGAACAGCAATGTGAGCAGGGATAGAGAATATACAACCTGTAACATCTGAGTACCTCTGAGGGCTATTGACATGAAATACATGATACATATGTATAATTACATAATCTTTTAAAACATACGCCTCTGTGGGCATCATCATTATCATATCGTACCCGGCCGTAATAGGCTCGGTAAAAACATACCCGGCCATTAAAAGGCTCGGTAGAATCGTACCCGGCCACGTGGAGCTCGGTAAAACCCAACTGATCAGTGGTTGCACAATAGGTGCCGTACCCTGCCGACTATAGTGCGGCTCGGTAGAGTAAAATAGATACATATATATAATGCATGTTCGACTCATGGAAACACCTTGTAGACCTTTCGGAGTGACGTAAGGTCGGTATCCTTTGTACAACTTATTAGGACTAACTCTTCACTATGAACCTTATAGGAATCAGGAAGTACCAACAAGATTGATAACATAAGAATAAGAGAAGCAACATCAACATCAATCGTTCCATAAGAGGGGAAACAATGTAAGTATTGCTAGCTTCTAAGAATAGAGTATCTTTGGAAGCTCGTTCATTACATTATGTTAATCGGAGTCGTGCAAAAGAAGGAAAGGGACAGCCACACATACCTTGTATATACTGCCACAACCTCAAGCTATGCAAACGTCACGACTCCTTAGTCTACAATAGGAGAAATGACACTATCGTTAATGTTTAAGCGTCGCAACTATTATGTACCAATCACAACCTATTTTGTGATGAAACGGACAGCACCTCCTCTATATATAGGACTTCACACCATTCAAAACAATCACCAAACAGCCTAAACAACATCAATAATAAACATATTGAGCCTTCCAAAACAGTCCACACACAACCTAATCTTATCATACATATGACGGCCACTATAGTCGTATCAAACGACCCAAAAATATTACCAAGAACTAGCAGACCACAACCCAACATATATATGGTGTTTCTCCACACCCTGCCTCCTCCAAAACTCCACAAAACAGTAATAAAAACGCAGCCCAACAGCAACACCAAAACAGTCCACAAAACAGTCCACAAAACAGTCCGCTACAAGTGAATAACTTGAACTCACGGCTTCCGATCACCGTCCCGTGAGTTCTTACATGTATATAACGAATTGCCATGAATTTACAGCATAATAAATGTATGAAATATAGCAGTAAACTCACCTTTGTTGTTGGATAACTCAGCCTTTAACTTGGTTCTTCAAACTCTAGTGTTTACCCCCAATTTGAACTTGAAAGAGAGGGAAAATCAATTAGGGTTTGTGGATAATTTTTGGGAGGCATTTTGCAGAGTCTTAGGTCTGGTTATTTGTGAAATATAAAGAGGTATATATTGCAGAAGATAAGCCTTTTAATGGGCTGCTTATCTGACCCGAAATCCCCTCTTTTGGGCCGACATTAAACCAAGTAGGTGACTCACCTACTTGCACCTAGCAGCTTGTGTAGTCTCACGAAAATGTCTATATCTCTCTATTCCAATGTCGTATTGCTAAACCGTTTAATGCGTTGGAAACTAGACTCATAGATATTCAATTTGGTGGGTATATCACCCCGTAATTCCAAGTATATTGGGAGAAATACTTAATAACATTTGACCTAAAGTTTAGGTAAAACTATGATCCTAAGTTGCAACAACTTTTGTCGACTTTTGTTTCATAACTCGTTTGACTTCAAGAATTATGATACGGATATTATATGATTCAAATACCTTAAATCATGACCTCCTAAGTATACTAAGCATTTATAGGTTTACCCAAAAGTACGAGTTACAACATCCTTGATTCGTTTAACGTCTAATACTTGTTAATCACCCTTATGCACCCTTGTATCACTTAAGATTAATCGGATTAACTTCTTATCATCTCAAGGATAATTCCTTCTTGGATTTGTGTTATCTAACTTATGGAATGAACTAACGTGTGTGGATATGGGTTATAACATAAACCGGTGACTTGGGACACCATTATCTTCCCAAGTGGCGACTCTAAAAATTAGTAAATAAAATCTCATTCCAAATGTCCTTTAATTGGAAAAACTCTTTCCCTACTATTATTATTTTATCCCTTCTCGGGGTGTAGTAGTAAATAGTTGGGATTCGAAAAAAAGGAGGTGTGACTCTCTATATGAGTGATTTTGAGGTTATTCTGGGCATGGATTGGTTATCTCCATATCATGTCGTTCTAGATTGCCATGCCAAGTATGCTTCTCTAGTGATGCCAGGGTTGCCGAGACTAAAATGGAGGGGCTCCACTATGGATACACCTAGCAGGGTTATTTCCTTCTTTAAGGCTCAACGCATGGTTGAGAAGGGGTGTTTGGCCTATTTAGCTTATGTTTGAGACACTACCATAGAGTCTCCGACAATTGATTCAGTGCCAGTAGTTTGAGAGTTCGCCGATATTTTTCCTTCTGATCTTCCTGGCATTCCTCCGAATCGTGATATTGATTTCTATATTGACTTGGCTCTAGGCACTCAATGTATATCTATCCCACCGTACCATATGGCTCCTAAGAAGCTGAAGGGTCTGAATGAGCAGTTGGAGGAGTTGCTAGCTAAGGGGTTTGTTAGGCCCAGTGTATCACCTTGGGGTGCACCAGTGCTGTTTGTAAAGAACAAAGATGGGACTATGCGGATGTGCATTGATTACCGCCAATTGAATAAAGTCACAATCAAGAACAAGTATCTATTGCCCCGTATTGATGATTTGTTTGACTAGCTGCATGGTGCTAGGGTGTTCTCCAAGATTGACTTGTGGTCAGGGTATCATCAACTGAAGATTCAGGATTCAGATGTTACGAACACAACATTTAGAACTAGATATGGCCACTATGAGTTCCTGGTGATGTCATTTGGCTTGACTAATGCTCCAGCAGCGTTTATGGACCTGATGAACAAGGTGTTCAAGCCATATATTGATTCTTTTGTTATCATCTTCATTGACGACATCGTGATATACTCGCGTAGTTTGGGGGAGCACGAACAGCATTTGAGAGTAGTGCTTCAGACCATGCTAGAGCATTTTTGATTTTGTGGGAGTAATTCATGTAAAGCAAAAATCACGTGCTCACAGCTGCCCCTCTTTTCTCGTAAACACGAAGCATTTTCATGCAAAGATAAGTGAGCGGATATGAGTGATTTTTGCCTGTTTGAGTACTCTGTGTGAAGCATTTTTCTTTATTATTATTATTATTGAAAAGATTTAACCGAACCTTTGCTTCAAAGGTTTCCTACATATCCCTGGCAAAAAGGGAATCAGGTCAATGTAGTCCGGGAAATTTTGATAGCTGGGACTACCATGAAACTTATGATTTTACTATCACTGTTGTTGTTGTTGTTGTTGCTGTTGCTGCTTAATGACCTCCTTGTTACACCGTGCTAAACGAAAATAAGAATCTAGACTAAATTATAGTTTATGAATTGTAAACTCTTATCTATATCTTTAACTTGTTATTCCTGTGTTTCTTGCTATCTTGTTTGCTCATGTGTTTACAATGATGTTTCTTCTCTTCTGACTTGACACTTCGGCCTCTCTTGATCATCGAACCTGAACCACTTATTTCTTTTTTGTGAGCTTTGAATTATTTTCCTTTGAAGCCTGAAGTGCCTTCTTTTGACCCTTATTGCGTTCCTACTGATTTCTGAATTTGGATTTACGCTGGGGATTTTTGTTATAATCTTCCTCTTCCTCGGTGGATTATTGACTTCTTGAATTAAAAAAAGGTATGACTTTCCACTCTCCCGGCGGGCTCCTGACTTCAACAACAATTTTGAAAAATAAAATGCCATTTCGTTCTTTAGGCGGGCTCCTGACTTCAAGTACAGTTTTGAAAAATAAAACGTCATTCTGTTCTTCAGGCAGGCTCCTGACTTCACCAACAACTAGGAAAATAAAACGCCATTCTGTTCTTTAGGCGGGCTCCTGACTTCAACCATAACTTGAAAAGATACAAATTCCATTCCATTCTTCAAGTGGGCACCTGACCTCAATTATAATTTAAACTTTTAATGAAAACTTAAAAGATGACGCCTTTTCGTTCTTTAGGGGGGCACCTAACCTTAACAAAAACCTCCGAAAATAAATTGCCATTCCGTTATTTAGGAGGGCACCTGACTTCAGTCACCGATTTAAAAATTCCAATTTCAAAATATCACTCCTTTTCGTTCTTCAGGCGGGTGCCTGACTTCAACAATAAACACCGAAAATAAGTTGCCATTCCGTTTTTCAGGTGAGAACCTGACTTCAACAATGATTTAAAACTTCTACTTAAAAATATAACACATTTCCGTTCTTCAGGCGGGCACCTGACTTCAACCATAACTTGAAAAATAAATCGTATTTCCGCTCTTCAGGCAGGGACCTGACTTCTACAACATCTTGAAAAATAAGTTGCCATTCCGTTCTTCAGGTGGGCACCTGACTTTAGCCAATAATTTCTTCTTTAGTATATTATCGTCGTCTTCCTTTGCTTCCTAATCCATTTCCTTCTTCCTTAATTGCCTTCTTTCAGAACTACTTCTCTCGAAACTCGTGTTGTCTTCCCTCAACTACCGGTTGTTAATACTGCTGGGATTGTTTACTTACTTGCAGGGGTAATACCACTAGGGAAATCTCCTTTTTTCCCCTCCTTTTTTACTTCCATCAAAACTTTTATTTTCTCTTCAAGACCGTTGGGATTAAAATGTTATCAGTTGGGGATTATCCAATGGAAGATAACACCGCTGGAGTCATCCCTTTTCTTCTATCCTCTTTCGAAACTTCCTTTGAATTGGTGCTTCATTTCTCCGAAAATTACTGGGATGACACTGGCCTTTTGCTTTTTTTGAACACAAGTTTCATCCTTTTGTTCTGTCTGCTGGGGATACAACTTCCTTCAACAAAACTTGTTGTTTTCGTTTTTTCAAAACTACTGGGGATAACGCTGGCTTAAAAATCCCTTATCCTTAAAACTAGGGCTATCTTGCTTCTCTCAAGATTGCTTTTCTCCAAAACTTCGCATCGCATTTTTCCTTAAACTGCTGGGAATTCCATTTCCTTCATAACCTTGTTTTTATCTTCCATCTTCCTTATGTGGGTATTTGATACAAGAAAATATTTGCAATGAGAGAAAATTTTCGGCCCTAGTTTGATAATCTTCTTTGTGGCATGTCTTTCCTTCACCAACAACCTCTCTTTTTCCTGCTTCAAATCGAAGAAAAGTTTGTTAGTTTAAAATGTGGCAAGTGATCGTGCCACTCCTGCTGAGGATGGTTTTTCGTTTTCTCTTTTCCTTGCTCTGCGCTCCCTGAACTTGTTGGGAATGCTGTTATTTGCGGGTGATGATATTCTTGCCACGGATGATTTTTTCTTTTCGTTTCCCTTGTTTGCTTTGTGTTGTCTGACCCTCTCAGTCAATAATCTGCTCTTGAATCTCCTTCTTCCCGATGATCGTTATTAAGACGATTCCTCCACTATTGTTTTGCAGCCTGCTCCGTACTTCCTCTCAAGCTTCAGACCAACATATCGTTTTGGTCCTACAATAAAACGTCTTTTCGTCTTATTGCCTTATCTTGTGCCTACTCACATCTGCCTTGCACTATTTTGGCAAATGGTAGTAAGCTATGAAAAATTCCTTCTCAAAACAACACATTTCTGAAGAGAAAGTCTTTAAACAAGGAAAAATGAAAAACAATGACGACTACAAAATAAGAAAGAAAAAGCCTTTCTGAAGAAATATTGGGAAGAATAAAAGGAAAAGAACTCATCTGAATGGTATAACCGATCCAATGATAATGTCATGCATTTTTGGAATAATCAACCCAATCTATATGTATCAACCAATTTTCTAATGGCCTCATATTGCTAGGGATATACTGGTGTCCAAATCTCGTCACATGCGGATACTTTCTGACAATCTTATCTCGCCATCTCATTGTGCCCGTCAAGGGGGTTTGACTAATGAGACTCTCATTTCTCTAAAACTCTCGTCGCCTTATGGTGCCCGTGAAGGTTTTCATAGTAAGACTCTCTCATTTTTTTCTCTCAGCTTTTGTCGCCTTATAGTGCCCGCAAAGGTTTTCACCGATAAGACTATCTCATTTTATTTTTCTTTCTCGGCTGGGGATTGGAGTGTTATCAACAAGATTCTCTTTACCAGGAATTCCCTTGGCTACCAATTCCTTCAGCTCATGATCCTTATTCAGTCAGGGATCGGGGTGTTATTCTTGGTTTTCCTTTCCATGACTCGGCACCTCTCAAATACTGATCGGGAGGTCTTTTTTGGTCATCAATATGGTTTTCTGTATGTAAGGCTAAAAAAAAAGATATAACCTTAATGTGTAGAAGATTACAACTTTTGGAATCATACTTTTTCTAAAAAAAAACAACTTAACTTCTGCCCCAGTTTTTTATTGCTTGGGGAATCTTTGATTTTTGTTGCACTATGACCGAGCCGTGAGGCGCCTACGTATCCTCTTTAAGGAATCAGGTTGAATGTAGTTCACTTGATTCTTTTATATTTCTGGTGACTTTCCTTCATTTTCTTTTCTATTTTGTTATATATATATATATTTTCATTAATGATTCCAAAAGAGGGTTGTGAAAGAATAATTAAGGCTCAACGGTGGAAAGTAAGGTTTAAAGTGTTTGGATAGTAGAAAAATTGCCTCTGTCATTTCATTCTCTGATAAATGCCAAGTACAAAAAAACAAGAGTTACAATCAAAGAATCATGCATAATATCTCTTGACTGCATCAGAATTGATAGCCATATCGATGCATCTTCCTTCAATATCTGTCAGTTGTAGAGCGCAATTGGATAACACTCTAGTCACAATAAATGGCCCTTGCCAATTTGGGGTGAACTTGCCCTTTGCTTCGGCTTGATGTGGCAGAATTCTTGTCAACACTTGCTTTCCCACTTCAAATTTCCTGGGACGTACCTTCTTGTTATATGCTCTTTCCATTCTCTTTTGATACAATTGGCCATGACATACTGCTACCAATCTTTTTTCTTCAATCAAGCTTAATTGTTCCAAACGGCTTTTGACCCATTCATCATCATCAATCTAAGCCTCAGCGATTACCCAAAGGGAGGGAATCTCGACCTCTACTAGTATCACTACTTCAGTTCCGTATACCAACAAATAAGGAGTTGCGCCTACTAAAGTACGAACAGTAGTGCGATAACCCAAAAGTGAAAATGGTAACTTTTCGTGCCATTGCCTGGATCTTTCTACCATCTTCCTCAAATATCTTCTTTATGTTTTTGTTTGCTGCTTCAATGGCTCCATTCGCGGGAAAATATGGTGTGGAATTACGGTGCGTAATCTTAAACTTTTGACATATTTCTTTCATCAAACCACTGTTAAGATTTGCACCGTTATCCGTGATGATCACCTTTGGGATCCTAAATCTACAGATGATATAGGAATGCACAAAATCCACCACCACTTTCTTGGTCACCGACTTGAACGTTTTAGCTTTAACCCATTGGGTGAAATAGTCAATGGTTACCAGAATGAACCTATGGCCGTTGGAAGCTGCCGGCTTGATAGGTCCGATGACATCCATGCCCCGTGCAGCAAATGGCCAAGGTGCTGACATCGTATGTAAATCAGTTGGTGGAGAATAAATCAAATCTCCATCTATCTGACACTACTATCATTTTCGAACGAAACTGATACAATCATGCTTCATAGTGAGCCAATAATATCTTGCTCGAAGGATCTTCTTTGCCAGTACATATCCAGTCAAATGTGGCCCACATACGCCAGTATGTACCTCCCTCATCACTGTCACGACTTGACCAGCGTCTATGCATCTAAGCAAACCCAAATTTGGTGTTCTTTTATACATCACTCCTCCACTGAGAAAAAATCCATTTGCCAATCGCCGAATGGCTCTTTCTTGATCTTCGGTGGCCTGCTCCGGGTATACACCCATCCTGAGGTATTCCTTGACATCATTGAACCATGGTTCACTATCCATCTCTTCCTCTATCATGTTGCAATAAGCATGATGATCTCGAACCTGAATATGTAACGGGTCAATATGGATTTTGTTTGGGTGATACAACATTGATGCTAAAGTAGCTAGAGCATCGGCAACCTCATTGTGCATTCTTGGGATGTGTTTGAACTCCACCGATCGGAATCACTTACTCAGATCATGCAAACATTGACGATATTGTATAAGCTTCAAATCTCGTGTTTCCCACTCTCCTTGAATCTTATGTACCAGAAGACATCCTGGATATCCATGTCCATAGCTAACCGCAACCCCAAAATCCATGCTCCATACTCAGCCATGTTGTTGGTACAATAGCAACGCAGTTGAGCTGTAACAGGATAATGATGTCCTGTTTCAGAGATAACTACCGCTTCTATTCCAACCCCTTTTGCATTCGCAGCTCTGTCAAAGAAAAGTTTCCATCTTGGTTCCCTGGAAAATTCCAACTCATCTATATGCAACAGTTCTTCATCAGGAAAATACGTCCTTAAAGGTTCGTTTTCATTATCAACAGGATTCTCAGCCAAGTGATCGGCTAAAGCTTGAGCTTTCATAGCCTTCCTCGTCACACAGATGATGTCGAACTCCATAAGTAATATTTGCCATTTTGCGAACTTCCCTATGGGCATAGGTTTTTGGAAAATATACTTTAATGGATACAAGCGTGAAATGAGATCAGTAGTGTCGGAAGACAGATAATGCTTCCACTACCAGAAAATGGGCCTATTGGAACGGATGTTTTTGTAACGGTTCAGAAACCATTCCTATAGAGCAGTTATTGGAACGGTTCTAACCGTTGCAATATTACATGGGTCATACTAGAACACTATGACTACAAAACCGTTGCTATTAATTAGAAACCGTTCCCATAGGATTTTATTTTTGCAACGCTTATGCTAACCGTGCCAATAAATATATTTGTTGCCACGGATCTTGGAAAAAATGCAATGGGAACGGTTGTTATTTCCCTCCTAAAATTTTGGATCCTTGAATTTTCGTAAAACTCGCGCTAGAACCCCTATTTTTACATTATTTTTTTTTCTCTTAATTAATTTTTATACCTAATAAAATTAAAAACAACTAAAGGCTATCTAAATTCATCCCTCTCAAAAGGGACTTCTCCTAGAACTACAACCATCGAAAGGCAGCCATCAACCGCCGACTCTACCACCATCCTGTCGTCAACCTCCACAATAGAACCTCCGACTCTATAACAGCATAGGCCGTCCACAACAACCATCATCCCGCCGTCAACAAAATCGTTCCAGCTCTTCGACTATATCTGAGATTTGATTTTCATCTTTTTTCACCCATAAACTTTATCTCCTCCACCTGAAACAACCACCTCCTTCTATTAATCCAAGCTCCACATTTAAATAATCCCACAATTTTAGGGTTTTTTCTCGACTAAGCTCGACCACCTCCTTTTGTAATTTCTCAATTGTTAAGCCATAATTTGCAGATTCCGTTAGTGAGGAAGAAATTGTAATCGATAATTGTGGGATAAAACGCGATAAGTTTTTTTAATTTGTTTTTAATTTAAATTCTAGATAACCACATTCGATAGTTGTGTTTTTGAATGAAGATTTCAGTATAAATTTTCGTTATTACCCGATTCAACTGATTTTTATATTTGGGAGTATTTGAGCGACATAGTGTGATTAAATGGAGATTAAACACACTGGTGCATGTCTTCTTATTGTGCTTGAAATTGTGAATTTCATTGAAATTTTGCTTTACTTTGGTACAATTGATAAGTTTTGATTCTATATTTTGTTAGATATATCACTGTTTGATTCGGTTGTCTTTGTTAAAAAAACTTTCTTGTTTAACTTAGCTTTAAAGCTGTGAATTTTTTCTACTGAAGCTTTTATTCTAAGTTGGAGTTGTTAGGATTTTGTTGTACTGTAATTTCTCCCTTTTTGTTCTTGATATCTATGAGTTCTTAGCATATATGTGACTTTACTTAGCACAGTTTAATATCTTAAGGTGAGCAAAAACCTGAATATGCTTGCTTGTTACTAGTAGATATACATGTCCCTTATTTTGCTATGCTAATAATTTTTCTAATGGTTAGTATCCATAAGGTGAGCAAAAACCTGAATATGCTTGCTTGTTACAACCATAACATAATTTTTCTGATATAAGCATGCATGTTTGATTGTTGAACTAAATAGTCACTATCTACTGGTAGTAATAATCAAGGTCAGTACGTACAAAATGTTATACTTCTTCTTCTCCTCCCTTGTGCTTCTTCTCTCTCTCTCTCAACGTTCTAAATAGTCTAGTAATTTTTTTACTTTGCCTATGGCACTTAGTCGTTGCGTAATTCTATTATTGCATAGCTAGTGTCAATACTATGATGCATATTCTGTGAGAATTTGAAGGTTTAGTGGGTTAATCATCTTGACACTGACAGTTGATCTTTCGACCGAAATAGTTTGTTATGAATGTTGGTTAAGTTAGATAACTTTATTTATACAAAAAATTCAAAATTTATTTTACGACGTTATTTTCATAAGTACTTTGATAACTATTTTAAGTAATTAACTCATGTTATTGCATGACAGAATAAAAATCAGAAACAAAAATCAATATTGAGTATACCAAAGTGCTAATGCCCTTTCACTGAAAATAATCTCATCTCAAACGTGGATATTTATGCTTTATTTTGTACAAATTTAACTTATATTACTGATAAAACAAAAATAATATACACATTATGCTTGTATACTATTCCATCAGAAGAACAAAAATAGAAAAGGTTCAGTGTTTTACACCTGAATTAGTGATTTAGCAGCAAAGCTGCTAAGAATCTCTCCTCTATTGGAAAAAATATTGGATTCAAAGTTGTGCCAGCATGATTACATCATTTTGCTTAGGAAATCAAATAAGTTGTCATATGCCTAAGTTTATTTTTTTTTTTTACCAATTTCTGTAGCTAGTTATTTGATACAGTGGGTAACGTTTTTACGAATGAAGACTGTTATAGAGGTTTGGCTGTGGTAATCTCCTTAAATAATTCTACTGGATTAGTTTGCATTTATTGTTTGTTGGTTTTCACCGAATCCTTTTAACTTCTAAGATGCATGGCAGTGAACATAAATGTTAACATCTGCATGCTAGCTGATAATGATGTAGCTAACAAATGCAGACTATAAGATTGATATACCCATGATCTATTAGTTATATCCTATGGAGCCTCAGTATTTTGCCACAATGTCACTTGTACCAGGGGTCCTTAGTGTATTTTTTTGTTTTCTTTCATATTCATGATAAATCACATGGCATAAATATGATGTTTAAGTGTACAACAAATTTCTTATTTTTCTTGTAACATCTACTAATTTGTGCAACTAGCACATTGTGTGCCCCAATTTGGTTACTTGGAAGTTGGGAAGTAAAAGCTTTTCGCGTATGAAACTTGATTGTTAATGTGATGTAGGGTCTCTTTCCTTGTCATATTCTTCCATTCCCCTCTCTTCATGTTACATGTGTAGTGATTGTATTTGTTTTCTAACATGTATCTACTTTCACTTAATGTTGCATTCTAAACCTTATGTATAGACAGCTACAACTAATGCGGAGGCTAAATTATCAACTACCCATCTCATTCGGCTGGGTTTGGCTTTAAATTTCTCTGTTTTCTACTATGAGATAATGTTTGTGTGGTTTTCATTAATTGAAGTCTACTCGCAAGATGTTTTTCATCTTAGTTGATTAGAATCTGTTTTCATCAAGGCCTGCCACCTGGCTAAGCAGGCTTTTGATAAAGCAATATCGGAGCTATATGCCCTTAATGAGGACTCCTACAAAGATAGTACCTTGATTATGCAGCTTTTAAGGGATAATCTCACCTTGTGGACTTCTGACATTCCAGAGGATACAGGCATATTCTCAAGGTTACTTTGGTATTTCCATTTCCTCTTCGGTAAAATCATCTCTCGTTCTACGTCTTATACATAGTTGAAAATCTGTTATTGATTTAATGGGAATTTGATCTGCGCGTGAGCAAATATTGCTCTCTCATTTTTGTTAATTTTTTATAATCGTGCTATGCTGTAAAATATTTGTTATTGTTTGCATTCTCCATTTTTTGTCTTGGTTAATCTTTCATAATAATGCTTGTTCTAATTATTGCGCTTGAATTCTCAATGTTCTTCCTTCTCGGTTGAATTTTCTTTTTTATAATAAAATGCGACGTTGATATTTTATTAGAACCTTCTCGAGATCGAATCGGAGAACTGCGGTATTTCTGGTCACGAACTCTTCTTATAACTCAGATTTATATTTTGTTTACTACTACTAAATCCTAAAAGTATTATCCTAAGTTAGGTTTTTTTTTTCCTTTTTTCTGGTCATCTTATGTTCATTGAGTCCGATACATGGATAAATATTTGTCAAAAGGTAGTAATTAGTATAGGAAAAAAAGAGCAAAGCAAATTCAATTTGTACCCGTTTGGTATGGATATTATTTTTATAATTACTTTTTTGAAATCCTACCCTTCTGGACTTTTGGCTGCTTAACAGAAAAGCTAATTTGATTCTACATATTTTTTTTTTTACCTTTGACTGTCCAATTGGTTGAAAATGATTGAATTGATAACCTTATTTCTGGTCAGCATCAATCTTGGTAACTTTACGTTCTTAAATTAGTAGCTTCTTTATCTTTTAGTGATTAAATGCGGTTTCAACATATTTGGTGTAGTGTAAAAGCAACTTATTAGGCCTTTAGGTAAAGAAAGAAAACATAGAACTTGGTTTTAGGGTGGAAATTCTGCTTACTTGCTCATAACTTTGGTAGATGAAAAAGATCCCATTGCCAAAGGGTTTGGCACTTCGGTTGTTATTCATAAATATATCAATGTCTCTAGATCGAAAAGCCTCTTAATGGCTAATATATCTTAACTTCGTGGATGAGTAAACATAAGAACGACTAACATGGCTTAACTACGTGGACGAGTAAACATAAGAAATTCTTATATTCATTTGTTCGCTTCGGGTATTGTATAGTTGCTACATGTATCCTTATATAGGATACTATTATCCTTCCTTGCTTTCCTCTTCTTCTTCTTGCTCTTCCTGAGCCGAGGGTCTACTGGAAACAACCTCTCTACCTGCATTAGGTAGGGGTAAGGTCTGCGTATATACTACCCTCCCTCGACCCCACATGTTGGGACCAACTGGGTTGGTTGTTGTAGTTGTTGCTTTGGTGTTTACATAATCTACTAATTACTGGTTCATTAACTTTCTACCTGCTGTTTTCTCCTTGTAGTTGCTAGGGTAAACTTGAGTCGTCATGGGTGCTAAGTTGCCTATCACAGATGATAGATATCCTCTTAATGAATTAGTTGATCTATTCCAACCTTTAAATGGTATTTAGCGTGGAATTCTCTCTTTGGTCGACCGATATCACTCCCCAGCAGGATTTATACAGTTGTCCATTTCTTACAATGGAACCTCACCTGACGTGCTTGAAATTTCTTCATTCCATGTAACTATGGACACGGATGCATCTCGGCCCCAAGATAGCGTGACACCCGAGTCGTTGCTTAACGAGTTTGATAAAATTTAGTTCCCTGATCCTAAGATTGTAAATGAAAATAATCTTATGGTCTCTGAATACTTTAATATACCAGGCACTAATTTGGACTCTCAAAGCTCAGATAGCTTTGTCTTTTCTGATACTGAAAATCAACTCAGTTCAGATGTATATGACATCAGGAATTAGCTAGTGGTCACAAAACCAAATTGGTGCAAACTGACTTCTTTTCCTTTTAAATCTTATAATGGGATTAATTTGATATGTTGTTCTTTTTTAGTAGCTTAGCTTGCATGTACATTTTATGTCCAAATTTGGGTCTAGGTAATGTGTTTTTATAGAAGAGCTTGGCTCGTGACTAGCATCTTGTATGTCCATTATTTTTTTTTCTTTTTTGATCAATTTATTTAGTCTAGGCATTGCAGAAGAAAGGTAATGACTTTATTTATCCTCTTTTGTAGGTGGAAGGATCAAGAAATGGAAGATGAAAGCAATGAAGATCTAGACCTTACTTAAGATGAATTTTGAATTACTATAGATGAATGTTCTAGGAATCTTTTGCTGTCAACGTTTTGAAACTTACTATCATGAAATGTATTAAACTTATGCACTTGGTGGTAGAACATTTATTTTTATGGATATTATTAGCATGTTGGATGAGTTGTTAGCACTTGGAGGTATATTTCTATTTTATATGAACAGTTATAATATCCTACCATAACCGTTGTAATAGGACACAAATGGCATTCCAATAGATCTAGTAGACCGTTCCAATAGGTCCACTAAACCGTTTCAAAATGCCACCTAAACCGTTCCAATTTTTAAAACTGTAGCGATACAAAAATAACCGTTACAATAGCTTAAAGAGACCGTTGTTTATCCATAATTAACCGTAACAATAGCTTATGAAAGGGTTGCATTAGATAATATGGTAACGGTTATTAGCCGTTGCATATACATTATAGTAACGGTTTTAAACCATTCCAATTGGAAGGAATAACTGTTCCAATAGAGAAAACGAAAACCGTTGCGATAGACGTCTCTATAGCAACGGATATGAAAACCGTTCCAAGAACCGTTCCTATAGCTCTATTGGCACGCGAGCGGATGTAACGGTCTGTAAACCGTTCCAATATCGCTACGGCAACGGTTTATCAACCTACTGGAACGGTTTTCCATGCGTTACCATAGACCAATTTTTCAGTAGTGTCAGCTTTTGTGCTACCCAAGTTAGGGCATAACACGTCTTCTCAAGATGAGAGTACTTAACTTCATAAACCGTGAACTTCTTACTGAGATAATAAATGGCATGTTCCTTTCTACCGGTGATGTCATGCTGCCCCAATACACAACCAAATGAGTTTTCCATAATTGTTAGATAAAGAATCAGAGGTCTCCCAGGTTCGGGTGGAACCAACACAGGTGGGTTTCAAAAATACCCTTTTATCTTATCGAACGCCTCATGACATTCTTTAGTCCATTTGACTACAGGGTCGTTCCTCAACAGCCTAAAACTAGGTTCACATGTCGATATGAGCTGAGCAATAAACCGGCTGATGTAATTCAACCTTCCAAGAAGACTCATTACTTCGGTCTTGTTTTTCGGAGCCGGAAGTTCTTGGATGGATTTGATCTTTGATGGGTCCAACTCAATGCCTCGCCGACTGACTATGAATCCCAATAGGTTTATCGATGGGACACCGAATGCGCACTTGGCAGGGTTAAGCTTGAGGTTGTATCAACAGAGTCTATGGAAAAACTTTCTCAAATCCTCGATGTGGTCGGCCTGATGTTTGGACTTTATGATCACATCATCAACGTACACTTCAATTTCATTGTCTATCATATCATGAAACACAGTGGTTATCACCCTCATGTAAGTTGCCCCAGCAATCTTTAAACCAAACGGCATCACCTGGTAGCAATAGGTTCCCCATGGTATGATAAAAGCCATCTTCTCCGCATCTTCCTCATCCACTAGAATCTGATGACACCCAGCATAGCATGCCACGAAAGATCCAATCTCTCACTTCACGCAGTTGTCAATTAAGATGTGGATGTTGGGTAGTGGGAAGTTATCCTTCAGGCTTGCTTTGTTGAGATTGTGATAGTCAATGCATACTCTGATCTTTCCGTCCTTCTTTGGCACCGGCACAAAGTTAGCCAACCATTCCGGATATCTTGGTTATTTCTTCCTTAATATTCACACTCATATCTATTTTTAATTTTCTCAATTTTTGTTTGATGGGAGGAAATGCTGAATCAGAGGGTAATTTATGAACCACTAAATCAGTGCTCAGACCAGGCATGTCGTGGTACGACCATTCAAAAATATCTTTAAAAATCAACAAGTGTTTTGATTAATTCTTCCCTGAGGTTTGGTTCAAGATGGATGCTTATTTTGGTTTCTCTAATGTCATTTGCGGCTCCTTCATTGATGGCTTCTGTATCATTTAGATTGGGTTTGGGCTTTTCTTCGAAGTGACTCAGTTCTTTGCTGATTTCTTCTGAGGCTTCATCTTCGTCATATTCTAATTCACTCTCATCATTTCTTATTTCTTGTAGTATTGTTTCTAAACCAAATTGATTTTTTTAGACTGGGCTGAAGATTCCTTAAGCATGCCATATCATTAAGATTAGTGGAAAGAATGTTGTTCAGAAAAGTAAAAGGAAGAACAAAACAAAATCAGAAATAATGGGAACAAGAATTTCATTCATTAACAAAAGTACAAGATACCAGGGTTTGCACACTTTAAAAAGCAAACTTGAAAACAAAATATACTGGACTACAACCCTAAAATAATCTGAAACAAACTTGAAGGAAAATCAAAGCAAACTACCAAGACTCCTTTCGGGTGGGAAGAGGAGTAGCCTTCCAATTATTCAGTTTTGTTTTTAGCTCATACAAATTGTATTTCAGTGTGGCTAGGCCCTTCTCCATCTTCTATCATGTTCCTGATCTGGTTCGACCGTAAGATAAGAAATCCTCGTTGTTGGACGTCTTCTGGCTGCAGCCTTAACAAAAGATCTGGAGAGGCGCGGGACCGACTTCGAAAGTACCCATGTCTTCTGCATAATCCTCTTACCTCGTTGGATGTCTTCCGCTGTAGGTTCAAATCCCAAACCGAAAGTACCCATATTTTCTGGTAAGGAGACTGGTTGTACGATACCTTGAAGAGATGCACCCAAACCTTTACCGGGCATAAAGCCATTTCCCATCATTTCGCAGGTGACCATGACATATGCGGAGGTTATCTTGGTATTTGGAGTGTATTATCCCTCCGGAACTTTCTTGACAGATACCACGTCACAAATTTGGTATACCTATGGCCCAATGCCATCCTCTACTTAAATAAAGGGCACAATGGTTCCGTGTTGGGAATGCAGATTGTTTTCTCCACAAACCACAATCTCTTGCCGGTCCCACTCAAACTTGACCAACTGGTGCAGGGTAGACAGAACCACCTTTGCAGCATGAATCCAGGGTCATCCTATTAGAAGGTTGTTTGAGACTACCATATCTAACACTTGGAATTCCACAGGCGCGATTGCCAGCTCCAACACTATGTCCCGACAAATGCTTTACCTCCTCCGTCGAAACCCCGAACACAGATGTTGTTCTTGTGTACCCTATTGATATCCACTTTTAGTTTGTTCAACGTTAAAAGAGGACCGATGTTTGCGCTTGATCTGTTGTCAACCAAGACTCGGGTAACCACAGACTCCTCGCATTTCACCGTAAAGTAAAGAGCTTTGTTGTACGTGGTACCTTCTCCAGGTAACTCGTCATCAGTGAAGGTAACCCTGTTTACCTCGAATATCCTATTTGTGATCTTCTCCAGGTGACTGACGGAGATCTTATCAGGTACATGGGCCTCATTCGGGATTTTCATCAAGGCTTGTTGATCTTCGTTACAGTGGATCCATAATGACATTAAAGAGATTTGAGCCGGAGTTTTCTTGAGATACTCTAGGATGGAATAATCATGCAACTTCATCTTCTTTAAAAACTCTTCTATTTCTTCATCGGTCACAGGTTTTTTTATTGTTGTCGGTCCGGCCTTCCTTAATTCTGTAGGAACGAAACATCTCCCTGAGTGGGTCAACCCTTGAGCTTCAAAAACTTCCTTTTTGACCTTTTTCCCCTTATAGGTCATTGTTACCCGGTCATAGTTCCACAGGATAACTTTGTTGTCAACTATTGGTAACTGAATTGCTGTCTTGATGATGATGGGATCTATGCGAGCACCTTCTACAGTTAGAACAAGTTTGATTGTTGCTCCTGGTACAACTATCTTCACCTCTCCTCTTTTCGCCAATGTTTTGCATGTGGACTCCCTCATCACTGCTGGTTTATTATGCGATCCCTTCTCATTGAGCAGTGATTTGTCATCAATTGGTCCCTTTGCCATCCTGCTTCCACTTGACCTGACCATAATTACAGTTTGAGAGGCTTTTTTATACCCCTCTTCTGCTTGTACCAACTCGATCATATTGGTCACGTGATGGGCCGGGAGTGGATTTTGGTTGAAGTTAGGTTCTGTCGGGGTCTGCATCTCAATTCGACGAGTGTCGATAAGCTCCTGGATAACTGTTTTTAATTTCTAGCACTTCTCAGTATCATGCCCATGGCATCCTGAATAGTATTCACAACTCACTGTATGATCAAGATTCCTTGGAGGGGGGTTTAACAACTTGGCCTCGACGGGATTCAGCGATCCTACCTGCTTCAACCGGTGAAACAAGCTGGTGTAAGACTCTCCCAAGGGAGTGAAAGTCTTTGGCTTTGGTGTTCTGTCATTCCTAAAAGCTTGGTTTGGATGGAATCCCATACCAGTGGGGTTTCTGTATGCTCTTGGGGTGGGTAGTTATTTTGTGGGGTCGATGCATGCCATTGTGCCTGGATGGGAGGTTAAGCACATATTTGGGCATGGTGGACGGAAAAGTGAGTATCGGGTCTTCGGTAATATTGTTGTGGGTGGCTGTAAGGAGTATGGAAGTAATTTTTTTGGTGGGTTTGGGGTTGATTATAATGGGGTGCAGGGCCTGTGGATCCGAGCCAAGCTCTGGACTCAACTGCTGCGACATCTTCTTTCCTTTTCTTCCCGATCACTCCTCTCATGCACTTTGGATGGCTTGAATGGTTGCTTTCAATGCTGAATAACTCATGATTTTATTAGATTTCAAGCCTTATTCAATCATGGCTCCCATCTTTATCACTTCATTGAATGATTTACCCACGGACGTCACTAGGTGACCGAAGTAGCTTGGTTCCAATGTTTGCAAGAAGTAATCTACCATCTCATTTTCCCTCATTGGAGGATCCACTCTCGCGGCTTGTTCCCTCCATTAGAACCCAAATTCTCTAAAGCTCTCCGCAGGCTTCTTTTCTAGATTCAACAGTGATAGGCGGTGAGGGAATATTTCGAGGTTATACTAGAAATGGCCAATGAATGCCTGCGCCAGGTCATCCCACGTGAACCATCTGCTAGGATCTTGCCTTGTGTACCATTCTAGTGCGGACCCTCCCAGGCTTTGACCGAAATAAGCTATCAATAATTCATCTCTCCCTCCTGCTCCTCTCATTTTGCTGCAGAAACCTCGAAGGTGGGCCATCGGGTCACCATGCCCTTCGTACAAATCAAATTTGGGCATTTTGAACCCTGCGTGCAGCTAAACGTCTGGAAAAGGACACAAATCTTTGTAGGCAACACTAACTTGGTTGCCTAAACCATGCATATTCCTGAAGGATTGCTCCAGGCTCTTGACTTTTCGAATTACTTCCTCCTGCTCTGGATTCCAGAGTTGCTTTCCAAGTTCTGCTGGGTTGTCCCAGTGAGGGGTGTAGGAGGGTGGTTCAGGAGCCTTAAAAGTAGGCTCGGGAGAATAGCAATGGTTGTCGTGAATCTGAAATAGTGGCTCATTGTATTATATTTGTAACATGGCGGGTGGAGGTGCCATGAAAACAGGTGTAACTTGTGGGGGAGGATTTTGCTTGGGTAGTGGAGTTAGGGAAGTGTAAGGGGCTTTCCCTTGGTAATATTTGTAAGTGGAGCACTTGCCGATGGATCAGTGGGTGGACATTTAGGAGTTTGTGCTGGTGCGAGAGTAGAAATAGTGGGATAGTTTGGTAATGATTGTCCCCTAGCCTAGGCTAGGTGCATCTCTGCTATATGTTGTCTGAATCTATCCATTTCCTCCTTCATTATCTGTATCTCTTACTTCTCTTCTTCAATGTTTTTACCCGAACTAGACATGTTTTTTGGGATTGGACCTTTTGATATGGTCTGGTAATGGTAATTGGCCAGTACGCTCTAACAAGTTGACTGGTAAAAATCTCTAGAAAACAACAAACTTGTTAGTTTTTAGAGTTTAACAAATATGTTATTGCACGTTGTGATGCAATGCACCTATGCAGTTTAACCATTTCTACTGTGGCTTTGATTTCTTATTGCATACGTCATTCCAGCTCCTTATTTTGTGTGCCTCTTTCAAGTGCTTTTAAAACATCCCTTTACTTATTGTTATCCCTCTTTTTTTCCCCTTTTTAGTGATGGTCGAATCTTATGTGCATTTCCTACATATCATGTCCCCGCATGAACTAGACCGAGCGCAGTTCTGGTTCATACACGGTAAATAACAATAAAACACTTTTTTCATTTTTAATAATACAACAAACTCGATAACGCATGTTTAAAAGCTGACTCTATATAACAGACTTTGATGAAAAGACAACCTACAAACTCAAAAATTGAACGCCCACACATAAAAGAATTACAAACTCAAAACAAAGGGGCAAATTCCTTCCCATATATGTCAATTTAAACCAAATGGCTATTTTTGCAAACGTGACCCCTTCTCTATTCCGCATGAATTTTGAGGCCGGGGAGGATAATTCTATGACACTTCAAGAACTTATCTGTTCATTTACGAAAATAGCCTTTCGACAACTGAAAGATACTCTAAGGCTATCTTGGCAAGAGCGGGGTAAAACACCGCCAAAGCTGGCTCGACTGATTTTGACCAAAAATCCAAGCGGCATTCACAAATAAACTCACGCTTTTTTTTCTTGTTTTGTTTATTAAAATGAAAAGACCTGGTTTTGCAAACACGGCCTTTCAGTGCCTTGGGGATGATGATTTTAAGGCTATGCGGGTCAATCGGTCAAAATCCAAAAAACAACGACCCAAAAGTGGCTATTTATACAAAATCAGCCTTTGGGCGTCCCTTTCGGGAACATTCGGCTATTTTTGATAAAAACAGCATCACCAGACTTATTTATGACTCTTTTTCTTATTTTTTTTTTTTTAAAAACATAGAAAACCCGATATTGCAAACACGGCCTTTCAGTGCTTCGGGGACGAAGATTCTAAGGATGTGTGGGTCAACCAACCGAAATCGAAATAATGACCCAAAAGTAGTTGTTTATGCAAAGTCAGCCTTCCAGCGTCCCTTTTGGGAACATTCGGCTATATTTGATAAAGACGACATCGCCATACTTATTTATAATAAAATTAAAGTTCGATATTTTTTTTGGGCTAATTATTTTTGCAAATTGGGAAGTTTAGACCCGATGAGGGTTGCCTACGTATCTCATATCCGGTGAGAATCAAACTGGCATAGTTCCGCCAAATAAACAGACTATATCTGTAAGCAAAACATTTTTCCTTTTTTTTCTTATTTTTTTGGCAAACAAAATAAACTATAAAAATATTTTTTTTTAATTTTCTCAAAAATCCGGCAGAGTTTTGACACTACTTGAGCATTTTTTTATTTTTAAAGTAGTTATCTCTCTACACTGTTATTTTTCTTTTCCCTTTTTTTTCATATTTCCTTAATATTTAAAAAGTCGGTCAGCATGCAAGTCTGAAGCAAATAAATACGTAAAACAAACAGGATGCAGCATGATGGTCTTTTCATTTTAGGTTGCATGCCTTAGACGGACCCAACCCCAATGTTGAGTCCCTTAAGTTAAAATGCACGTGATGCAAATACGCGTTCCTACTAGGAATTTGGCATGAGGCTTTGTTATTCTAAGTTGACATCTTGTCGGGAAATGCATCTAGACTGGCTTTACTCGAGCGGGCAACTCGAGCCGAGGAGGTTCAGTGTACCGGTAGCATGGCGTTCCGCCTAAACTGGTGGTACTCCCCGCCTAAAACATGTGTGACTAAATCCTTCACCGGGTGCCAACCACCTCGGCTATCTCAAAGAAAGTGGGCTATGTCAAGCAAATACCTGCTGTTAAATTCAAGAAAACTCGAATGAAAAGTCGATATCGACATAATTTATATACAGTTCACAAAATATCAAAGCGGTAGAAGCAACATTTAGCACATTAAGACAAACATATAATAAAATCAGATAATAAATAAGACAAATACAATAATTATTCAAAGCTCAAATGCTTAACCCTAAACCAATGGTTCTGGATTTGATCGTCCCCATCAAAGTAGTCAGAGCTGTCATACCTCCTTTTTGCGCTACCGCACCCTGAGAGGGTCATGGTAAAGAGGGTTTTCCCAATTAAAGGACAATCAAAATGGGATTATTATGAAGGATTCAGAGTCAGACACTTGGGAGATTTATGGTGTCCCAAGTCACCGGTTGAATCCCAAATCGAGGAAAAGATTGACTATGTATTATAGTCCGCGAACCAGATATCCGGATAAGGAATTTTATTAATCCGGGAGAAGGTGTTAGGCATTTCCGAGTTTCGTGGTTCTAGCACGGTCGCTCAATTGTCATATTCGGCTTGTTTATTTAGTTTTAGTACATGTTATAACCTATGTGCCTTTCACTAGTGAATCGCTTTTATTTATTTATTATTAATAAGAATTGCAATGTCGTGAAAATGCGTCTCGAACCACATCGCACCAGTGCACCCGTGATTTTTTACACATTTCGACTTCGTTGTGATTTAGATTTGGGTCACATAAATGTGCACCCGTATTTAGGAAAGTATATTTAAAATACGCACGTAAAGCAACTATGCATTTATTATCTTTGGGAAAGACCGTGAAATTTGCTGAACAGTCCTCCCGAATTTTAAGTATTTTACTATAAACATTTCAAAAGGGCCCCACAATTTATGCGTTTGTTCGACAAGGCTTGTGTCGATTTTTTTTTATTTAAAGGTCCACCCTATGATTTTCTACATTTAATAATATAAACTTCAAGCTTCAAATTCAAGTTCAAATCCAAACAAAAAGAGGGGAGAAAACCTATTAACTTGCACCCGCTACTTAACTCGAAAACCCAAGCTTATACTATATTGGATTACTTAGAAAAATCGTTAAATTGTGCCCAATCGCTGACAAGTGGGCCTTGGGGTCTAGTCCAAACTAGACAAGCCCAATGGGACACTTGGAGATCCAAAGATCGAGTCCATGGGCTAATGGTCCAACAATTTATCTAACGTCCACGTGCATTTCAACTCATGACCATATTTTCTTGTTCTGTTGTCTATTAGGGCATATTATTAAAGTCAAGAATTACAACAGAAGCATGAACTTGGCAACAAAGCAAATAGCTATTCTCAAACTAATTCAAACTAAAATTATTATATAAACCAGATTATTGAAATTAACTACATGTGTTTAAAACCATTTGAACGTAGTTTTTTTTTCTTACATCTATTGAACTTAACACTAACATTAATTGCTAACATTTGAAAAAAAAAACAACCATTAACCTTATTCTAATTAACATCATTCATTCACACGATTAGCGATCTTACGACTGGGAAATATTGAAATAACATGTTGGAGTGTGAACTGGCTCTTATCCTTTCTGAAGCACTAAACAACATTACATTAAATAGTAACACTAGTTAAGCCAAGATTAATAACTACATAGTTCTCCTATTTATGGGAGTGAACTGAAATGGATCGATAGTCCACAGAGGCATATGTGTATGTCTATTACCCATATGACATAAAAACTAAGAAATCGCATCAACTACATTTACTCAGCTACAATCTATCAAATTAAACAACAGGCAGCCTATCAATAAACATGAATCTGCAAACATTTTTTATTTTCTTTATCCTCTCTTCCCAGTTACATCAAAGTGAGCTAGTAAATGTGTACCTGGGGTTGGAAAAGCAGACGAGAAAAAGGAGTCAGCAGTAGTGTAACAGCGAGATCAAACAACAGCAAACCAATTTTGGCCCACAGAATAGTCTCACAAGTCTAGGAATGATTTGTAGAATTTCGAAACAGCAAACGGAAGAATTTATGAACTATAATAGCTTTACCAGACCCAAAAATACACTACGAAGGTACAACACTCAGCTGGTGGACCAAATTGATGTACAATCCTTTAACAACTAGTTTTAATCAAACAATTCACAATAACTGCAAACAGACTCGATTTTAGATCATTGTGAGTTTAGCTAAACTAGATTTGCCTCCAAACTAAAGAAAACCTCTAATAATCAAAGAGAGATCTCAGTATCAATATAGAATAGCATCGTTGAGTGTATATCAGTATGTGTATATCAGGCTCTCTCAGTGTTCATGCTTTAGGATATGAAAGTCTATCACTTAATGCTCTCAGATTTTTCAGATTCCTAACTCTCTCTCCCTTTCTTGCTTTTCAATCCCCCCTCTTTTAACCCCTTTTATTCAACTCTAATGTTTTCAATCAATTTTTCCTTTCCGTATTTCCAAGCCTTAGTGGATAGTTAATCATTCTAAATTAGTCCTTAAGAACCGAAAGTTGTCTTCCACTCTTGGTATCATTTAACTATTTAAACCCACTTAATAATATCTCTTAACTTTTGACCAATCCATTAGTACTTTACTTATTATCTAGTGGCCCCCTCCTATATCGTTGTGTTCATTAGCAGCCTTTACTTTAATTGCTAGTGATTAAAATTTTAGGTAATCCCTGAATTACCCCTAAAACTACTGAAAGTCACCCTAGGATTCCCTTACTATATATCACCATCTATAACCAATCTTCTTAGGTTAAACTATCTAAATTACCCTCCAAAGTTTCTAGTTATTCAATTGAAGTCTCTAGAAGTCCTAATATTTACAAGCTAAGGCTCTCGGGCAATTGGAAACAAAAGGCATCAGAATATCCATCAGAATGCACATGAGAAGAATTTGATAACATGCTGATTTCTATCTAAAATGATAACCTACTAGTAGCTTGACATTTTTTATGACAAAAGATAATGCTAACACAGAAGCCAACCGACTAATCAAGCAAATAAGTTATTCCTCGTTATCTTTAAATCACCAGAATAAATATGATATGAAGAGCAAAATAACAGGAATGGAAGACCAAAATAGAACCACAGAAGAGATGAATGCACAATCAAAAATACATAAACAGATTACCTAAAAAATTGACTACAAGCTGAACTTCAAAACAAACTCTAAAATTATATACTTAAGGATACAATCATAATGACATAATGGCAATTTCTAGCATTTTACGATTAAATACAAGAACTAAGCAAACTAGACTAGACTCACCGATTTTTGTATCGAAACTAAAATGCGGCAAAAGAGACGAAGCAAAGGAAAATAAAATTAATACTAAAAGATGAAATAGACATAAAACAGTAGAGAAATTAAATAATGAAAAAGAAAACAAAAATGAGAAATAACCTCAAAACCAGTCCCGAACTCGCCTTGAACTTGAAAACTCTGATTCTTGCGTTTGAAGTTGAAATGAACCTTAATCAAGTGTTCTCGACTGGGAATACACGATTAAGGTCAATTACGACCTCAATTTTCTGACATGCCTACATTCCTGGGTTCAAGTTTTTCAGTATCCATTCATTCAAAATTATATTCGACGAGTTTGAACAAGTGTCAAGGAAAACTAAGTATGGATTTGGGGTGAAGGTAGTCAGGCGGTGATATGGTATTAATTTGGTGGTGATTGGGTGGATTAGGGTTCGGGGACAATTTCCGATCCAAGATTCAAGATAACAAACTGAGATTTGATGAAAATAGGGTGTGGATTATATTTGGAAAGAGGGTGGTTTGGTGGTTCAAGGTTGTTATTTTGGTAGTCATCGGAGTGGTTGCCGTCGGGTTTTGGGCGGTGGACCATGCCAGCGGCTACTAGGGTTTGGGAAGGGAATTTTTTTGGTTGAGAGAGACGAAAGGGAAAGAAGTCGTTTGGGAATGGACGGGTAAAAGGGGGTTTGGGTAAATTAAAAGGTGATAATAACCTTGGGCCATTGGATCACGAGAATCCAACGGCCGAGATCATTATGGTGGCAAAAACGTTGTCGTTTTGGTTTAAGTGGGGACTGGCGTGGACCGGGTCGGGCGGAATTGTGGCTAATTGGGCTAGCTTTGGGGTGGGTTGACTTGAGCTCTGGATTTAGTTAGAGGATTTGGGCCCAACCCGAGTTTCTCTTAATTTTTCAACTCTTTTCTTTTTCTTCTTTTAATTAACAAATTTAAGCAAACTTCTAAAATAAATTGTAAAACCAAAATTAAACTATAAAAATTAATTAACCCTTAACAACATTAACACACAAGTCAAAACATTTAATAAAAATAAAATCACACAATGGCACATTAAAATGACGAAAAATAGAATAAATGCATATTTTTATAATTTTCTCATTTTTGTAAAGAACACTTAATTACACTCAATTGTACAATTAAATCTTAAATGTAAATGTAACATGTTTTAGTATTTTAATTAATTTAAATAAATAAATGTGCATACACAAGCACAAACAACAACAGAAAATACCACGAAAATTCATAAAATTGCACACCATAAAACAAATAATTTTTGTTTTGATTTTGTGGGAGTAATTAATGTAAGGCAAAAATCACGTGCTCGCAAGATTTATATAGATCATCGCAACCTACAACATTTGTTCAAGCAGAGGGATCTTAATTTGAGGAAAGCGTAGGTGGATTGAGCTACTAAACGATTAAGAATTACCATTCTTTATCATCCACGCAAGGCAAATGTGGTTGCAAATGTCTTTATTAGGAAAACGGAGATCGTAGGTAGCTTGTCATTCATTCCTACTGAGATGAGACCATTAGCTTTGGACATTCAGTCCCAAGCTAATAGACTTGTGAGATTAGACATTTCATAGCCCAGCTGGGTCCTAGCATGTGTGGTTGCTCAATCTTCGTTGTTGGGGGAGATCGATGATCCACATTTAGTAGTTCTTAGGGCGATGGTACTTCAAGGATGTGCCAAGGAGATTTCCATTGGTGAGGATAGTGTGTTACGGCTTCAGGACCGTGTATGTGTTCCTAATGTTGATGGCTAGAGAGGGAGGATTCTAGATGAGGCGCACAATTCGAGGTACTCCATTCATCCAGGTACTACAAAGATGTACCATGACTTGAGATAGCATTACTGGTGCCGGAGGATGAAGAAGGACATTACGGAGTATGCAGCTAAATGTTTGAATTACCAGCAAGTCAAGTATGAGCATCAGAGGCCAGGTGGCCTACTTCAACGGATGCCCATTTCGGAATGGAAGTGGGAGCGCATCACTATAGATTTCATGGTTGGGTTGCCGCGGACTGAACGAAAGGTTGAATCAGTATGGGTTATTGGGGATAGGTTGACAAAGTCAGCTCACTTTATTCCGGTGGCGACTACTTACACGACGAAGAGGTATGCTTAGATTTACATTCTGGAGATAGTGAGATTGAACGGTGCATCGGTCTCCATCATATCAGATAGAGGGCCTCAGTTCACTTCCCATTTCTGGAGAACTGTTCAGAGTGAGTTAGGGACTCATGTGGAGCTTAACATGGCAAACCATCCTCAGACCAACGGGCAGTTGGAACGAATAGTTCAGATTTAGAGGATATGCTTAGTGCATGCGTGATTGACTTTGGAGGGCAGTGGGATGAGTTCTTACCCTTGACAGACTTAGCAAATAATAACAGCTATTAGTCCAGCATAGATGGCCCCGTGTGAGTCCCTATATGGTCGGCGTTGTCGTTCTCCAATCGGGTGGTTTGATCCTAGTGAGGCTAAATTGCTTGGTACAGATTTGTTTCAGGATTCCTTGGATAAGTTAAAGTTGATTTAGGAGAGGCACCGCACAGCTCAGTCTAGGCAGAAGAGTTATGTGGATCTGAAGGCACTTGATGTATCATTCATGGTTGGGGAGAAGGTTCTCTTGAAGGTTTCGCCCATGAAGGGCACTATAAGATTCTGAAAGAAGGGCAAGTTGAGCCCAAGATTTATAGGGCTCTTTGAGGTGTTGAGGCGAGTTGGAGAGGCTGCCTATAAGTTTTCTTTACCTCCAAGTTTATCAGGAGTTCATCCAGTCTTCCATGTATTGTTGCTCCGGAAATATCATACCGACAATTCACATGTGTTGGATTTCAGTACTATTTGGTAAGATGAGAGCTTGGGCTGCGAGGGGGAGCCAGTTGCCATTGTTGATAGACATGGCCGCCTGTTGAGGTCCAGAGGATTTCTGCGGTAAGAGTCCAGTGGAGGGGTCAACCGATTGAGGAGTCAACCTGGGAGTCCGAGGAGGACATACGAAGCCGATATCATTACTTATTTAGAAGTCCAACTACTTTTCTATGTCCATTTGAGGACGAGCGTTTATTTAAGAGGTGGAGAATGTAACGAACTGACTAGTCATTTTGCATTTTTGAACCTCGTTCCCTTAAATAATAATTTTCGCACTTGCTTTAGCTAATTTATGACTTGCAGGGGCGGGTGGTTCAGAAGTTAGAGGAGTTTTGAGAAATATTAAGCCTAGTTGCTTCTTTAAGCCTCTGTAAAAAATGGTCAAGTTTGACTTTGGTCAACATTTTGGGGAAACGGGACCAGAATCATGATATGGCAATTTTTGAGGGTTCGTAGAAAAATATGGGACCTGAGCATATGTCCGGAATTGAATTCTGATGTCCCTAGCCCGAGTAATGAATTTTTACGTAAAATTTTTAAGTTTGAGTTTCTAAGATCTAAATAAACTAAGAAATCATTGTTTTCGTAGGTATCGAGTTCGGATTTTGATTCCAAAACTAGGTAAAAGTTCAAAATATCAGTTAAGACCTACCCGTAAAATTTGGTGTCCATCCGAGAAGTTTAAGGGCATTTTGACCCGTTGAAAGAGAATTAAGAACTTGAAGTTCAATGAATTGATTCATTTGGTTTTTGGGGTTCACTCCTCGATTTAGCGTTGTTTTGAATGTTTCAATGGTTTGAATATGTAAGGCCCCATAAAATTTTTGTGCTTAAAAACCTAGTAGCCGTGGTGTCATGGTCCGACTTATGTGTTAGGAATGTGTAGAATTCTTCGCGGCGAGCCGTTCGGACCCTTGGTGGTGATTCAAGCTTTAAAAATTGAAAGAATAAGATTTTCTAGAAATTGTCAAATCTGCGGTCAAGAATGCAATCGCAGATCTGCTATGCGGACCGCATTCCTACCGCCATAGTGTAACAGAATGTTTTCCAAAAATTATGTTGACAATGCGGTCCAATATGCGATCGCATAACGGAAATGCGGACCGCAGATCCATCACATAATTTCTTGAGAATTTTTGAGTGTCAATTCTTCGGTACATTCTGCGACCGTAGAACCCGAATGCGGACCGCATTCTGGTCGCATATCATAATTGAACAGGTGAATTTTTGGGGCAATTCTGCGGTCCATTATGCGGACCACATGTTGATTCTGCGATCGCATATGCGACCGCAGATTTGACTCGGCCCAGATTTTTATAAAATTTTAACCCGACTCCTTCTTTAACAAAACACCTCAAACCTTCATTTTCACATATTTTCTTAACAAAACTAGAGAGAGGAAAGAAGGATTCTAGAGAGAGAAATCTAACCGTCTTCAAAGATTGTTTCTAATCATTTGGTCCGGAAGATCCTAGGGCAAGTGTCATCTTCCCCAATCACTAAAAGGTAAAAACCCTAACCATTTTCTTTGGCTTTCAGTTTTAAAAGGTGTGAGAAAGATTTTCATGCTTTAGCTTTTGAAAATAGAATTTTACCACTCATGCATGTTCCTTGAACTTTAAAATTAGTAAAAAGGCTAAGGCGGAGTTGGCAACATAAGATAGCTGGGTGAACATAAAATAGGAGTTTGGGGGAAATAAAATTTGACTCCAGGTATGTATGGCTAACTTTGATTCTTTTGAAATTGCCCTTATGTGTACAATTTGTTTGGTATGTGTTAATTTGGAGGAATTGTTGTGTAATTCTTTGATGTAGTTGTTGGGTATTCAATTGATGTTGAACTATGTGTGGTATAGTACGGGATATGAACCGAAATATGAAAAAGGAAGTTATAATTGGTAAAGAATTGAGAACAATTGTAGTGATGGCATACATTGGTTTTTGTGGTAAACTAATGAAACACTTGAATTGTGATGAACTGTGAACATAATGGTATGGATACTCTCTGATATGGAAATATTTTAACTTTGTTGTGACATCGGCTTGGAAAGTATTTGGAAACATGAACAAAGTTGCAAATTTGCTTATTGCACTTGTTTGTGATCTTGTATGGTGCTCTTGTTTGCTGTTTGTGATTGTTGTGATTTGAAACTGTACGGTGGGATCGGGTTGCGTACCGCAACACGAAGTAATAAGGTGTGGGTTGGGGTGATAAGGGTGGCCGAGGTAATAAGGGTCATCGAGGTAATAAGGGTGGAAAGCGATTGAAATCGCCATTGAAATTTATATGAAAATCATTGATGTGAATTTGTGAAAGGAGACAACAGGAAAGTTTGCAACTTGTGGGGCACTGATTGCCCCTTTGTTTGACTTGATTGTGTTTTCCGTGTATGTTTGGTTGTTACCTTCCTTATTGATCTTTAATTGTACTTTGGGCTGAGAACTACTTTAAACAAAGTAAATGTGGGAACCTGATTGGCTGGCTTTGTTATTTCTTGGTGTAATCATTGGTTGTCTTACCATCGTGATTTACTTGTTTAATGGCTTGAGTTTACTTGGGACAAAGCTTGCCCATACATACCAGTTTAATTCAATTGTACTGACGTCCCTTTTGTCGGGGACGCTACATTCGTGTTATGATTGTAGTTGGATCCCTAGCAGGCACTTCAGTTCACTGGTAGTAGCATTCTTCATCTTCCACTGGCCGTTTTGGTGAGCCCCTTTCCTCTCGGGGCCCTACGTGGCTCACGCCACTTCTATTTTGGATTTATCTTTTGATTTTGTAAGGTATAGCCGGAGCCTTGTTACCGAAAAGTATTGTATCATCCTTTGTATCTTAGAGGCTCCATAGATAGTAAACTATAGGATTATAGTCTTATGTATATATTATGTCGGGCACTATAAATTGTGAACATGGTAAGAAGTAAAGTGTATTGTTATGTTGTTAAATGTATGATTATAACTATAAATTGGTAAAGTCCTTGATTTTTAAGTAATGAACAATACAGGGGCAACGCGTGGGTTATAAAGGCACCCAGGTCCGCTTGACTGGGGCTTCCCGGTCTGGCACCGGTCATGTCCCTCAATTTGGGGGATGACAGAGTAGGTCCACCTCGTGATTTCAGACTTATCAGTATGTTCGGGTTGAGCTCGGGATCCCCGAGCATCAATTGGTCGAGGTTCGAGTAAAGTTTTAAACTTAGGAAAATTTAATCTGCTACTTCTGTCATAACCGCTTTTGTGGCTCCTGGACAGTAGAAGCGAGACCGCAGAAGCGATCATTTTATCGCAGGAGCGGAAGGGGCCAAGATCATGGGAAACCACACAAGCGGACCCTTGACCGTAGAAGCGGTCCATCCGCCCCAGGCCCAGAACCGCAGAAGCGGTAGTCTCTCTGCTTAAGTGGACTCGCAGAAGTGAGTTTAACACTAGAGAAGTGGCCAAGCTCCCTTGGCCTTTTCCCGCAAAAGCAGCCCACTTCCGCAGAAGCGGTATTCCGTCCATATGAGCGGAAATCACTTGGGACAGAGGCTCATTTAACGATCTTAAGCTCATTTCTTCCATATCTTTCTTAACACTTAGGCAATTTTGTGATTCCAAAGGGGAGGTTTCAACATAACATTTTGAGGTAAGTAATACCCACTCATTTATAGTTCAGATACATAAACATTAGGTATATTTAACACTAAAATTGGGTAAATTAAGTGATTTGAGCTAGACCTAGGGTTTAATAAAAACTAAGGATTTAACATGTAATTTGCCATGTAATGAACTAAAAATCATAT
Organism: Nicotiana noctiflora; assembly: GCA_032618575.1. Lineage (NCBI taxonomy): Eukaryota > Viridiplantae > Streptophyta > Magnoliopsida > Solanales > Solanaceae > Nicotiana > Nicotiana noctiflora. The sequence continues at coordinate 116,713 of JASVEL010010494.1, read as the reverse complement.
ATTTGTGATCCTTAGGTGATAAAGAACAACTTCCTTAGAAAAATATTGGAATCCGAGCACGTGGGCTCGGGGTTGGAATTTAAAAAACTTGTGTTAATGGCTAGGAAATTGCTTAAACAGCTAGAATTCAACCTTGTAAGCCTTTATTTACTAGTTCTTGCTTCGTTTGATTAGTTTGAGATTGTCCGCCTTTGAATTAAGGACTTGGGCTCATTCTTGGATATTGGGAGTGCACTTTGGAGCAAGGTGAGTCTCATTTCTAAACTTGTAAGAGAAAATTGTCCTCATATGATTTTGAATAAGTAATTGATGCTAAATGCGGGGGCTACATGCACACAAGGTGACGAGAGTCCGTGCGTAGCTACTATATGATAATTGTTCGGGTAGTGTAGGACCCACATAATGTCTAATTGGGGAACAATTCTTGCTTTAAATCCCCAATATGATCGTTATGAATTGCTAGTGACTTGAGGAAATGGAAGTGAACATATAAATTACTGAGCCATTGGTAGGAGTGCCCTTGTATGTAATTGATCTCTATGTGCTTTTCTTAATATATTATTGATGATTCTGGATTGGGACGATCGCCTCGGTTATAATAGATGCATCTATGGTTCATGCTGCTTGACCCTCGGCAATGCACAATCTACTTTCTATAGGAGTGGGCCGTCGACCTCGGCATGTTTGTGCATGATTTATATGCTTACGTTTAGTTATGACATGATTACTCATTTTATATAAAAGGAGAAACTGGTAATTTATTAAGGTAAGAGCAAGAATACAACTCTTCTGTTGAACCTGTGTTATTGGTAATCCTTCATATTGTATATCTCACTCTAATATATCATATTATTTTGGACCTTAGTAAGTACCAAGTCGACCTCTCATCTCTACTTCTTCGAGATTAGACGGGATACTTACTGAGTACATGTAGTTTATGTACTCATGCTACGCTTCTGTACTTAATTATATAGGATATGAGGCGGGTGGATTTGGACATTATCCAAGTGCGCAGCAGTGAGCACGCTCAGGGACTTCTACGGTGTGATGACTTCTTTCTCATGTTGATCCGCAGCCGAATGAGTCCTCTTTTGTATTTTTTATTTCTATTTATCTCGATTCAGACAGTAGGACAATGTTTTATATTTTGTGTATATTTTATTGGTCACCTGTAGCTGTGACACCAGGTCCTGGCACACACACTGTAGTAGATGTTTATTTTTTGGGGGATTTGTATGGTTACCTTAGCCCTTTATGATATTTGCTAGCTTCATTTTGACTTTGAAAACTTTAGTATCTCTGTCTTTGACTCATTTAAAAAAGGACTTAAACATACTTCCGTATTCGACTGGCCTGATCGTGGTGTTAGGCGCCATCATGACCTATTATGAAAAAATGGATTGTGACAGATAAATCTATAAATTTTTATGCAATACGTGAATAACTTCAATAATGACACTAAACTAGTATATATGTGAATCCCCCGTTAGAAGTGTGTAAGCCAGACAAACAACATTTTGTGAAAATAACATGGACGAGCAATTTTTTGGATTGATAATCGAAAAATAGTCAGCGTCTGCAAAGTCATCGAAAAATAATCACTATTTTATGCGAAGATAAAATCTACACACAATTACCCAAGCCAAAACACAAAAAGTTGAAGCATAATATGCTAGATTATGGAGCTCCTGCATATTCAACATATTATGTTGGAACTCCAACACATTATGAAATTCTAGCACATTATGGTGAAATCTCAACTATAAAAATTTCGAACTCAGCATATTATGCTAGAATTGTTTCGAATTTTTAAGGGTGTTTTTTGTTCAGATTTTATCTTTACATGAAAACGTTGTTAAATTTCGATTATTTTTAAAGTTGTAATTATTTTCCAATTACCAATTTTTAATAGACTATTTCTCTTTATGTTCCTCAAGTATTTATTCAACCGAAAGATTAAGGCTTCAATAGTTGGGCCTATTGAGTGACTTGTAAAGGTGCACACTTGCTATAACCCATCAGACAATTAATAGCCCAACTCACCTAATAGCTTGTTTGGATGGGTGTTACATGTCGTTTCATAATATATCATACTATATTGTACTACATTATACTGTATTATTTAATAAATACAATGTTTGAATAGATTGTATCATTTATCATCATTTCATGATGTCATGCAATAATATCAAGAATAAAATTACAACATTACAAAAAAAGAAATAGGATACAAAATAAATTTATTGTTTAAAAAGCAGGATAAAGAATAAAATATAATTATTTAATAATAATTAAGGGCAGGACGAGAGAAAAAAGTAAGATTTTATAAAGTGACACTTTTCATCATTAGGTAACGATGCATTTAACAATATGATACAATAAAATTTTAGTAACAATCAAAATAAGTAAGTCCAAGTGGGATAATCTCTACCTCTCATCTCAACTTTTCAATTACCAAAGACCATGAACATTGAAATGGCTTCAAAGAAAATCAACTCCGTCTCAACTTCCACGAAGGCTACTAACTCCAAGTTCTATGCTGATATGGAAAACATCCTCGATGTTACCTTTGGAAGCTTTGGACCAGTTATGAGGAGCAAGCAAACTCTTTCGGACAACAAGCATCCTAATTTCCGTCCGTATCAACCCATGTTTTCGGATCTTTATCCTCAAAAGGAGCAAAATCTTCCATAAACGCATCTGAAGGAGGAAGCGATATTGCTGAAAAGATCAAAAATATTCTTGCTCTGCTTGACCTCTCCGGATCCAAGCACTCTGCTATGAAGGAAGATGACGATGCTTCAAGTGATAGATCCTCTCCACTTACACCACATAGCCTGAGCCAATCAAGGATCAATCTGTGTGAAAATCCATGCTATTCTCCGTCGTCCACGACAAGTATGCTAGCCATGGTGATAAAAACTTTATCTGTGGAGGAGCAGTTGGCAAACTTGACAGAGGCAATCGCTGGCTTGACCAAATGCATGCAAATCAAGAAGCCAGAATTGACAAGCTAATATACATGGTGGGAATTATAATGGAAGAAGAATCCACCCATACACCTGGCAAGCTCCCAGAGGTTCTAGAGAGCGACTCTCCTCCCAGACAAGCAGCATCCACTAAGTCTATCCCTGTCTCATCTGAAGGGATGATTCGAATCGATCAATTGAAAGAGTTCACTGAAGGAACCTTTAAGAACAAATATGAAGTTGCTACTAAATCCTCCCTTACATATGCAAAGTCGTACACTGCAAGGGTCGATATGTTGAAGATGCCTGCTGGCTTTGAACCTCTAAAGTTTCAACAGTTTGATGGTAAAGGTAGCCCAAAGCAACATGTGGCCCACTTTGTTGAGACAAGCAACAATGTTGGGACTTATGGAGACTACCTCATCAAGCAGTTTGTCCTCTCATTAAAAGAAATGCTTTTGATTGGTACACGAACATCGAGGCTAGATCTATCGATAGTTGGGATCAACTGGAGCAAGAGTTCATCAATCGCTTTCATAGCACAAGACGTACTGTGAGGATGATAGAGCTCACAAGTATTCGTCAAAGAAAGGCGGAACAAGTTATTGACTTTATCAATCATTGGAGGAATGCAAGCCTTAACTGCAAAGATAGGCTTAGTGAAGCTTCAACCATAGAGATGTGCATCCAAGGCATGCATTGGGGGTTGTGCTACATCTTGCAAGGTATCAAGCCTAGAACATTTGAAAAACTTGCAACTCGTGCCCATGACATGGAATTGAGCATGGCCTCCGCTGGAAATGAAAGGCTGCCCATCTATGAACCTCGCAAAGCGAATAAAAAGCAATAAGTCAGGAAGTGGGGCAAGTTCGTACCCAAATCTGAAAGCAAAGAAGCTATGAATGTCAATGCGTCAATTATGAAGTTCACGACGAAGGTGAGCAAGAAGCAGAGTATGAAATCCACTTCTTTTCAAGACAATCCAAGGGGAAATTTGACTCTAAAAGAGATGCAGGAGAAAGAGTACCCATTCCTGGATTCTGATATGCCAACAATTTTCGAAGATCTCCTCGAGTTAAATCTTATTGAGCTTTCGGAGATGAAGCGACCAAATGAAGCTAGGAAAACAAATGACCCAAACTACTACAAATATCACCGACTTGTAAGCCACCCCCTGGAGAAGTGCTTTGTCTTCAAGGACAAAGTCATGGACTTGTCTCGTGAAAAGAAGATTGTGCTGGAAGATGAGGAAGCAAGCGCAAACAAAGTTTCTATTACCTTTGTCCCATTTAGTCCGGATGAATTATGCGGTATTAAAGAAAGGAAAGATGAAGAATTACTAGAGAACAACAATGTTGAAAACGATCAACCTGATGATTATGAAGGTTGGACGTTGGTGACTCGTCGTGGGTGCCACAAAAGAAGCCCACAAAAAGAATCAGTAGAACATCCAACAAGGACGATAATGGTAAAAAGACCAATAAAAAAGAATCTAGTTATGCTTTTGAAGAAAGCAAAAGTGGAGATGCACCACCCTCAAAAGCCACGAAATCCAATAACCTTAGAGGAATTTTACCAAGTTGGTTCTGCACGAAGATTTCCCATAAGGGCATTGATGCCTCAGGTTGCCACGTTGATAAAGGGGAAGAAAAGAGTGATGACCTATCATTGGCACCATCTTCATAAAAGCCTATCGAATCCATTCCTCAAGAAGTTAATGCTTGTGAGGAAAAGATCACGTTCACAAATGATGATCATTTGCTAGGTGACACTCTTCATAACCGCCCATCGTATCTAGTTGGTTATATGCGCGATGAAAGGGTAAATCGGATTTTAGTTGATTGAGGATCCTCGATTAACATTTTGCGAATCCACACTATGAAATTACTTAGCATATCCAAACCAACATATAATATCTAAACCAACTTGGCATTCCCCAAGCAGTTAACTCTTCCGGTTAAATGAATTGAGGTAGTAAGTCGTCCTCAATGTTGCTTGCAAGGTTTGTTGCCCAAAATTGTAGCAGAATGTGGCACTCCCTACAAAGCGAACAGATGAAGGTTTTGACCCTAACGCTTACAAGCTATTGGAAAAACCTGGATACAATCTCAACGAGCCGTTAAAGTTAGGGAAGCTCCCATCAAAAGCTGCAACGAGGCAACCATGTGAAGGTTTAGGATACAAGAAACCGTCACCAGTGCACTTTAGTACGGAGAGCAACAATTATATCACTATAGAATATGATTCAGCCACTTCTAACAGGCCTTATGTCTTTGATCGACTTGGAAAATCACCTACGAGGACCTCCGTGTTTGAAAGATTGGGACCACTAAAGAAGGGGAATAAGTTCTGAAGAAATTTCAAAGCATAAGAACACCCGCTTCACCCAAAATCCAGGAGATCTCTAAAGATTTTCGAAATTTGCTTCCTTCTAGAATGAAGTGACAAAGGAAAGTCATGGATTCGTGTGATGAAGTACTGAAGGTGAAGCCATACACTGTGGTCTATACTAAAGAACATGATGAAGATGAAGAAAGTGTGGGTTCTTCGTATCATGTTACTGGACGTGGTGAGCATGGTGTTTTACCTCTAATGGATGATGCGGGATTGAAGGATGTTTCTCCATGTTATCACATATCCTTTGATGATGGGGACCCTCAAGAAGATGAAGATGCGAAAGATGCTCCACCTGAACTTGAAGAAGAAGTGAAGATCATGATTGATGCCTTAAAAGAAGTTAAACTTGGCACCGATGAAGAACAAAGACCCACCTACCTAAGTGCTTTACTTAAAGCTGATGAAGAAAGCACTTATATTGAGTTATTCAAAGAGTTCATGGATGCCTTTGCTTGGAGTTACAAAGAGATGCCTGGCTTGGACCCGAAAGTAGCAGTCCATCACCTAGCAGTCAAAAATGGTGCTCGCCCTATTAATAAGCTCAAATGAGCTTTAGGTCGGACTTGGTTCCCCTGATTGATGTTAAAGTTAACAAAATCATTAAAGCTGGATTTGTTCGTTAAGTTAAAAACCCAATATGGGTTTCAATTATTGTACTTGTAGTGAAGAAGAATGGACAGATTCGAGTATGTGTTGACTTCAGGGACCTCAATAATGCATGTCGCAAAGATGAATTCCCGCTTCCTATTCTAGAGCTGATGATCAATGCTACTACTGGTTAGGAGGTAGTGTCTTTCGTGGACGGTTCGTCAGGCTATAACCTAATACGCATGGCACCAAAAGATGAAGAGCTTGCTGCATTGCACACCCCAAAGGGTATTTAATGCTACAAGGTAATGCCTTTTGGCTTGAAGAATGCTGGTGCTACTTACCAAAGGGATATGCATAATATCTTCGACGATCTTCTCCACAACAATGTCGAATTCTATGTTGACGACTTTATGGTGAAATCAAGAGAAAGGGGCGACCACTTGAAGGACTTGAGGATGGTATTTGAATTGCTCCGGAGGTACCAACTTAGGATAAATCCACTTAAATGTGCCTTTGGAGTTACTTCTGGAAAGTTCCTTGGTTTCATTGTCCGACATTGTGGGATCAAAATTGATCAAGCCAAAGTGGATTCCATTTTGAAAATGCCTGATCCTCAAGATATCCATGAATTGAAAAGTCTGCAAGGAAAGTTAGCGTACCTTAGGAGATTCATCTCGAACCTAGCTGGGCGGTGTCAACCATTCAATCGCATTATGAAGAAAGGTGTCCCTTTCAAATATGACCAAGCATGTTGTAATGCTTTTGAGAGCATTGAATCCTACTTGATGAAGCCTCCAGTTTTAGAATCCCTTATACTTGAAAAGCCATTGATACTATACATTGCGTCGCAAGAAAGGTCTGTTGGTGCATTATTGGCCCAATAAAATAGTGAGGGGAAAGAAAACTCTCTTTACTACTTGATCAGGATGATGACACCTAACGCGTTGAACTATTCTGTAAGGCCTCGTAGAATTTTTGTGCTTAAAACTGAGTAACCCGTGGAGTCATGGTCCGAATAATGTGTTGCCACAGTTCGGACCCTTGGTGGTGATTTAATCTTTAAAATTTGAAAGAATAAGATTTTCCAGATCTGCTATGCGGACCGCATTCCTACCGCAGAGTGTTTAAGAATGTTTTCCAAAAATTATGTTGAAAATGCGGTCTAACATGCGATCGCATAACAGAAATGCGAACTGCAGATCCATCGCATAATTTCTTGAGAATTTTTGAGTGTCAATTCTGCGGTGCATTCTGCGATTGCAGAACCCAAATGCGTACCGCAATCTGGTCATATATCATAACATAACAGGTGAATTTTTTGGGCAATTCTGCGGTCCATTATGCAGATCGCATGTTGATTCTGCGATCGCAGATGCGACGGCAGATTTGACTCGGCCCAGATTTTTATAAAATTTTAACCCGACTCCTTCTTTTGCAAAACACCTCAAACCTTCATTTTCTCATATTTTCTTAACAAAACTAGAGAGAGGAAAGAGGGATTCTAGAGAGAGAAATCAAACCGTCTTCAAAGATTGTTTTAATCGTTTGGTCCGGAAGATCCTAGGGCAAGTGTCATCTTCCCCAATCTCTAAAAGGTAAAAACCCTAACCATTTTCTTTGGCTTTCAGGTTTAAAAAGCGTGAGAAAGATTTTCATGCATTAGCTTTTGAAAATAGAATTTTAACACTCATGCATGTTCTTTGAACTTTAAAATTAGTAAAAAGGCAAAGGCGGAGTTGGCAACATAAGATAGCTGGTTGAACTTAAAATAGGAGTTTGGGGGAAATAAAATTCGACTCCGGGTATTATGGCTAACTTTGATTCTTGTGAAATCGACCTTATGTGTACAATTTGTTTGGTATGTGATAATTTGGAGGAATTATTGTGTAATTCTTTGATTTAGTTGTTGGGTATTTAATTGATGTTGAACTATGTGTGGTGTGGTGTGGGATATGAACCGAAAGATGAAAATGGAAATTATAATTGGTAAAGAATTGAGAATAATTATAGTGATGTCATAAATGGATTCTTGTGCGAAACTAATGAAACACTTGAATTGTGATGAACTGTGAACATAATGGTATGGATACTCTCGGAAATGGAAATAATGTAACTTTGTGGTGACACCGACTTGAAAATAATTTGGAAACATGAACAAAGTTGTAAATTTGCTTATTGCACTTGTTTGTGATCATTTTATGGTGCTCTTTTTTGTTGTTTGTGATTGTTGTGATTTGAAACTGTACAGTGGGATCAGGTTGTGCGTCGCAACATGAAGTAATGAGGTGTGGGTTGGGGTGATAAGAGTGGCCGAGGTAATAAGGGTGGCCAAGGTAATAAGGGTGGAAAGAGATCGAAATCGCCATTGAAATTGATATGAAATCATTGATGTGAAATTGTGAAAGGAGACAGTAGGAGAGTTTGTAACCCGTGGGGCACTGATTGCCCCTTTGTTTGACTTGATTGTGCTTCCCGTGTTTGTTTGGTTATTGTAAGGCCCCGTAAAATTTTTGTGCATAAAACCTAGTAGCTATGGTGTCGTGGTTCGAATGATGTGTTAGGAATGCGTAGAATTCTTCAGCTCGCCGCGGTTCGGACCCTTGGTAGTGATTTAAGTTTCAAAAATGTAGAGAATTAAATTTTCCGAAAAATGTCAATTCTGCGGTCAAGAAACAATTCAAGGCCGGCGTGACTTGGTCTTGGACATAAGTTCATGACCACCCATATTTACGTAAAGTTTGCCTAGGAATCCATCTGATACTTGGATTCAAGAATTATTTACTTAATTTTGAAAGCTGCATATTGAGATGGAAACGAATAATTTGGTTCATCTTGGAAAAAGTAAGCAAATGGGTGTTAGCCGTAATACTTCAATCCTTGTCTTTGGGTATTTGACAAATATATCCGACATGATTTAAAGTAGGGGCATTTGTAGGCATATAAATTTTGAATCCATAAAAGAATTTTGATTATATTTTAAAATTCAAGATAATATTGGTCCAAATAAATGTTATGGGCTAATATAATTAAATTAATTATATAAGTTCAATATATATGAATTAAATAAATAATCTTAATCCATTGGGCTAGCCCATTTAATTGTGCTAAGTGATGAACCCACTTCATTAAGCCCAAGATGACATCTTCCTAGATGCCTAGTCAAACGAAAGAGCCAATAGGACAATGCCAAGTCAAACGAAAGAGCCAATAGGACAATGCCACATGTCCAAATGACAAGGCATGCCAAGTCACACTAAAAGGCCAATGAAATCATGCCACGTATGCAAGTTACATATTCTGGCCAACGGTCATGTCACACTTCAATTTGATTAGTCGAAAGAGTTTGTTCTTATCATGACTCTTCCCTTCCACAACTATATATAGGGCTCTTCATAACTCACAAAATGGACCAAAAGTTATAACAAGAAGCAAGAAAGGGCTCGTGGATCAAACTGTGCAAATTTCTCCACAAGTTTCAAGCTTCAAGTTCAAGTTAAAGAAATCAAGTATTCAATTCAAGAATGACGAAAAAATCAAGTTCAAGCTCAAGAACGAAGAAGAAATCAAGTTCAAGTCCAAGCAATCAAGCTCAAAGCTCAAGAACAAGATCATCCTTCGTGATAACATACATAGATTCAAGATCAAGCTCAAAGGCCCTTGAATTTATTCACTATTGAAAAGAAGAATAAGAGGATTTATAGAGATTGTAACACTCAAATATTCGATTTAAATACTACGATTGTTAGGATATTTTTGGACTTCATTTTATTTCTTAACTAAAATTTATTGTTTACAAGTGTATTTAAAATGACAATACGATACAATGAGTGACAACCATCCAAACAAGTTGTAATAATAAAATTAAAAATACCACCAAAGGATCTGGTGTAGTGGATAAGACTATTAATCTCGAATTAGAGCCTTGGGTATGAAAGGTTACCCCTGAATGGGGTTTTATACGGTGCAAATTCGGATATAGTCGAACTCCAATACGGACGGAGAAACCAAAAATAAAATAAAATGGGAAATTGACACTGGTGACACCGGCTCTATCTTGTAAATTATGTGGTTAGTTGTCACATCTCCCAGAGTTTTAGTGTACCTTCTAATTTCTAAATCTATATCCCTATTTCTTAAATCCCTAACAGAGAAGAAAGGAACGAAAACCTAGCAGCGGCGAGCACGTATGTTCAAGATCTCGCCTTTTGTCTTGAGTTTCTTTGGATTTTGTGCTTTGGGGTTGATAGTATATTAGTTACAATAAATTTTTTACTGTGCAGTTGATTAAAGCTGTAACTGCTTGCTGAGGGTGAAAGTTTCCTTTTACTTGCACATATATTGCTAGTGCTATCATCTCTGGACTGCCTAAATTTCTGATGGTTGAGAGTTTATCCGGAGAAGATTCAGTTACATCGCCTCCACCACATGTAAACAGGGTAAACAATGTTTATGTTTTACATTTGTGTTAATTACTCTATGATGGAACTTAATAGTAACCTAATTTTAATTTATGTGAATTTGTTTGAATGATACATAGTTTAATAAAAAAATAAAAAAAATTTAAATTTGCTGGTGTTTTAAGTATAGATTTTTTGTTGTTATAAAAGCTTCTCGTTTAAGTATAGAATTGTAATTTTAAGCTAAATTATTTTCAAATTTAAAAAGGTATTATTCTTTTTAAAATGGATCATACATAAAATATATTCACATAAATTGAAAAGGAGGGAGTCATATAATTATAGGAATATTGTCAAATTTATTTTATTTTTAGCCGATTTCAGAGGGAAAATGGTCAAATTTATCCTCCACTTTTTAATATTATCTGGATTTAACCTCCCTTATATTATCTTGTCAAATTAATCCCATTATTATATTATTTGACCAAATTTAGCCTTATCGTTAAACAACAACAACAACAACAACAATCCAGTATATTTTCACAAGGTGAGGTCTGGGAGGGTAATATGTAGACAGGCCTTACCTCTACTTTAGAGGGCAGAGAGGCTGTTTCCAATCGACCCTCGGCGCATGGAAAAAAAGGCAAACAAAAACAAAAAAAAAAAAAACAAAAACAAAAACAAAAACCGCATTAGTTACTCCAGCATACATCTCATAAAAATTATCTAAACATAAGATGCATATGTACTATAAATAAACAGACATGCAAAGATATCAAAATAGTAACTACCAGAAAAGACTACCAAAAGAGAACACAAACTAATCATCTATGGGCGGCCCTACCACGCCTCACACCCCGGGAAAGGAGTATGAAAAATCTAGAAGCCCCTATCCTACAACCCTGATACTAGACCTCCAGACTTTCCTATCAAGGGTCATGTCCTCGGAAATCCGCATCCTGACCATGTCCTGTCTAATTACATCTCCCCAGTATCTTTTAGGCCTCCCTTTGCCTCGCCTCACACCGACCACCGCTAGCCGCTCACAACTCCTCATCGGGGCGTCGGGGCTTCTCCTCCGCACATGCCCGAACCACCGAAGTCTTGCCTCTCGCATCCTCTCATCCACTGGGGCCACCCCCACCTTCTCCCGAATAACTTCGTTCCTAATCTTATCTAACCTGGTTGAGCCCGCACATCCACCTAAGCATCCTCATCTCCGCAACCATTATCCTCTGAACGTGAGATTTTTTCACCGGCCAACACTCCGTCCCATACAACATGGCAGGTCTAACCACAGCTCTATAAAACTTCCCCTTGAGTTTCTGTGGCACTTTCTTATCACACAAGACTCCTGATGCAAGCCTCCACTTCGACCACCCCGCCGCTATACGGTGAGTGACATCCCCGTCTATCTCTCCGTCCCCCTGGATCACCGATCCAAGGTATCTGAAACTATCCTTCTTGGCTATGGCCCGAGATCCAATCATCACGCTCCCTCCCACTTCGCTCGACTCAGCGCTAAACTTGCACTCCAGGTATTCTGTCTTAGACCTGCTTAGTTTAAACCCCTTAGACTCGAGAGTCCGTCTCCATTCCTCTAGCCTCTCGTTAACACCGACCCTCGTCTCGTCTACCAGGACTATGTCATCAGCAAATAGCATACACCAAGGAACATCCCCTCGAATATGCCGCGTCAAAGCATCCATCACCAAGGCAAACAAGAGGGGGCTAAGCGCAGATCCTTGATGGAGCCCCATTACCACTTGGAAATGGTCTGAGTCGCCACCCACTGTCCTAACCCTGGACTTAGCTCCATCGTACATGTCCTTGATTACTCTGATGTAGGCTTCCGGCACGCTCTTAGCCTCCGGGCACCTCCATAGTACCTCCCTAGGGACCTTGTCATACGCCTTCTCCAAGTCGATAAACACCATGTGCGGGTCCTTCTTCATATCCCTGAACTGTTCCACCAATCTCCTGACAAGGTGGATAGCTTCTGTAGTGGACCGGCCCGGCATAAAACGGAACTAGTTCACGGAAATAGATGTCGACTCCCTCACCCTGGCCTCGATCACCCGCTACAAGACCTTCATGGTGTGGCTTATTAATTTGATGCCCCTATAGTTGTTGCAACACTGGATATCCCCTTTGTTCTTATACAAGGGCACCACTGTACTCTACCTCCACTCCTCCGGCATCCTTTTGGACCTCAAAATCACATTGAACAACCTGGTGAGCCACTCCACTCCTGGCTTACCCATGCATTTCCAGAATTCTACCGGGATTTTGTCTAGCCCGGTCGCTCGACCTCTACTCATCCTACGCAAAGCCCCCACGACCTCTTCTACCCTAATGCGTCTGCAGTACCCTAAGTCTCTATGACGCTCCGAATGCCGCAGCTCCCCTAGTTCTATGGTTTGGTCCCCCTCCTCGTTGAGAAGGTCTCGGAAGTACGCCTGCCATCTCTGTTTGACTTGAGACTCCCCCACCAGGACTCTACCATCTTCATCCTTGATGCACCTAACCCGGTCCAGGTCCCGCGCCTTCCTTTCCCTTACTTTGGCTAACCGGAATAACTTCTTGTCCCCGCCTTTCTCCCCCAATTCCTCGTACATGCGACCAAAAGCCGCGTTTTTAGCCTCCGTGACAGCCAATTTCGCTTCCTTCCTAGCCACCTTATAGCTCTCTCTGTTCACCCGCCTTTCTTCCTCGCTTGTGCTCCCTGCCAACTTCGCAAAAGCAGCTTTCTTCACCTCTAATTTTTCTCGCACTACGTCGTTCCACCACCAGTCGCCCTGATGTCTGCCTAGATAACCTTTTGTTACCCCAAGCACATCCCGCCCTGCGTTCCTAACCAGATTCGCTGTCTCTGACCACATTGCGTCTGCTACCCCAGAACTTCTCCAAGCTCCACCCTCGACTAACCTTCTCTCCAGCTCCTGGGCTTTCTCTTTAGTTAGAGCACCCCATCTAATTCGCGGTTGGCCCCGAGCACCCCTTTGCTTCTTCTTCACCCAGATTCCGACATCCATCACTAGCCTTATCGTTAGCAAACTTTAAAAAGTTATAGCTAACCCACAATCTCCTAAAATTACCAATTAGCCCTGAGCTTCCTTTAATTAGTTGCAGAATAAAAGTAGCTGGTATAAATTATATGTTCAAGAGCAAAGGTTTAAGTTTTAAATACCAACAAGGTATACAAAAAGTTGGCAAGGATGCAAATGTTACATACAGAAGCAGGATATGAGATCTTCACTTCATACCACTTAGTCAATTTCAACCCTTGCAGTTCATATAGTCTCCTATGTTGCTTGGACTCTCCGGAAATATTGTCGGGTGCGTGTTGGATTCTCCAAAAATAATGTATTTTTGGAGGATCCAACACTGGTCTACCATCATTTTGAAGAGTCTGCGTTGTTGCATTTTTTTAAAGGGTGTGAATGGAAAATGGAAGAGGCACCTTTTGGATTGCACCTCTCCATAAGAGGCACCTTTTAGATTGTACATCTTCATATCACCCTTCCTTTGTCTATAAATTAAGAGGCCTGGCCTCATATTTGAGACATGAAAATCAGAAGGAAAAATCTGAAAATTTCTCCCCTCTTTTTATATTGTTGCACTATTTTCAAATAAACATAAGTGTCAAGTATGATTTGCTCCGTCTGTTGAGTTCGCTGAAATTCTGTAGTTTCGATTGCCAGTGTTGCAGAATAGTTATTTTGTTCTATCCTGGGAGGAATTAATCCAAAACCTTGGGCAACAGTGAGGGGATTAAATTCCTTAAGGACACACAAGCAACTTGTGGGCTCGGAATTTTTATTTTACGTTTTGTTTATTGAACTAACGTTTGTTTACTTCTCTAATTTTCTTATTTTGAACACAGATTACCAACAATCTTAAGGAATTTAATATTCTTTTCTGTGGTCGTCGTAACCTCTGTTTGTCAGATACTAAACGAGAAAGAGAATTATTTTGTTGGCAGTTAGATAGAAATTTTGTTACTTTCTATTCCTATATGTGTCAGGGTAGACACTTATTTGATGATCTCAAAATATATTTTATTTGCATGCTATAAAATATATTAGTTGGTATACAATCTGATAATATACATAAAATTGAGTGAAAGATTATTTTCAAGATGGTTTGATGTGACTAAAGCCAGGTCCTTAAAAACTTCGGACGATGGACTTAGCAATATTCTTTCTGAAAAAGAAGTACATCGAATTTGGACCTTCTTGCAAGGTCATTTGAGACTTTGTGGTATGACTATACATGAGAAGCTTTAGGCAATGTCTCATTGTCACTCCTCGTGTTGTTGCAGAGGTTACTTTTTGATGCTTCATTCTAGTCAATTGGGCTTACATTAATACATGAAATTATTCTTGAGATCATGAATATGTGATATGTAAAGAAGAACATATATGTATTTGATTAGAGAAAGAAATCAAACTGTTTAAAGTGTTATAATGGTTTAGTTGGAAAACCATTTGGAAAGAGAATTAAAAATTCTCGTGATTTTCTACACACGTTATGGAGACTAAAATCTTCGTGATTTTCTACTCATGCTTCGAGATCAAAATCGGTGTTATTTACACTCGATCGTTGAGATTAAAGTTTTTGTAACTTTATACTCATTTTGGAGATTAAAATCTTACTGATTTTTCTACTCTAATTTATTATTCGATTAGAAGATTAAAAACTTCATCGTTTATTAAATTTGTTATGTCACATATTACATGGTTTGAAGATTAAAAATTTCACCATTTAATATATCCTTTATCAGGTAGTACTCGGTTAGAAGATTAAAAACTTCACCGTTTATTAATTCTGATTGTGTCAGATAGGTTTGAAAATTAAAAACTTCACCATTTATTCTGACTATGTTATGGCACAAACAACAGTTCTTGTGGTGGGCTCAACAATGTAATAGGGGCGTCGAATATGAATCTCCTTTTTGATGAAAATGTTTGGAATATAGTATTATTCACCAAACGACTGCCCCTTCATTAGCGCAATCTAATGGATGAGTAGAACGTTAAATGAGATGATAAAATGTCTTGTTGTAAGTTCTGGTTTACCCAAATCTTGTGGGAGAAGCTATTCTTATGGAATCCTTTCATACGAAAAATGAATAAAAGGAAGAAAACCCAACTTGAAATATTTTTAAGTGTGGGGATGTTTGGGTAAAACGCAAGTTCTTAAACCCAAAAGGATAAAATCGGATCGAAAACAGTTGATTCATTTTCATAAGATATGCAAAAAATAGTAAGGCATATCGTTATCTGATTCACAAATCAGAAAATCCCGACATTCATATTAATACGGTAATTGAATCAGATAATGCAGAATTCTTTGAGAATAGTTATTCGTATAAAAGGAATGTGAGTCGTCTAGTGAAAAATCTAAGCGAACACGGGAAGCAGCAAAAGAAAGTACACCGATTGAGGTGAATCTAAGATGTAGTAAACGTCACAAGATAACTACATCCTTTGTACTATATTTTCTGATATTCTTGTTGGAAAGTGAGCTTCAAACATTTAAAGAAGTAATGTCTTGCTCGGCAGCACAATATTGAAAAGAGATTGTCAATAGTAAGATAGAATCCATATTAAGTAATCATATTTGGAAAAATGGTTGATCTTCCTCCAGAAAATAAACATTTGGATTCTAAGTGGATTTTCAAAAAGTAAAATAAAAGTTGATGGTGCTATTGGCAAATATAAGGCAAGATTAGTTGTCAAAAGAGTTTAGACAACGAGAAGGTCTTGTTTATTTTGATACATACTCACTGGTAATGATGATTACATCTACTCAACTGTTAATAGTGTTAGCCGCGGTGTATGGCCTTGAAATCCATCAGATGAAATTAAAGAAAATCTTCTTAAATGGAGATTTGGAGGAAGAAATTTATATGGAACAACCTGAAGGGTTCATGGTTCCCGAAAAAGAAACAAAGGCCTGTCGACTTGTTAAGTCAACCAAACAATGACATTTGAGATTTGACCCAATAATATTGTCAAATAGTTTCATCAATTAATGATTGTAAATAAAAGTGTTTACATTAATAATACTTTAAGTCATATAGTCGTTATTTTGATTATATGTTGATAAAATATTTAAAATATGGGGGCTTTTATCTTATGCATGACAAAAGCAAATGTTAGACGCAATGTCTAAATGATATAATTTTTGAATCTCGTTGATATAGTAGTTAATGAATTTATCAGTTGTTTAGTCTTAATGAAGACTAGTTGATAGAAACTACTAATTCAGAAGTTGGTCACGTGCTTTTCTCGAAAGGTCAATGCGAATTTATATGGTTTAGTTCTTTTATGAAATGATGTCACTTTGAAGGTTGTGACTTTTCATAGAAAGATACGACTATACATTTTTGTATGGACATGACCGTTCATGAACAAATACATTAATACGTTGGTCTATAATGAGGTGAACCAACCGATGAACATGACCAAAATCCATTGCAAGTTGGATTTGTTTCATAAATAAAGGTGCTATAATTTGCATATCATATAGACGTATGAATAAATAGCATACAAATGCTTGAAAAATGACGGAGTGATTGATAAATATGTTATATATTAAAAGGTTGTAGTCACAACTGATGCCAATCATTCCAGCTATTGTTATACTATACTATTACTACATTAAGTGTAGTCAATAATATGCTATGCAATTGAAAGTCGAGACGTTTAGTCTACAACATAAGAAAGGTTGTATTGAACGTTCATGACAATGAAACGAGTTTTGAAGTATACTCCAAATTATATTTTGTACTACAATAATTATCCCGCGATAAAAGAGGGGTATAGTGATGAAAATTAGATCACCAGTTCAACCAATTCTAACCAGTCGATATATAAGCGATGTATTGGAAATCGTCCAAACAAATATGCATTGATCGCTCTGCAGTGGAGGCTCAGCTTATAGCCTTAGACAAGGCCGGTGAAGAAGCAGAATGACTCTTGAATTTATTGAAAGATATTCTATTTTTGCCCAATTTTTGGCACCTATATGTACAAATTGTGATAATCAAGCTACAATAGGAAGGGTTGGGAGCGTTATGTATAACGGAAAGTCTCGTCATATAAGACAAAGACATAGCACCGTTAGACAACTACTTTCTAGTGGAATTATCACAATTGATTATGTAAAATCAAAGGATAATTTGGCGGATCCGGTTACAAAAGGCCTGAGTAGAGAGGGAGTTGAGAAATCATCTAAGGGAATGGGACTATGGCTGAGGACAGTCATCATGGCGGTAACTCTACCTAGAATTTTGGAGGTCCGAGAACTACGTTCAAGGAGCAAACAAAGTTACGTATGACCGGTTCAACATTGTCAAATATAATATTTTATTCCATTCTCATGATGAAGACAATGTTCAGTAACAAGGATAAAATGTTGACATTTGTTAGTGGTTTCTAAGTTTGATACAGGAAATATCAAATAGTGTATCTACGGGATAACACGTTTAGGAATTACATATGTAAGTGTGAAGTGTAAGCCGCTTCAAGGAGAATTCTGTAAGGCCAGTTCTCCATGCACTTATGAACCAGGTGGTGTTCATGGCTGAAACGAACACAACAATGAGAACCAAAGACGGTTAAGGGTTGATTGTGTGATTTATGGTTGTCTAGGTATATACCAAAGCTCGACGGTTCAAAGATATCAATTCTACCGATTGACCAAGTATATCCGACATAAGTTCACTACGGAAAGTTCAAAGGGAAAACCTACTTATCCATATGCGATTAATCCTACTTGCGAATCACACAGTATTTTCATGCATGTTTTTCACATATGCCCATTACTCATTCATGTGGGGGATTGTTGCATTTTTTTTCAAAGGGTGTGAATGGGAAATGGAAGAGGCACCTTTTGGATTGCACCTCTCCATAAGAGGCACCTTTTAGATTGCACATCTTCATATCACCCTTCCTTTGTCTATAAATTTAGAGGCCTGGCCTCATATTTGAGACATGAAAATCAGAAGGAAAAATCTAAAAATTTCTCCCCTCTTTTTATATTGTTGCATTATTTTCAAATAAACATAAGTGTCAAGTGTGATTTTCTCCGTCTGTTGAGTTTGCTGAAATTCTGTAGTTTCGATTGCCAGTGTTGCAGAATAGTTATTTCGTTCTATCCTGGGAGGAATTAATCCAAAACCTTGGGCAACAGTGAGGGTATTAAATTCCGTAAGGACACACAAGCAACTTGTGGGCTCGGAATTTTTATTTTACGTTTTGTTTATTGAACTAACGTTTGTTTACTTCTCTAATTTTCTTATTTTGAACAAAGATTACCAGCATGCGCAACATAGAATTAGTCTCGATCCGAATTGCAGTGGAAGTGTTTCCTTCATTAGCTCCCGCCCAACTTGCAAACCTTTAACATTCACCCTATAGCATTATTGACATTTTTTAAAACTTTTTTACTCTGTAATAATTTAAGAAGCAATTGCTGGTAAATTGGAAAAAGCGTGCAAATTATTTACCCTTCAACTGAATTATTAATGTATCGTATTGGTTGAAGTAATATAGAAGTTTCAGTCTTCCTGTTTTTCTGTGATTTTTCCTTGACACCTACTCAAAAGAAGTCGTCCTTCTATCTAAATGCTAAATAGGTAAGTTAATGCACGTTTTATGGCATGCTATATGTTGTTATTTCTATGTTTCTTTCTTGGTGGCCTTTTCATGTTCATGCTAGATGTGTTTGATGAATATGCTCTATTCATGTTCTTTTCAAGGTGTTACAAGAACTTAAGATGCCGCGTGATGTTGATCCTTATATCGGTGAAAAGATAATAAAACTTGTCAATAAGCATAACATCAGACTGAATCTGAAATTGTTTCTCAAGGAGCTTGATGATAAGAGTAAAAGAGAAATGTGGTATGGTATGCACGAACAAGCCCAAGCATCGCTTCTTAAGCGGTATAGACAAAGGTACTTTAATTTCTCTTGTTGCGTACTTTTGTTTTCTGATTGGTGTGAATTTTCGGAGAAATGAGCATATCATTTCCTTGATTTCTACACATATAGTGTTAGCTCAATGTTCTTATTCCGGGTAGGAGTAAGGTCTGCGTACACTCTATCCTCGTCAGTCTCTATAAGTGTAATTTTACAGGATTGTTATTGTTGTAGTTGTATAGTGTTAGCTTACTACGTGTATAATAGTCGATGATGGCCTAAATTATGTAATATAGCCTATATATATATGCTCTAAATTAAGAAGGATTTATTGTCATACGAGTATAATTAATGTTAAAGTTAGCTCTAATTGTGATTTTAATGTCTCACAGGAGTTAATTAAGCAATTGAGAGTTTATGGTGGTAATCAAGTAGAAATTTGAGCAAAAAGAACAAAAGAGCAACAACCCCGCTAGCACGGGCATTAGCGCGCCCGCGCTAGTCCAGAAATTCGGGCAGAATGAAACCTCACATGCACGGGCAGTAGCGCGGGACTAGCGCGCCCGCGCTAGTTCAGTTCCAGAAATTAATCATTGATTGCCTATTTTGTCAAATGGGGTGGAATCCATTAAGGAATAAAAGAAAAAAAAGTTGCATAATGGGATAGATGAGATTTTGGAAGGAATTAAGTGGAAAAATACTATTGAAGAAGAGAAAAGACTCCAATTGAAGACTCTTGAAGATAAGGAGGAGGAAGAAGAATTCTACCTTGAAGCAACAATCAAAAGAGTTTTTGATACGCTCAAATTGCACTTTGATAATTAGTGTAAGGCGGTCGTTATCAAATATAGTAACCCAACAAGGTTAGGGTCGAATCCCACAGGGAATATGTGTGAAAGGGTTACTGGAATTAGTGTGTTACCCGACTAGAATCTCAAATCTATTCTGTTAGTAGTACATGAAAATGTAACAAGAGTAGCAAGAGTATGAGTGAGAGTTGTTTTAGAGCAATAACTAATTTGAATGCTTGATGTAGTAATTAATGGGATTGATTTAAACCAATGTTGTGTTCCCATAAATGAAGTGTAATGCTATCGGTGTTAATATGATATATTTCTAATGGTCGGTTATTGATATGCAATTGATATTTATGCAACTACCCAATCTTTCCCAATAATTGAATAGTATTTCCTCTATTGCTTTTTCCCAAAAGTCTAAGAGTTGCAATTAATAATAATCAATGTATGCCAAATAAAACCCACTTATCCCTAAGCGATTCTATTAAACAAGGTGTTAGGCCTCGAGTCTTTGTTATTTACTTCTTCCAAAATCTAACTCACTTTCCCAAGCAAAGTAAGACTTAAATGACTTTTGTTAATGTTTGCAACTACCAACAATAAATGAAGAATGAGAAGTAAATAAATATTAACCAAACATTATGCATATATTCAATGTTAAACACCTATTTACATAACATCCATTTAGGGTTCACAACCTTAGTATTTAAGTTTAGCCACATATGCTAAAATACAAAATACAAAGTGTATTAAATGTCATAAATGCTTACAATGTAAGAGAATCTTCAACCAAGAGCTTCCAAAAGATGAGATATTTAAAGTCTTGGAATGTAGTATAAAGAGTAGACAAAATGTTGCCACACAAGATTCTAAAAACTATTTATAGAGGGACCAAATTCGGACAAAAATCGGACAAGTTTACCCTTCCAAGTCACCTTTGCGACCGCAGATCTGCCGCATAACAGATCTGCGGTCCGCATCATGAGAAGCCGCTCCACATATCAAAAGCCCTAGCTGCCAGTTCTTCCATCGCATTACCATTCTGCGGTCCGCATTGTGATTATGTGACCGCAGATGGCACCGCATAATTGAACCGGGGTTTTCTTCTTGTTTATTTTGCGGCTGAAACACGATCCGCATGTTTCTTATGCGATCGCAGAATGCGCCGCATTCTTGACATGATTTTTAGCTCCAGATACTGTTTTGCTCTGCGATTTGAGGCGCAATAATGCGGTCCGCATGTGCGATCTGCGACCGTAGAGTGGTCCGCAGATTTGCATTTGTGCAATACATTGCCCTTTTTTTTGTCTTTTTGCTTCCATTTTCGTGTCCTTGGTCTTTTCTTTCTCCTGATCTGTAAGAGTACAAAATAACGTAAGTATGGACTAAATTTTGCAATAAAATAAGCTAATATCTAAGCAATTAGTATGTAAATGTGCCGAATTTCTCCGGCACATCAACACCCCCAACCTCAAGCAAGTAGGACATACCTATTCCAAACTTTATTCACAAACACAAAACAATAGTGACACAAGATAGTGTTCATTGTCAATTTTTCAAGCATGTACAAAACAATCGCATCACTCCTCCTAGATTAGAAGTATGCACATAGAAACAGACCAATCATGCGAACTCTAAGCCTCATATTGTGACTAAGTGTTACCCTCAGCTGAATGCATTTTCGTTTGACTCAAAATGTTCAACTTAGTTAAATTCCACAGTTCATGCACCCTTACCATAAATGATGTCCTAAACTCACAATATTTACAATATTTACAAGGACTGCTCAAAAAGAACACTCACACTCAGAAAGAACTTCAAGTGCCACAACATGTCATACCATAGGCTTGCCTTTATTTTAATTCGCCACTTATTCAAGAATGATCGCTTGGAGGTCCCACAAGGACTTTTTAAGCGTGTAATGAAGGTTTAGGGTAGGTCGGATAAGCATCTGGGTACAAGTGACTTCACCCTCCTTGAACATTACTTACAAGTGCAATTCTTTTGCACTTCGATTCTCTTCAACCCTCATAACCTCATTGGCATCTAGTTCCCAACATGGACCCACCTTAAATACCTCCTTTTACTGTTATTCAAAGCTCCACAATTTATGCATATACACATCTCTTTTTTTCTCTTTTTTTTATACACATATGTAAATAGACTAACTTTTGTTTTTTATTTATCTTTTTCTTTTGGAGCTTGAACGCTATAATACAAACACTTTTTGAGGCTTGTGGTCTTGGACTCAATGCACAACCTTATCAATTTCTACTTTTACCCCGCCCCCAACTTAGGCTTTTAGCCTCATTCTCAATGTTCAAGGAGGGACATGTTTAAGAGAGGGAATTACTTCACAAAAGGGAAAGGTTTGGAATGAGTTAGCCAAAGAAAGGTTTAAAGGCTCAAAATGGATACTAGTGATATTATTTGTGCACGGGAGGCTTGAAAGGCTAAAGAGGTTAAACCAATAAATCAAAGAATGCCTAAGATCATTTCTCCAACAAAACATACTATCATTAGTATTGAAAAACCAACCAGGCAAGTTCTAGATGACAGAAGTAGACACAAGAATTATATACAAACAGAGAACTCACACACACATTGTACAGGAACTGCTTCATTCACATTGTTTAACACTTTCAAGTAACTATTTTGCAACTCAAAGCTTTTATGGGCTGCCATAGAGTCACAGTATGAGCCTTAGATTCACAGAATTGATCATAGAGACAAGTTCCCTTAAGACAATCGTCAATCTATCTATCATTGGGACGAGTCGACTAAGATGACTATAGGAGGATATGTGCTATGTATAGATACACATGCTTGACACTGAGCAACTACACTGAACTGATCACATTGATTTACACCTAAGGTTCTGATTCTACTATTACACTCTTGGAAAAGAATCAGAAAAAGAAAAACCAAGAGGAATTGATTTACAAACTAATCAACACAAACGAATCAAAATAACATCATAACATTGCTTTATATACCAAAGTCGTACCAATGTACACAAATATTGATATGCATAAGCACAAAAGCATCACTATATACAAGACAAAAATCACACCAAGGTACCCCACCCCCAACTAGAAATGATGCATTGTCACCAATGGATAGAAGTAAAAAGTAGAGTTTGAGGGAAGACTCCCTGAGGCACACTAAGTGCTATGGGAGTCGGCAGCTGGCTGAGTGCAGGGGTAATCACCCTCTGGTGTAGTGGTGAGGACTGGCGTGGGCTCAGTCGGGAGTGTGATCTCCTCTGCTGGTGGCTGCTCTGGGGTAGGAGAAGGGACTGGCTCTGGAGATAGAACTGATGTTGGAGGTACTGTGTCGTCAGCTGGCACCTGAGAGCTGCTGGATGCACCAGCTGTAGAAGGGGCTGCTACATGAGTTGTGGGGCCCCTCTGTCTATCAAGGATCTCTGCAAGGCGATCTCAATCTGTGCACACTCGTCCTCATCAGCAGCATCATCCTCCACTCATCATCCTGAGGTGAAGCTGGAGCAGCTACCTTCCCCTTATCAACAGGCTGAGGGGCTTCATCACTGGAGAACCCCGAGCTATCTTCTTCATTGTAAGGCCCCGTAAAATTTTTGTGCATGAAACCTAGTAGCTGTGGTGCCATGGTCCGAATAATATGTTAGGAATGCGTAGAATTCTTCAAGTGATTTAAGTTACAAAAATGTAAAGAGTCAATTTTTCCAGAAAAGTGTCGATTCTGCGGTCAGGAATGCGGCCGCAAATTTGCTATGCGGACCGCATTCCTGCCGCAGAGCTTAACAGTAGGTTTGCAAAAATTGGTATTGAGAATGCGGTCGATATGCGATCGCAGAATGGATCTGCGGACCGCAGATCTACCGCATAAATTCTCGAAGGTTTTTTATTGTCAAATCTGCGGTGCACTATGCGACCGCAGATCAAGAATGCGGACCGCATTTTGGTCGCATTCCTTAACAGAACTTGTGTAAATTTTGAGGCAATTCCGCGGTCACTATGCGGACCGCCTGCTGATTCCGCGGTCGCAGATGCGACCGCAGAATTGACCCGGCCCAGGAATTTTATAAAATCCAACCCGACCTCTTCTTTAATATAACACCTTTCTCCTTCATTTTATCATATCACCTTACTAAAATTAGAGAAAGAAGAGAGGGGTTTTAGAGAGAGAAGTTCTCCATCTTTAAAGATTGTTCCAACTACTTAGTTCAATGGATTCTAGGTCAAGGATTCAACTTCTCCCAAATCATTTGAAGGTAAAAACCCTAGCTATTTCCTCTAATTTTCAGTTTTAAGATGGGTAAAGAGAGGTTTGCATGTAATAGCTTTTGAAAATGAGATTTTACACTCATGCATGGTTATTTGAACTTGATTGTTAGTAAAAAGGAAGTGAATAGGCGTAAGAACCTGTTAAACAAGGTCGGCAAAGCTAGGATAGCTTGGGTAAGCATAAAGTAGGACGTTAAAAGAAGGAAACTCGATACCAGGTATATATGGCTAATTTTGATTCTTGTGAAATCGCCTATATGTATGAAATTTGTTTGGTTCGTGTTAAATTGACAAATTGTGTGAAATTCTTGATGTTGTTGTTGGATATTCAAAGTTGTTGTTGAACTATGAGTGATGTAATATGAGATATGAGCCGAAAGATAAATGAGAGTTGAATTTGGTAAAAGAATTGTGAATAATGGTTATGATGGCATATATGGTACCTTGTGGAAAAAAACGAAACACTTGAGGTGTGGTAAGTTATTGAACATAACAATATGAACATTCTCAATTTTGGAACACTTGTAACTTGGTTGTGATATTGACTTGGGAAGTAATTGAGAACATGAACCAATATGTAAATTGCTTATTTGAGCTTGTTGTAATTGTGTGTAATGTCTTATCTGCTGTTTGTGATTGTTGTGTTTGAAAACTGTACGGTGGGATCGGGTTGCGTGCCGCAACATGAAGAAATAAGGTGTGGGTTGGGGTGATAAGGGTGACCGAGGTAATAAGGGTGGACGAGGTAATAAGGATGGAAAGCGATCGAAATCGCAAATGAAATTGATACAAAATCATTAATATGAAATTGTGAAAGGAGACAGCAGGAGAGTTTGCAACCTGTGGGGCACTGATTGCCCCTATGTTTGACTACTTGCAATATATGTGGTTGATTGGTTGTTGTTCTATTTGTTGACCTTAAACGTGCTTGTGTTGAGGCTTATCTAAAATGAGTAAAAGGTGGGAAACATGGTTAGTTGGCTTTATTGATTTCTTGATGTAATCTATTGGTTGTCTTGTCACCGTGATCCTTGTTTAACGGCTTGAGTTTACTTGGGACAAAGTTTGTCCATACATACCAGTACAATTCAAGTGTACTGACGTTCCTTTTGCCGGGGACGCTACATTCGTGTTATGATTGTAGGTGGATCAGTAGCAGGCACTTCAGCTAATCGGCAATAGTATCTTTCACCTTCCACTGCCCGTTTGGTGAGCCCCTTTCTTCCTCGGGGCCCTATGTGGTTCACTCCACTTTTGTTTAGATTCCATTTTGGTTTTGTAAGGTATAGCCGGAGCCTTGTTACCGGCAAGTATTGTATTCCTTTTTGTATCCTAGAGGCTCTGTAGACATGTAAATTGTGGGATTCCAGTCTTATGTATATATTATGTTATGTCGGGCGTTGTAAAAACTGCAAACCTGTTAATGAATCACTCGTATCGTTTTGTTTGTTTATTGTGAAATCATTTATGATTAGTAAGATATTTGGTTAATTAGGAACAGTCAACACAGGGGTAACGCGTGGGAATGAAAGGCATCCATGTCTGCTTGACTGGGGCAACCCGGTCAGGCGCCGGTCATGTCCCTCGATTTGGGGCGTGACATTCATCTTCACCCACACACCCTCCTCATCAGCGGCAATGTCTATCGGGCCAGTAGGAGCTGGGGCATGAGAGTCTCCAGGAGTAGGAATGACAGGGTCGTCCATCAAGTTTGTGAAATCAAGACCCAAGTCTGGTTCTGCACCTGTATCCTTGTCACCTTCCACATGAAAGAGGGACGAAATGTCGAAGTCCAAATTCTACATCTTTTGGAAGTCAACTTTCATAGAGGCAACCTCCTTCTTGAGGTCATGCAAACCACTTACTTCACCCCGTTCTAACTTCTCTACCTGCAATTCAAGTCCCTGCAGCTGTTCTGCGTACGCTACCTGTTTCTGCTGAATGTCTACTACAACTGACTGCATGGGAGTGACGGCCTGCTTGATTAAATTGGGCAAAGTCTTCACAAGCTGGTCAAACTTGGAATTTGCATGTTGAGCTAACAAACCAAGCTTTGAGACTGTCGGAGTAGCCTGTAAGGTCTGAGCAGCGGTAGAAGTGGTCTGGGCAGTGGTAGAAGTGGGATCCGTCGGAGGAGTGGAGGACTGTCCAGCATCAGCTTGAGTGACAGGAGGCTGGGATGAAAGGAGGTCCTCCTAAACTACTGCCGCTGGGGGTATCACAGCATCACCAAGGCGGTTGATATCTATGATCCGTTGCTCCAGACCTGTAGCGTGCCTCCGGAGATCAATGGGGACTTTAGCAGCATGACATAGGGTAGTGATCAAGGCTGTGAATGGGAGAGATGTAGCATCTTGCATTGCTCGTCTACCCATCTCTTGAAAGATTATCTCTCCCGCGTTCACTTTGATGCCCTGCATTATACAGGCAATCAGGAGAGCCTTCTCAATGGCAATATCAATCTCATGATGGGTTGGGATCAGCCTAGATTCAAGAAATGCAAGCCAATATCTTCCCTCTCGTGAGAAGCTCTCCTTGTGAATTTTGCGCTCTGGTTATATCCATGCAGGGGTCCCAATAGCAATAACGGAGGCAATCCAGCTTCGTTCACCCTCCTTGTTGGTGAATTTGGCTTTATACTCCACTGTGGATGTGCTATCTTCCCAGTCTGGGACGAGAATTTGATTTATGTCCTTGGCACTGCACTTGACTGTGAATCCCCGAACATCCACCTTGTTAAGGTACATCTTCTGACGCTTGTGATGCTTGGTTCGGGAAGCTCTGTAGTTTGCATAGAACTCACGGACTAGTGACTCACTGTATGCAGCAGGGGGTTCAGTGAAACCCATCCATTTCCTCCGCTTCAGGTTGGCAAGGACGTGCGGGTATTTCTCCTTCAGTCCATTGAGAGTCAATTGCTTTTCCGGAAGGAGTGATCTCCGGTCGAGCCCAGCTTTGTATTTTTCCCTCGAGCCCTCGACACCCCAGCGGAGATGGTACACAGTGCCTTCAGTTGCTTGTTTTCTTCTGGCTTCAGCATGTATATCAACCTCAGGCCCAATGTCTGCTTCTTCAGGTTGGGAGGTTGGTTCTTGTGGCGGGTCCACTTTTTGTCTTTGGTCGGTTGGGGCTTCGTTGTGAGTCGTTTAGGCCGGGGAGTCATATCTGCAAAGGTTAAAATATTAGTACACACACTAGGAGTAGAAATAGGAAAGAAATTAACTGTGCACACATAAATGCGGTGTACTCTGCGATCGCAAAACTACTCTGCGGACCGCATAGTCACTGCAGAAATGCATGCTTAACAAGAGGGTCAATCTGCGATGTAATCTGCAGTCGCATAACCACTATGCGGATCGCAAACGTATCGCAGAATGAACATTTGAAGTTCTAAAATTTCCCAGGTCTCTGTTACACTCTGCGGTGGGTCTGCGGACCGCGGATCAGGTCTGCGACTGCATTCTCACCGCAGAAATGCCAGTTAGCAGAGGTCATACAGGTGACTAGTATGCGGTCATTCTGCGGACAGCAAAGCAACTTTGGGATCGTAAAATGACCGCAGACATCGTCGTACCCAGCTGACCTAGGGTTAGGTCTGCGATGAAAATGCGGTCCGTATATCAGACATGCGGACCGCAGAACCAATCGTTCTCAGTCAAGGATCCTACTTTCCATCTATGGCTACCCTATTCTTCTATCAATTCCCTTCCCACAGCATGCTTAGACTAAGTTTTACCCTATTTTAGCACATTCAATAATACCAACTACTAATCCCCCAAATGTTTGCTCTAACTTTAATGACAGAGATAGAAGAGGAGAAACATACTAGAAATAGAGCGTGAAGGTCAGTGAGAGCGTGATTGGAGAATTTGGTGATTTGCCTTTGCTTGGGTTCGATCTCGCCACTTTTTCTTTTTTTCTTTTTTTTTGTTCTGAACTGAAGTGTATGGTTTAGTGACTTACCTGGTAGATATGCAAAGTTGAGAAGGTCAAACTGCGGTCCATTCTGCGGTCGCAGAGCTGACATGTGGATCGCAGAATGGTCGCATTTGGACATCCAATTTGGCCAAGTCTCTATTTCGTTCTACGGTGGATCTGCGGACCGCAGATTAATTCTGCGATATCATTTCCACCGCATTTTTTTCAAAATGATGTCCCTATTTCTATTCATGCATTTCCACCAAGTATTGAGATCTTTTCGACTCCCTACACTTCAACAGATGTTGTAAAGAAGAAAAATAAATAAAGAAAATGCAAAGAGAAAGAAGGTGTTACCACCCATGGGTTGCCTCCCATGCAGCGCTTGATTTAACGTCGCGGCACGGCGGGATTGATTTCTTCAATTTCACCCATTGGACGGGCAAGGACCATCCTTTAGAGCTAGCTGCTCCACCACATTCTTTTCACCATCAATGCCCAGGTAATGGTTGATGCGTTGGCCATTCACTTTAAAAGTCCGGGACCAGTCATTTATTTCTAGTTCCACCGCTCCATATGGGGAGACATTTACCACTTTAAAGGGGCCGGACCATTTTGATTTATGTTTGCTCGAAAACAATTTTAGCCTTGAGTTAAAGAGCAAGACCAAATCACCTGCCTTGAACTCTCTCTTCAAGATCTTTTTGTCGTGGACAAACTTCATCCGTTCTTTGTACACAGCTGCGCTCTCATAATCATGGAACCGGAATTCTTCCAGTTGATTTAGTTGCGTTAACCTCAAGTATGCAGCCTCAGCCCATTCCAGATTCAATTTATTCAATGCCCACATGGCTTTGTGTTATAACTCAATGGGTAGATGACATGCTTTACCAAAAATGAGCCGGTAAGGAGAAGTACCAATAGGATTTTTGTAGGCCATGCGGTATGCCCACAATGCATCATCTAATCTTCTTGACCATTTAATCCTATTTGCATTCATAGTTTTTGCTAGAATATTCTTGATCTATCGGTTGGAAACATCCACTTGACCACTCGATTGCGGATGATACGGTGTGGCCACCTTGTGTTTGACACCATACTTTTCAAGTAACCTCGCAAAAGATTTATTGCAAAAGTGTGATCCGCCATCACTAAGAATGGCTCTATGGGTGTCAAGCCGAGTGAATATGTTCTTCTTCAAAAATGCGGTCACACTCCTCGCCTCATTGTTTGGTAAGGTAACGGCTTCAACCCATTTGGAAACGTAGTCCATTGCCACCAAGATGTATTTCATTCCATAAGAGCTCACAAAGGGGCCCATGAAATCAATTCCCCAAATATCAAAGATTTCTATCTCCATCACATATTGCATTGGCATTTCATGCCTTTTGGAGATTGAACCTTGTCGTTGACATTGATCACAAGCTTTTTCAAATTGAGTTGCATCATGGTAAATGGAATGCCAATAATATCCACATTCAAGAATCTTATCCGCCGTTCTATTGCCTCCGTGATGTCCCCCAACCGGTGAGTCATGACATGCCTTGAGGATTGGCATAATTTCTTCTTCGGGGACGCACCTCCGGATGATATTGTCAGCACACACTCGAAACAAATAGGGCTCCTCCCAATAGTATTGCCGACAATCCCTCAAGAACGTTTTCTTTTGATAAGACTCTAACCCTTACGGAAGAAGATCGCTCACCAAGTAATTAGCAATGTCGGCATACCATGGAGCAAAGGTATTAGAGAGTGCCAAAATGTGCTCGTCGGGGAATGCATCATTTATTTCAAGCTCTTCCTTATGTCTCCTTGACTCCTCAAGCCTTGATAAGTGATCCGCAACTTGGTTTTGTGTACCTTTGCGATCTTTGACTTCAAAGTCAAATTCTTGTAACAAGAGAAACCATCTAATTAGCCGAGGTTTTGCATGTTTCTTTGCCATGTGATATCGAAGAGTCGCATGATCTGTGTAAACCACCACCTTGGACCCCAACAAATAGGCCTGGAACTTCTCAAAAGCGTACACAATGGCAAGAAGCTCTTGCTCAGTGACATTGTAGTTCATTTGCGCCCCATTGAGAGTTTTGGTTGCATAATAGACCGGATGAAGTATTTTGTTGTGGCGTTGGCCTAGCATTGCTCCAATTGCTACACCACTAGCGTCACACATGAGCTCGAAAGGAAGGGTCCAACATAATAGGTGTCGTGGTGAGCCTCAACTTTAATTCCTCAAATGCCTTGAGGCACTTGTCATCAAACACAAATTTTGCATCCTTCTCAAGAAGCTTGCACATGGGGTGTGCAATCTTGGAGAAGTCCTTGATGAACCTCCTATAGAATCCGGCGTGACCCAAGAAGCTTCGAACACCTTTTACCAAAGTGGGTGGAGGAAGTTAAGAAATGATCTTGATCTTTGCCTGGTCAACTTCAATGCCATGCTTAGAAATCTTATGCCCCAATACAATACCTTCATCCACCATGAAGTGACATTTCTCCCAATTTAGCACAAGATTCATCTCCTCGCATCTCTTAAGCACTTGTCTAAGATTGGAAAGACAATGCTCAAAAGAATCACCTACAACCGAGAAATCATCCATGAAGACCTCTAGAAAATCCTCCACCATTTTGGAGAAAATAGACATCGTGCATCTTTGAAAGGTTACCGGAGCATTGCACAACCCAAATGGCATCCGACTAAAAGCAAATGCCCCATAAGGACAAGTTAATGTTGTTTTCTCTTGATCCTCCAATGCGATGTTGATTTGGTTCTAACCAGAATACCCGTCAAGGAAATAATAGAATGCCCTTCCCGCTAGCCGATCAAGCATTTGATCAATAAAAGGCATAGGGAAATGGTCGTTGCAAGTTGCACTATTGAGCTTCCGATAATCCATGCACACTCTCCACCCGGTCATCGTTCTTGTTGGGATGAGCTCAGTTTTTTCATTTAAAATCACGGTTATGCCTCCCTTCTTTGGTACACATTGCACCGGGCTCACCTAAGAGCTATCGGCAATTGGGTAAACAACTCTGGTATCTAACCACTTGATGATTTCCTTCTTCACCACCTCTTGCATTGAAGGGTTTAATCGTCTTTGATGCTCCACACTTGGCTTAGTGTCATTCTCCAATTGGATCTTGTGTTCACAAATGCCCGTGGGAATGCCTCGGATGTCGGCAATTGTCCACCTAATAGCTTGCCTATGCTCCTTTAAGACTTCCAATAATTGTTCCACCTGCACATCATTTGAAAAAGAAGAAACAATTACGGGTAAAGTATCATTAGAGCCAAGAAATTTATACCTTAGGAGTGGAGGAAGTGGTTTGAGCTCTAGTTGCGGTGGTTCAATGATTGATGGCTTTGCGGGGGGAGTAGCTCTATTCTCTAAGTCAAGAGAAAGCTTCGCTTGAGTGTAAGTGTAGGATCCAAGACCCTCCAATGCATTTACCGACTCTAAGTACCCATCCATGTCTTCCCCATCAAAATTTACCAAGATAGTCGCCAATGCCTCACCAAGGCGTTGTTCTTCCATTTTCAATTCCACGGCATCCTCTATCTCATCAACCAATTCTATCATAGAAATGCTCTCATATTCATGGGGCAACTTCATGCCCTTGCTTGCTTGAAATGTAATCTCTTCATCATTCACCCGAGATTTCTTTATCAACCGAACAATCAAGAATTACGATGTCCGCGGGCAAATGGAATTTCCCCACTTTCACTAGCACATCATCAACAATTCCTACCGGTCGCTTAATGGAACGATCGGCCATTTTCAATCTCATGCTTGTTGGTCTTGTCATACCTAGTCCCGCTTGCTTATAAATGGCAAGTGGCATCAAGTTGATGCTAGCTCCATTGTCACATAGGGCTCTTGCAAATTCACGCGCCCCGATAGTACAAGGTATGGTAAAGGCTCCCGGATCTTCCTTCTTTTGGACTGGAGTTGTGGCAATAATAGAACTAACTCGGTGAGTCATGTTTACCACCTCATGCTTTGTGGCCTTCTTCTTGGTGATCAAATCTTTCAAGTACTTAGCAAACCCCGGCATTTCCTGAAATGCTTCCACAAAATGGATGTTCACCATCAATTGCTTAAGAATGTCATAGAACTTTTCAGGTTTGCTATCATCAATCCTTCTTACTAGCCTTTGAGGGAATGGAGGAGGAGGTCTAGGAATCGGTGGAAGAGGTTTTGATGACTCTTTCCCCTTTTCCTTTTCCTCTTCCCGGTCTTCTTGTGGTGCTTTAGCTTTTTTCGGAATTCTTTCAACTTCAACAATCTTTTGTTCTTCAACCTTAACTCTTTGTTTGGTCTCCACTTCTTCAACCATGTGTTCACTCTCTCCGGTTAGCACTTTTCCACTCCTAGTAGTGATTGCCATTACGTGAGAGGTTGGACCACTTCCACTACCTCTTGGATTTGCAACTGTGTCACTAGGGATTGTTCCTTTTTTCCTTTATATTTTTCTCTTTGGAGAGATCTCTCATTTGCATCTCCAATTTTCGGATGGAGGCGGTATGAGAGCCAACAACCTCGACCATGTTCCTCATGCAAGCATCAGACTTTTCTTGATTTTGTAGCACTCTATCAAACATAGCTTCCAATATTGAATCATTAGAGGACCCTTGGTTCGAATGTTGACCTTTCGGAGGAACATAGGGGTTTTCACTCCGGTTAGAAAAGTTGTTGTTGTTGCTCCAATTTCTTTGGTGTGAACTACCTTGGTCATACCTCCGTTGTTGGTTGCCTTGCCCTTACGGGTCTGGCCTACATTGAATTTGTGGTCCTTGACATTGATAGTATTGCCTTTGATACCCTCCTTGAGGGTAGTTGATGTAATTAGCCTCTTCAAAATCTTCATTAGGGATGGGTGGCATATCCTCGACGACGTTTACCTTCTTCGTTTGATTTTCCGTGAACATTTTGGTCAACACATTCACATTTGTGGCTAACCCCGCAATGATTTGGTCTCTCTCTTGGTTTTCATTGATCAAATTTGTCAAAGAAGGAGACCCATATGCTACTCCGCCGGATGTATCCTCAGAATGCCATGCTTGATTATGTTTAGCCATCTTGTCGAGGATTTGTGTTACCCTTGCAAAAGATTTATCCATAAATGACCCATCCGCCGCATTCTTCGCAATGGCTTGGTTCATGGGATCCAGACCCATGTAGAACTTCTCAAGCAAGATAGAATCAGGGAATTCGTGATTCGGAGACCTCATCAAATATACTTTGAAGCGATCCCAAGCCTCATGTAAATGCTCCCCTTGTTGTTGCTTAAAGAAGAAGATTTTGTATCTAAGCTCGGACTTCTTGCTTTGTGGGAACCATTTTGCTAGGAAGGCCCGGACAAGTTCGGGCCATGATCGGATTCAATTGGGTGGCAAGTTCTGAAGCCACCTCCTTGCATCACCGGCCAATGAGTATTTGAAAACTCTCAACCTTAAAGCATCTTCCGAGACATTGGTTTGTTTGTGCATAGCACACACTCCCAGAAAATTCCTTAAATGTTGAGTTGGGTCGTCAATGGTGGAATTCCTGAAAAACCCTTCCGCCTTGAGCATGAGGATTAGACCATGATCCACCTTAAACGTTGAGGCACCTACAGCAGGGGGTACGATTGCATTTGTGTCATTGATATATTCATCGATGTCCGCAAAAGGATTTCTTCCCCTTCGTCCTCGTAGTCAGACATTGTAGCCTATCACACCAAGCAAAGCAAGCAATGTGTGATGGAATAGAATTAGATATAAAGTAAAGTACACACTAAAGAGTAATTTCAAAACCGTATTCCCCAGCAACGGCGCCAAAATTTGATACACTCAAATTACACTTTGATAATTAGTGTAAGGCAGTCGTTATCAAATATAGTAACCCAACAAGGTTGGGGTCGAATCCCACAGGGAATAGGTGTGAAAGGGTTACTGGAATTAGTGTGTTACCCGACTAGAATCTCAAATCTATTATGTTAGTGGTACATGAAAATGTAATCAGAGTAGCAAGAGTATGAGTGAGAGTTGTTTTAGAGAAATAACTAATTTGAATGCTTGATGTAGTAATTAATGGGATTGATTTAAACCAAGGTTGTGTTCCCATAAATGAAGTGTAATGCTATCGGTGTTAATATGAAATATTTCTAATGGTCGGTTATTGATATGCAATTGATATCTATGCAACTACCCAATATTTCCCAATAATTGAATAGTATTTCCTCTCTTGCTTTTTCCCAAAAGTCTAAGAGTTGCAATTAATAACAATCAATGTATGCCAAATAAAACCCACTTATCTCTAAGCGATTCTATTAAATGAGGTGTAAGGCCTCGAGTCTTTGTTATTTACTTCTTCCAAAATCTAACTCACTTTCCCAAGCAAAGTAAGACTTAAATGGCTTTTGTTAATGTTTGCAACCACCAACAATAAATGAAGAATGAGAAGTAAATAAATATCAACCAACCATTATGCATATATTCAATGTTAAACATCCATTTACATAACACCCATTTAGGGTTCACAACCTTAGTATTTAAGTTTAGCCACACATGTTAATATACAAAATACAAAGTGTATTAAATGTCATAAATGCTTACAATATAAGAGAATCTTCAACCAAGAGCTTCCAAAAGATGAGATATTTAAAGTCTTGGAATGTAGTGTAAAGAGTAGACAAGATGTTGCCACAGAAGATTCTAAAAACTATTTATAGAGGGACCAAATTCGGACAAAAATCAGATAAGTTTACCCTTCTAGGTCACCTTTGCGACCGCAGATCTGCCGCATAACAGATCTGTGGTCCGCATCTTGAGAAGCTGCTCCGCATATAAAAAGCCCTAGCTGTCAGTTCTTCCATCGCATTACTATTCTGCGGCCCACATTGTGATTATGCGACCGCAGATGGCACCGTATAATTGAACCTGGGTTTTTTTCTTGTTTATTTTGCGGCTGAAATGCGGTCTGTATGTTGCTTATGTGATCGCAGAATGCGCCGCATTCTTGACATGATTTTTATCTCCAGACATTGTTTTGCTCTGCGATTTGAGGCGCAATTATGCAGTCCGCATGTGCGATCTGCGACCGCAAAATGGTCCGCAGATTTGCATTTGTGCAATACTTTGCCCTTTTTTGTCTTTCTGATTCCATTTTCGTGTCCTTGGTCTTTTCTTCCTCTTGATCTGTAAGAGTACAAAATTACATAAGTATTTACTAAATTTTGCAATAAAACAAGCTAATATCTAAGCAATTATTATGTAAATGTGCCGAATTTCTCCGGCACATCAGTTTTCTTCAAACTTTCGTTTACTTACTTGTTCATCTTGTGTTTGATATTAGTATTGTTGAGTTTTATATGAATATGAGTGGCTAAAACATCCATTATTTTGGGGTTGTGATGTAGCCATAATTATTGTGGTTTGAAACTAACTTGATCTTGATTATAATTCATTTGTATATGGTTGTTTCTTTAATTCTATGTTTAATTGCTTAATCGTTTGGCCAGAAGTTAAGTCCTATTTACTATCTATGCTATGCTTGGAAAAGCCATGTCTAGATTAGAGAAGAATTAAAGAGAGCAAGATCTTAACCCTCAAAGGGAGCGGATTTGTGGTTAGGATAGGAATATATCTAATCACCTTGCTTAATTAAATGTCGTGATTTTACTGCATATTTAATAGATTGATTTCATAGGAATATAGACATTGATCTATTAAAGATAGGTGATTAGTACTTCGGGAGAAGGCTATGAGAGCATTTATCGACTAATTAACAACCATGAATGAATTGTATGAAGGAGATAGTTAGTTTGAACACATTACAATTGGTGAAAAATACCCTAGAATATTTGTCTCTATTAATATACACAACAATCAACTTGATACTTGATAATTCAGTTTTTATTTAAGAGTATAATTAGCATAATTAAATATCTTGAATTCGAATTTGGCTTGACAAAATGACAATATTGACGCATTAGTGGGTAGTTGATATAAGTTTCTGTGGGTTCGACACTCGACTTATCACTTTATTACTTATACGACCACGTATACTTGCATGTGCGGTTGGGAGCAACAAGTTTTTGGCGCCGTTGCCGAGGAAGCTTAATATTAACTACTTGCTAGTATATCTGTTAATTGTTTATTTCATCAAATCTAAGGCAATTGTTTTGATGCTGTCATCTCAGGAACTTTGATTGAATGCGTAGGGTTCGAAACCAGGACCGACTTCAAGGATTTGATCCGGAACCTGGGAGAACATTTCGCAGGAGGTTGAGGGAAGAAAGGGATACAAATAATATCCAGGCATTTATTCAATTTCCAGTGGACATGGTAGAAGAGCAACCCATGGCTGTTCAGTAGGTAGCGATGCCAAGCATTGCTAGTGTCACCTCCAGTATAGTGAAACCATGGATCCCTGGGCATTTTGAACTGAAACAAAGTATGATTCAGCTGCTTCATGCAAATGGGCAATTTATGGGTCTTCCACACGAGTATCCACAGCAGCATATTCTGAACTTCTTGGAGATTACTGATAGTTATATCACTAACGGGGTTACTACAGATTATGTAAGGCTCACACTCTTTCCATTCTCTTTGTTGGGTGAAGCTAAGCGGTGGCTAAAGTCAGAACCAGCTAATTCCATTCATCATGGAATGATTTGCCAAGAAAATTTTTGGCAAGGTTATTGCCTTCAGGCAAAACTGCAAAGATTCGAAGTTAAATAGCTGCCTTCAAACAGAAAGCGGGTGAATTATTATATTCAGCTTGGGAGAGGTTCAAGGGGTTACTCAGAGACTGTCCTCATCATAATCAGATGAATGAAGTATTAGCTCACACGTTCATAGAATGGTTACATTCTGAAACGAAAATTGTGGTAGATGCTGCAATAGGAGGTTAGGTGTTGGGGAAAAGTTTTGACGAGATATATGCATTGTTGAACAAATTTTCCAAGAGTATCCAGACTGGCAGTGAGAGAGTAGAAAACATACAGTACAAAAATCAGCAGGTGTTCTTGAGTTAGATGTCATCTCGATATTATCAACACAAATTTCTGCACTAACAAATCATGTAAGCCAAATGAACTTGGGTATCAACAAGCAGCAGGTACAACAGGTTCAAACATTTTGTGAAATATGTAGAGAAGGGCACACAAGCGACATATGTCCAGCTAATCCTGAATTTGTCTTTTTTGTGGGTAATGCAAATAGGGGTCAACCAAATCAACATGGGAACACATACAATCCTAATTAGAAGAACCACCCAAACTTCTCATGGGGTGGAAACCAGGGCACTCAAAATCAATATAGGCCTCAAGCACCTCAACAACAATATAAGCCACCCCATACTGAACCACAATCAAGTACCACAAGTCAACTTGAAGACATGTTTAAAAAAATGATTGTTGAACAGTAAAATCTTACCACATCAGTGAGGAATCTGGAGCGTCAAATGTTACAGATAGCTAGTGCACAGAACACTAGACCAACTGGAGCTCTTCCAAGTGATACTGAAGCAAATCCTAAAGCACAAGTTAAGGCTGTTTCATTGAGGTCTGGGAAACAACTAGAACAAGTTCCTCCCAAAAAGAGGAAACATATGACTTTTGAAGAAAGACCTGTTATTGTGGAATCAACATCGGAGGAAATAACCAGAGGAAACATCTTAAAGGGTTGTAGCTGAGCAATCCCAACAAATGGTTGCAAGGCCACCACCTCCATTCCCTCAAAGGTTACAGAAAGTTAAGGACAATGCAGCATATAAAAAATTCCTTGAAATCTTGAAACAGGTACAAATTAATATTCCATTAGATGACATCTTGCAAGAAGTACCTAAGTATGCAAAATACATCAAGGACATTGTGGCAAATAAAAGGAGGTTGATTGAGTTTGAAACTGTGGCACTAATTAAGGAGTGTAGTTCCAGAATTCAAGGTAAACTACCACAGAAATTGAAAGATCCCGATAGTTTCACTATTCATATTGCCATTGGTAAACATGATGTTGGGCGAGCTTTATGTGATCTTGGTGCGAGCATAAATTTGATGCCACTATCTGTATTCCAACAGTTGGGGTTGGGCAAACCACACCCAACTATGGTTATTTTGCAGTTAGCTAATCGCTCCCTTCCTCATCCTGAGGGAGTAATTGAAGATGTGCTAGTTCAAGTGGGTTCTTTCATATTTCTTGCTGATTTCATCATCATGGACTATGAGCCTGATTAGGAAGTCCCATTTATTTTGGGGCGTCCATTTTTAGCCACAGGTCGAGCTATTACTGATGTCTGCGAAGGGAAGATGACAATGAGAGCAGGAGATCAAGTGGAGGTATTCAATGTTTATAGAGCACTGAAGCTGCCAACCCATTATGAAGAGATATCTATGATCTCTGTGGTAGAGAATGATGCTACATCAATAATAACTTATATGAACTCTTCAGATCCTATTGAACAAGTATTGATTGGGGAGATAGAGAATAGTGAAGATGACAGAATATAAGAAATAGAGCAAGTGCTGAATGTGTCCTGCAGTTATGTATATGGGTTTATAAAATTTGAAGAGTTAGACAGATCTGTGACACCAACAATTCCCAGGCCATCTATTGAAGAACCGTCGAAGTTAGAACTGAAGCCACTTCCAGCCCATCTGCGATATGCTTATTTGGGGAATGTCGAGACTCTGCCTGTAATTATTTTATCTACGTTGACCAGCACCCAAGAAGAAAAATTGCTTAGAGTCCTCCGCGAGAATAAAAAGGCCATTGGGTGGACTATCGCTGACATCAAGGGTATTAGTCCATCGTTTTGCATGCACAAAATTTTTCTAGAGGATGGACACTAGCCTAGTGTGGAGAATCAAAGGAATTAAATCCCATCATGAAGGAGGTAGTGAAAAAGGAAGTAATCAAGTTGCTTGATGCCGATATCATTTTTCCCATTTCCTATAGCAACTGGGTGAGCCCGATTTAATGTGTGCCCAAAAAAGGGAGGGATGACTGTGATTGAGAATGAAAAGAATGAGTTAATCCCCACTCGTACTATTACGGGATGGAGAGTTTGCATTGATTATAGAAGACTAAATAAGGCAACTCGCAAAGATCACCTTCCACTTTCATTCCTTGATCAAATGCTAGACAGCTTGGCCGGACATGAATATTATTGCTTTCTTGATGGCTATTCAGGATACAATCAAATTGTCATATACCCAGAGGACCAAGAAAAGACTACATTCACTTTTCCTTATGGCACTTACGCCTTTAAGCGAATGCCGTTTGGACTTTGTAACGCACCAGCCATGTTTCATAGATGCATGATGGCTATTTTCACCGACATGGTGGAAACATTTGTGGAGGTGTTCATGGATGACTTTTCAGTTTTTGGGTCTTCTAATGATGATTGCTTGAAGAATCTAAGCAAGGTACTTACCCGCTGTGAAGAAACGAATTTGATACTCAATTGAGAAAAATGTCATTTTATGGTACAAGAAGGCATTGTGTTGGGGCATAAAGTGTCTAGAAATGGT
This sequence comes from Nicotiana noctiflora, assembly GCA_032618575.1. Classification (NCBI taxonomy): domain Eukaryota; kingdom Viridiplantae; phylum Streptophyta; class Magnoliopsida; order Solanales; family Solanaceae; genus Nicotiana; species Nicotiana noctiflora. The sequence continues at coordinate 76,928 of JASVEL010010494.1, read as the reverse complement.
ATTGAAGTTGATAAAGCAAAGGTAGAGGTGGTTGAAAATCTACCTCCACCTATTTCAGTAAAGGGTGTCCAGAGTTTCTTAGGGCACGCGGGTTTCTATCGGCGCTTTATAAAAGATTTTTCAAAAATTGCCACCAATATGCAAGCTGCTTGAAAACGATGTGAGTTTCAAATTTGATGATGCTTGCCTGAAGGCATTTGAAGAACTTAAAAAGAGGTTGGTGAAAACTCCTATTATTGTATCACCTGATTGGTCTTTACCATTTGAACTTATGTGTGATGCGAGTGATCTTGTTATTGGGGAAGTACTGGGTCAAAGGAAGAACAAAGTGTTTTATTCCATATACTATGCGAGTAAAACTCTTAATGATGCACAGCTGAATTACACCACCACTGAGAAGGAATTGTTAGCTGTGGTATGGGCTTTTGAGAAATTTCGATCATACTTGGTGGGAACGAAAGTCATAGTTCTTACTGATCATGCAGCAATTCGGTATTTGTTCACAAAGAAGGAGTCTAAGGCCAGATTGATGTGCTGGGTTTTGTTGTTGCAGGAATTTGATGTAGAGATACGAGATCGGAAGGGGACAGAAAACCAAGTAGCTGACCACTTATCAAGGTTGGAGAATCATGAACATGTGGGAGAGGGTGACCAAATTAAAGTGGTGTTTCCAGATGAGCAACTCTTTTTCATAAACCAAAACACTTCCCCATGGTACGCAGATTATGTGAATTACCTTGTGAGTGGGATCCTTCCTCCTGAAATGAAATCTGATGCAAGAAAGAGGTTTTAACATGATGTGAATTTCTACTACTGGATGAACCTTATTTGTAAAGGCAATGTGCTAATTAGTTGATGAGGAGATGCATTCCCGACAATGAGATAGAATTGGTGTTATATGATTGTCATGCATCACCTTATGGAGGACATCATGGAGGGGATAGAACAACTGCAAAGGTGCTACAATCCGGTCTCTTTTCGCCGACTTTATTCAAAGATGCCCATGCATTTGTAAAGCAGTGTGATAAATGCCAAAGAACCGGAACCATCACCAGAAGGCATGATATGCCTTTAAATAACATTCTAGAAGTTGAGCTTTTTGATGTATGGGGGATAGATTTTACGGGGCCATTTCCACTATCCAGGGGGAGTAATTACATTCTGTTAGATGTTGATTATGTGTTAAAATAGGCTGAAGCAGTTGCTTTACCAACGAATGATGCCATGGTAGTAGCTGCGTTTGTGAAGAGGAACATATTTTCAAGATTTAGGACTCCACGTGCTTTAATCAGTGATGAAGGGACTCACTTCTGCAATGGATTGCTCAACAAACTCCTAGCTAAATATGGAGTTCATCACAAGTTTGCCACAGCTTATCACCCACAAACAAGTGGGCAAGCTGAAGTATCAAATAGAGAAATCAAGCAAATACTGGAGAAGACGATGAATGTGAATCGCAAGGACTGCGCAGCGAAGTTAGATGATGCTCTGTGGGCATACAGAACTGCTTACAAGACACTAATTGGAGCATCCCCTTACAACCTGGTTTATGGGAAGGCATGCAATTTATCAGTTGGGCTTGAACACAAAGCATACTGGGCAATCAAGAACTGAATATGGACCTCGAAGCTGCAGGTGAGAAAAGATTGTTACAGTTGAATGAGCTAGATGAGTTCAGGCTGCACTCTTATGAAAACGCCAAGCTATACAAGGAAAATACAAAAATATGGCATGACAAACATATATAGTCGCGTCACTTTGAGCCAGGCCAACAGGTATTACTCTTCAACTCCAAACTGCGACTGTTCCCTGGAAAGCTGAAGTCGAGATGGTCATGTCCATTTGAAGTAGTGAGAGTTAATCCATATGGTGCAGTTGAGCTGAAAACCTTAAACGGTGAAAGAACATTCTTGGTGAATGGCCATAAAATCAAGCATTATTGGGGAGGTGTGATAAGCCGTGAAAAGACCAAAGTTGTGCTCGCTAATGAATAAGCGAGATTCTGAGTCGTGCCGCGACAGTAAATCAGGCATTGTATGGGAGGCAACGCACAAGTGTAGAGTGAGAATAATATGTTACTAAATTAGTATATATATATATATACAAAAGAAAAAAACAAAAACCCCATTAGTGCGGCCGCGCTACTGCCCGCGCTAATGAGGTTATAATCTGCCTCAAGTCGCGCTAGTTTAGCACGGGCGCGCTAATGCCCGCGCTAGTCCAGGTAATGTTTCGCATTTTTTGTGTATAATTTTAAGTCTATATACTTACCCCAACCCCCAAAAACATGAAAACCACCCCAATCTCTCAAATTCTTAACCCTAACGCCTTTCCCCCTCTTTTTCACTTAAATTCTTTCTCTCAAACTCTCTAACTCTTCACCAATTCCAAATTCCCCAAGACCTTCTTCACTAAGGTATGTTTTTGTCTATTGTTTTCTTTGTTGTTTCTAAGTTTGAATTTTTTTATTTCGTTATGTAATTTTGTTTTTGTAAATAGAAGGGTTTTCTCTTACTTTTTAGATTAAATTTCGTTTTTGTGACTTATGTTAGAATTAATCTTGTGATTATCGTCATTATGTACATGTTTTCTTTAATTTCTTGTTCATATGAAGATTTGAATATAAACATTTCAGCCCTATTTTAGTTTTAATATTAGATGTCAATAATTATAGAATAAAACGACCCATTTTCTTCTAATTTGGGCTGAAAATAATTGTAATGTTATATATTTGGTAAGGTAGTATAGTTGATTGGTTGTTGTGGATGAAAACATTGTAGTAGAATGTCGTGTTAAGGCTTAATATCAAACATGCTCACAACGTGTTTGATAAAATGTTTCTATGAAGGTAGTGTTGTGATCAATTCCATGATGAAGTCTAAGTAGTCCGGATTGATCATCCGAGTGAATAATCTTAACCTTCACTTATTCGCAGGTACCATGGCTCCCCGTAAGCACCCCGCAACAAGTTCCTCATCCCGACGCCCTGCCACAATAAATGTTGGGGGAAGGCCACGCAAATCTGTCGATACCAGGCCATTTAATAGCCAGAAATTTGTATCTGGAAAGGCAGAGGACATATTTCACAAGAAAGAAGCCAAAAGCATAATACCAGAACAAGCAATGGATGCAAACGCTTTGGCAAATTACTGCCCCAACATACCATATGAATTAAGGAGGCAGGGACTCGATATATTCCTTGAAGAGCCAATAATAGCAAATGTGATTCTTGTGCAGGAATTTTATGCAAACCTCTCGGATCATGATGATTACAATGTTACGGTGCGCAGACGGTTAGTCAATGCATCCGTAGAGGCAATTAGGGCAGCATACAGGCAACCACCAAGGGACAAGAGGTACTTAGAATCATGTCACACAAACAACAGCAAATATACTCCATGGTCAACATTCACTGATATCATTTGTCGACCGGAGGATCAAATACAATGGTATAAATATGGAAGCAAGTTCCATGCCAATGCCCTTAAGTTCGAAGCCAAGTGTTGGTTGTACTTCATCAACAGTCACTTCTTAGCATCCACGAATCTGACGGAGGTAAACAGGCCTCGGGCATGCTTGATTTGGTGCCTCATGAATAGGGGATAGTTTGATGAGCCAGCATTGTTACACAATGAGATGTTCCAAAGAGTTCGCGTTCAAAGGTATGGGATGTATTATCCATCCCTGGTAACACTCTTGTGTCTGCAAGTCAATGTGCCAAACAATCTTGACATTGATGGTCGACTGAGAGCAGTGAATCCATTCATGACTGAACGGGTCACCACAGGAAAAGATGTCGTTCATGCAGCGGATTTAGTTGGTGATGATTCTGATGATAGCGATGATAAGGAGGAGGAAACCCAACAAGCTAAAGATACTGATGCAGAGATGAGGGAGGAAGCTCAGCCAGTTCAACCACAGGCTTCAGATGATGTTAGCCCGTCTAGGGCCAATCGAGGACAAAGACTTGATTGCTTGGAGCAAGAAATAGAAGAAATAAAAACATCAGTGCAAGGTCTGGCAGGGAGTGTTGAGCAGATCCAGACTCAACAAAATAAATCAGAAAAGCGGATAATGGGCTGACTTCGTGCTTTGGGTCGGGCATGTAGTGTGGACGCAAATTCTGTCTCCGACCAAGATTGAGTCTTCGGGGAAGTATCTTTGCCTAATCTTTTGCTTTCAATGGAAGACATGGGGACATGTTTTCATTTCTAAGTGTGGGGTGGAGGAACCCCTTCTCAATATATCTATAAATGTTTTTGCCTTGTTTAGTATTGTGATGACCCGGCCCGTCATCATGTGAGTTATCACCCTGTTACCCCCGTTATATGCTTGTTGATGTTGTAATATGCATGTTGGGTGAGTTTGAGTCAATCCGGGTTGAGTTTGATTGAAATTGAGACAGAAAGTCTCTTAGAAGAAGGAATAGTTGGGAAAAGTCAACTGGACGTTGACTATTTAGTTAGAGGACTCGGAATCAGATTCGGATGATTCGGTTAGTTCCGGGAGGTGATTTGTGACTTAGGGGAACAATCGGAATTGAATTTGGAGGTCCAGTGTAGAAATAGGCTTGAATTGGCTAAGGTTGAATTTTGGCAAAATCCGGACGGTAGGTGAGATTTTGATCCGGGAGTCGGAATGGAATTCTGACAGTTGCAGTAGCTCCGTTAGGTGATTTTGGACGTGCCTGCAAAATTTCAGGTCATTCGGAGGTCGTTTGGTGGGGTTTTTGATCGAATAAGAATTTTGAAAGTTATAGTTAAACTTAAGCTTGAATTTGCTGAAAACGGACGATTTTGATGTTAACTATAGTGATTTAATGATTCGAGAAAGTTGGAATGAGGTAATAGATCATGTCTGTATATTTGGTTGAGGTCTCGAGGGTCTCGGGTGTGTTTCGGATGTCCAACGGGTCATTTTTGGAAGATTTTTGCAGTTTTGAGCGTAAATGTAATGATCCAAAGGCCTATTTTTAGTTCTAGAGATCCAAATTTAACTTCGAGACTTTGAGAATTTAAATCATGAATTATAGGACTGATCTGGAAATTTTGGTTTAATTTCATCAAGTCGCGATTGGGTTTTTGACACGATATGTGAGTTAATTGTTTAACGAGCGAAATTGGTATTGAGCTAAGCAAATGAGCTCCAAATTCAGTTTTGTTTGAACTACTAGATCCGTATCAAAATTACGGAGCCAAAGGAAAAAGAATCGTCTAATTTCGAGTTCGTATGATGGATGTAGAGCTATTTTAGTAAAAAATGACTGTGCTGCAATTTCGAGTTCGTATGATGAATCGTCTAATTTCGAGTTCGTACCCCGTGAATAGTACTCGTGAATAGTACCCCGTGAATAGTACCCCCGTGCAATAGTACTCGTGAATAGTACCCCGTGAATAGTACCCGTGAACAGTACCTTGTGAACAGTACACGGGTGAACAGTAACACGGGTGAACAGTATTTTGTTATAAAAAAATCTGGACAGAATTTTCATCCGCGGCTCATTAATTGAAAACCTCCATTGTTGAGTCTTGGAGAGCAAAAGTGAAGGGAAATTGCTGGGATTGCACCGGGTTATCATTGGATGTAAGTTTTATGGTTAATATATGTGTTTTATCTTAGAATCTTTCTTTATTTCACTGAAATTGGATCAAATTGTGGGGAAATTTAGCCTAGGCCAGGGCTTTGGTAAAATACCGATTTGAGCGGACAAATGGAGTCCGAATTTGGTAAATTTTATATGCCTAGACTCGTATTGAGACGAGGGTTCCGAATATGTAACTTTTATAATTTTTCGAGAAGCGTACCAAAAGTCGGGTTTTGACAACTTTGTGGGTTTTGACGCAATTTGGGTTATTTCGAATGGGTTACGTGAATTTAGCATATATTGATGTATTATCATTGATTTTGAACAGATTTGGCAACCGAGGAGATTGATTTGCGAGGCAAGCGCAAGGCGGACCGAGGCTTCTACCGGTTCGAGGTGAGTGGTAGTAATAAACAATGTACTGAGGGTTTGAAATCCCGTACTAGCACTTCACAGTGCTATATTGAGATGAGACACGCATTCTCTGACGGGCGTAGTGACATTGTGATTGAGGGTTCGGACTTGGTCCTTCCCGGCTAATAGAATACTGTGTTGTATGACTGTTAATGAGATTATAACTGTACAATTGGGCTAATAGCCATGTTTGGGGCCTTGTGCCGATCTGTAGAGCATTAGGGAACCTATAGAGCTAGGTGACCCTTATATCGTGTTGGAAACATACACTCAGCCGTAGCTCTAGCTGTATAGCATAATATGAGCTTGTATTAGATTTGTACATTGAGAGAGATTATCTAGGGTGGAATTCCCTGTTCTAACTGAGTGGGCCTGAAAGGCCAAGTCTATACCGATTGAGATGAGATAGGGTCAAGGACCCACTATGAGATGTTATATTGGGCCTGAAAGGCCAAGTCTATATTGAGTGAGACAGGGTCAAGGACCCACTGTGATATATTATATTGGGCCTGAGAGGCCAAGTATATACTGACTGGAATAGGGTCGAGGACCCATTATGAGGTATTATATATATATACCTATATTGGATCGGGCTGCACGCCGCAGCAGTATATATATTGGATCGGACTGCACGCCGCAATAATATACATGTAATATACGTGTGGGACGGACTGCACGCCGCAGTATTATTGCGCTTGGGCTGTAGGAGCCCCTTCGGTGTCTGAGTCAGCACACATTCTCAGTGAGCACTGGTGTATATTATGGGATCGGGCTGTACGCCGCAGTAGTATAGAGATATATACACATATATATTGGATCGGACTGCACGCCGCAATAATATTTGCGTGGATCGTGCTGCACGCCGCAGTATTATAGTGCTTGGGACTAGGGAGCCCCTCCGAAGTCTGTATACAACCCCAGTGAGCGCCGTCGACGTTAAATGGAGCGGGCTGCGCGCCGTAGCGGTATATGTATTGGAGCGGGCTGCGCGCCGCAGCGGTATATGTATTGGAGCGGGCTGCGCGCCGCAGCATTATACTTATTCATATTCATATATATACTGAAATATTTATATGTTATAGACAGATGTATATGTCTCCATATATTGTAATGGCTGTATACCGTAGTGGTACGAGCAAGGATGTGGTCAGTGTGGGACCTAGATGAGATAGATGTGGACTGGAGATCAGGGTACTCATTATGGTGATGACTAACCTGTGGGGGTTGCCTTAGAACTGTTTAGTGATAGTACAAGAGTTCTTATTTTCAGTTATTGTTTATTATTGTTACTCACTGAGTTGAAATATACTCACCCCATTCCCCTGCACTTTTTGTGCAGATATACAGGTTCAGGAGGGCAGTTGAGCTATCGCAACTGCTTTATTATCCCCATTCTGTGGAGACTTCGAGGTAGTTGCCGACGTCCACAATACCTGACCTCTTTCTTTTTATCATTTTGTTGTCTCCATTCTGGTTAGACTTGATTGTGTAGTAGATCTCATTTGTAGAGGCTCGGACTTGTGACACCGCGATTTGGTTGGGACTGTGTTCTTGTATTTCATTTCTACACTTCTTGATTTGTTATGAAAACAGGCTAATCTCGCCGATTAATTAGTATTAATTATACTTGGCTGGTAATTGGATAAGATGGTCGGGCTTGCCTAGCAATGTGTTGGGCGCCATCACGACCGGGGTTTGGGGTCGTGACAAGTTGGTATCAGAGCCTAGGTTAACAGGTCATGCGAGTCATGAGCCGGTTGGTAGAGTCTCGTGGATCGGTACGGGGACGCCTGTACTTATCCTCGGGAGGCTGCAAACCTTTAGGAAAGTTTCAAATTCTTGGAATTCTCATCGTGCGTGTTTTATTCAGCTTGAGATGTAATTCTTGAAATTCCTCCTGCACATTGATGCGCGCGCTCGAGTGCTTAGTGATAAATTTGCCTTGATGGCTTATGATTTCTCGATTAAGGGGCGAGATGTAATCTCCGTAAGTTTTATGTTGGGCCGGTCTGAAGGACTTGAGGCCGAATCTTTGCATATGGCTTGAGCACCGAGGTGTTAATTTTACGAGCTGGTATTATGAACTTATATGTTTAGTATTGTCCCTGATTGTGGGAATGGCGGCTAGATAGCTATGTAATGAGTATGTTGGTACTGTGTAATGTCTATGGCAATGAAAGGTATACAGAAATATTAAGGAAAGAAAATGTTCTTACTTGGTGGAATAGCCCAGATAATGGAGGGTTGAAATGTATTTTCTATGTGTTATGATTCAAATAGGTGAAACGCATGTCCACGTATCAATTTTGATAATATAATACAGGTGGTATTGAGATTAATATTGTTGATATACATTGTGATGCTTTGTCAATTTGTGGACGTGTCGTTAGCATGATTTTGGTGGTTCTCTGGCAGGTGGATAGGCCCAATTACAAAGGAAACTCTGCCGAAATTTTTGAAAATTTTGGGACTTAAAAAAGAAGAAGATGTTGTCGCCTAAGGAATGGGCTTAGCTGTTGCGTGTGAATGAATACGAGAATTGCAAAAGAGTTAAGATTTCCGATGATTCGAGTCTCCGCCAAAGTTTGTAAATAGCTCGAGTTTAATCTCACTGTAACATTAGAGCATCAATTGAGTAAGAATGCTATGAGTAGCTAAAAGTGCTTTGATGTATGGCTCCGAGCCAAGTTGGGGAGGTTGTTATTGACTAACTGATTGCACTATTGTGTGCTATGATGGTTCTGTCCCCAAGCATGTTGGGAAAAATTCCGACGAAGGTTATGGTGCTTCGTAGATGTGAGAAAATACTAGGAGGTTTTGAGTGGCTATTGCTAAAGAATGTTTGATGTATAGAAAAGAAAGATAGTTAATTGTATCCGTATGTAATCATGTTCTGCGGTGTCAGAGTTCTATTAAGGCCCGAGTGGTTCTGTTTAATAAGGGAGTTGAATTATAACTGGTTAAGGGTGAATGACGCCCGAGAATAGCCTTGCGGTGTCCAAGATTTACGCTTGCAACAGTCAGGTGCCTTAAGACTGTGTACGTGGCTAAAAACCGTGGTTTCGTTAGAAGAAATCAAGACTTTTGTTATGTTATGGGGATGATGAGATTCTTTGTATCCGTATAGAAAGGTAATGATAACAAATTCAAATGGCATGAAGTTCTTCAAAACAAAGTATTGTAGAATGTGGTATTTATGGGAAACAATTGAGAGAGTATTCAGTGGCCTATGGGTCTTAAACCGTATGGTCTTATGTACGAGTCTTGTGTGGTAACATGGGTTGAGGCATTGTGGTGCTGCAGTAAAGACTAGTATTAAATTAAAGATGAATCAGAAAGGAAATTATGTAAATGGATCAACTTGTTAATAAACCGAAACGGTATGATAAGGAATACGATTAATTCCTGGTATATGTTTGAAGTAATGAGTCTCGCCGATATTGTGCAATAAAGCTTTTGAGTATTGGCAGTTGTGTAACTCGGTATGGGTATAAGGACTCGGTCCTGGCAATTTAACTTATGCAATGTAATTGGGAGAAAGGGTTTGTGATGTGTTTTACCATGGTTTGAAAATGAGTGTATTTCCTGTTGGTATGTAAAGCTTGGAATGTGTAATGAGTTTTCTCTATATGGGATCATGAAAGTCCTTGACTAGTTGAGTGCGCCGATGTTTGCGGCGTAGGGAAAGGGATATGAATTTTCCCTGTTGTTTTAGTGTGGTATGGTATATGCGATGTGTTATGGAAAGTTGATAACGGCATGTTCAAGGTTTTGAGATCAATTCATTATATGGGAAGTCATTAAAACCCTCAAGCAGCGTGGGCAGCTTGCAGATAATCTGAGAATCAATCTTCCTGGTGATTTAGGAGAGTGGTACTGCTATGCTAGTATTTCGGCAGAGTCTATGGAAAAAAGGGGCAGGTAAAATAAATTGATAATATCTAGCGGTATGGTGGTATTCTCCCGTTGGATCGACTGTAATAATTGAGTCGTTGATGATATAGTGAAATTTATTAATGGCTTTCGTGGTATGAATGGACGCTTGAGGTGCGTTATGTAATCATATAGTGAAGTACGGAATCAGGCATAGTGATTACTGTGTTATGTATGTGTTGGAGACTAGAAGTTCTCGTAACCCGCCTACGCAGCGGTGGTATATCGTGTGTATCGGCACAGTGTAGCGGTTATCGGAAATCGGAAGCCCTAGTGGCTATCTCGTCACTTGATATGACGAATTTGAATAATGATATATGATTGCAGGCTGGTTGTCATAAGTCAGACTGTCTAGACTAATGTGATATGGACTATGTCAGAAACATGTCGCAAACTGCATGGCAGAGCGCATCAGATCATGCTCCAGTAGGGTGGATGTACCCTAGAGCCGGCGGACGGTTGGTAGGTATTGCTTTGCCAGTTGGGCCTTCGTGGCGGATGTCAGTGTAGAGGTATCTACCATTGATTCAATTTCGGTATTGAGGAACTTTGTCGGATGAGTTTCATGTGACCGAGCTCGAGGCTATATATACATGTTTGTTGCAATGAGCAACTTGAGTCGATGTGCATTCCCTTTTGCTAGATTTATGCGTGGATCGGGTGGCACGCCGCCACATGTATAGTATCTGGATCGGGTGGCACGCCGCCACATGTATGGTATCTGGATCGGGTGGCACGCCGCCACAGGATGCTATTGGAACGGGTTGCGCGCCGCAACAATGTGATGTAGGAAATATAGCTTCCTATATGTACCTTGTATACAATACTTCCTCTCTTCTGAGGAATAGTCCGTATTGGGTATCGCTCGGGGAATAGCACATCGGTTGTCTCCATTCAGGATTCGATAGCATATACTAAATGTATCATCGCGTGTGATTGATTGCTTGAGTTCAGACCTAAATATGTGTGTGGCTGACCGTTTTGAGCATTGCGACTTGAGGTGCTCCATGAGTAATAGTGTTTGGATAGAATCATGAGTTGTGGCAAGGGCACGTGATGTTATGACCTTTCGAGGAGAATTCAGGTACTCTAATTCTATGATGTGAGACGAGAATCTCAGTTATGTGTTGTGATAGTATGGAAGAATTTGAATTATGGCTCTTTGTGCGAATCAGTTGTCATGATTCAAGTGTGTTCAGATCGTTCTTATTGGAGCCTGTGTTGTGCTCGTTGTGGCCTAGGCCGATGCTGAGGTGTCATGTTACCAGTGTGGTGTATTATAACCGAAATGATCATTCAAGTCATTAATGAGAGCAAGGATATATGATTTCAGCTCGTTAGAAAGGTAATATCGAGGTTTGGCTCCAAAACTTATTATGGTATCAGTTTTAAAAGGGAAATAGATTCACGAATGGTTGACCCGAGAGATGGGTTCGGTATATCGCGTGCTTCAGTTGCCGTGGGTAGGATATGAAGGTGTTGGAATAAGACTCTATCTAATGAGAAAGGTTCTTTCTGCTAGTATTTGGTTATTGTGGCCAGTTGTCGTGATTAGAGACTATCGTATCGAGTGATCGAGTTGTTTGATACATCATGTGATCTCACCCGGAGTGGTGAGTTGGCTATTATAGTTGGATCGTGTGTACTCTGAGTATAGATGTGGGATTCAGATTGGTATATGATTTCGGAAAGTGCGATGTGGTTTATGGTTCAGTTAGACTGTGGAAATTCAGCTATACTATGTTATCGGACTTATGAAAGATAGGGTGAAGTGGTATCGCCCCGAATATATGCTTGGTAAGGTCATTCGGCTATTGGGTCACTTCCAATAGACCTCTTGGTCCGCTCGAGGACGAGCGTTTGCTTAAGTTGGGGAGAATGTGATGACCCGGCCCGTCATCATGTGAGTTATCACCCTGTTACCCCCGTTATATGCTTGTTGATGTTGTAATATGCATGTTGGGTGAGTTTGAGTCAATCCGGGTTGAGTTTGATTGAAATTGAGACAGAAAGTCTCTTAGAAGAAGGAATAGTTGGGAAAAGTCAACTGGATGTTGACTATTTAGTTAGAGGACTCGGAATCAGATTCGGATGATTCGGTTAGTTCCGGGAGGTGATTTGTGACTTAGGGGAACAATCGGAATTGAATTTGGAGGTCCGGTGTAGAAATAGGCTTGAATTGGCTAAGGTTGAATTTTGGCGAAATCCGGACGGTAGGTGAGATTTTGATCCGGGAGTTGGAATGGAATTCCGACAGTTGCAGTAGCTCCGTTAGGTGATTTTGGACGTGCCTGCAAAATTTCAGGTCATTCGGAGGTCGTTTGGTCGGGTTTTTGATCGAATAATAATTTTGAAAGTTATAGTTAAACTTAAGCTTGAATTTGCTGAAAACGGACGATTTAGATTTTAACTATAGTGATTTAATGATTCCAGAAAGTTGGAATGAGGTAATAGATCATGTCTGTATATTTGGTTGAGGTCTCGGGGTCTCGGGTGTGTTTCGGATGTCCAACGGGTCATTTTTGGAAGATTTTTGCAGTTTTGAGCGTAAATGTAATGATCCAAAGGTCTATTTTTAGTTCTAGAGATCCAAATTTAACTTCGAGACTTCGAGAATTTAAATCATGAATTATAGGACTGATCTGGAAATTTTGGTTTAATTTCATCAAGTCGCGATTGGGTTTTTGACACGATATGTGAGTTAATTGTTTAACGAGCGAAATTGGTATTGAACTAAGCAAATGAGCTCCAAATTCAGTTTTGTTTGAACTACTAGATCCGTATCAAAATTACGGAGCAAAAGGAAAATGAATCGTCTAATTTCGAGTTCGTATGATGGATTTAGAGCCATTTTAGTAAAAAATGACTGTGCTGCAATTTAGATAAAAAGCTGCTGCAATGAACAGTACTCGTGAATAGTACCCCGTGAATAGTACTCGTGAATAGTACCCCGTGAATAGTACCGTGAACAGTACCTTGTGAACAGTAACACGGGTGAACAGTATTTTGTTATAAAAAAATCTGGAAAGAATTTTCATCTGCGGCTCATTAATTGAAAACCTCCATTGTTGAGTCTTGGAGAGCAAAAGTGAAGGGAAATTGCTGGGATTTCACCGGGTTATTATTGGATGTAAGTTTTATGGTTAATATATGTGTTTTTATCTTAGAATCTTTCTTTATTTCACTGAAATTGGATCAAATTGTGGGGAAATTTAGCCTAGGCCAGGGCTTTGGTAAAATACCGATTTGAGCGGACAAATGGAGTCCGAATTTGGTAAATTTTATATGCCTAGACTCGTATTGAGACGAGGGTTCCGAATATGTAACTTTTATAATTTTTCGAGAAGCGTACCAAAAGTCGGGTTTTGACAACTTTGTGGGTTTTGATGCAATTTGGGTTATTTCGAATGGGTTACGTGAATTTAGCATATATTGATGTATTATCATTGATCTTGAGCAGATTTGGCAACCGAGGAGATTGATTTGCGAGGCAAGCGCAAGGCGGACCGAGGCTTCTACCGGTTTGAGGTGAGTGGTAGTAGTAAACAATGTACTGAGGGTTTGAAACCCCGTACTAGCACTTCACAGTGCTATATTGAGATGAGACACGCATTCTCTGACGGGCGTAGTGACATTGTGATTGAGGGTTCGAACTTGGTCCTTCCCGGCTAATAGAATACTGTGTTGTATGACTGTTAATGAGATTATAACTGTACAATTAGGATAATAGCCATGTTTGGGGCCTTGTGCCGATCTGTAGAGAATTAGGGAACCTATAGAGCTAGGTGACCCTTATATCGTGTTGGAAACATACACTCAGCCGTAGCTCTAGTTGTATAGCATAATATGAGCTTGTATTAGATTTGTACATTGAGAGAGATTATCTAGGGTGGAATTCCCTGTTCTAACTGAGTGGGCCTGAAAGGCCAAGTCTATACCGATTGAGATGAGATAGGGTCAAGGACCCACTATGAGATGTTATATTGGGCCCGAAAGGCCAAGTCTATATTGAATGAGGCAGGGTCAAGGACCCATTGTGATATATATTATATTGGACCTGAGAGGCCAAGTACATACTGACTGGGATAGGGTCGAGGACCCATTATGAGGTATTATATATATATATATACCTATATTGGATCAGGCTGCACGCCGCAACAGTATATATATTTGATCGGACTGCACGCCGCAATAATATACATGTAATATACATGTGGGACGGACTGCACGCCGCGGTATTATTGCGCTTGGGCTGTAGGAGCCCCTTCGGAGTCTGAGTCTGCACACATTCTCAGTAAGCACTGGTGTATATTATGGGATCGGGCTGCACGCCGCAGCAGTATAGAGATATATACATATATATATTGGATCGGATTGCACGCCGCAGTAATATTTGTGTGGATCGTGCTGCACGCCGCAGTATTATAGTGCTTGGGCCTAGGGAGCCCCTTCGAAGTCCGTATACACCCCCAGTGAGCACCGTCGACGTTAAATGGAGCGGGCTGCGCGCCGCAGCGGTATATGTATTGGAGCGGGCTGCGCGCCGCAGCGGTATATGTATTGGAGCGGGCTGCGCGCCGCAGCATTATACTTATTCATATTCATATATATACTGAAATATTTATATGTTATAGACGGATGTATATGTCTCCATATATTGAGATGGCTGTATACCGTAGTGGTACGAGCGAGGATGTGGTCAGTGTGGGACCTAGATGAGATAGATGTGAATTGGAGATCAGGGTACTCATTATGGTGATGACTAACCTGTGAGGGTTGCCTTAGAACTGTTTAGTGATAGTACAGGAGTTCTTATTTTCAGTTATTTTTTATTATTGTTACTCACTGAGTTGAAATATACTTACCCCACTCCCCTGCACTTTTTGTGCAGATATACAGGTTCAGGAGGGCAGTTGAGCTATCGCAACTGCTTTATTATCCCCATTCTGTGGAGACTTCGAGGTAGCTGCCGACGTCCACAGTACCTGACCTCTTTCTTTTTATCATTTTGTTATCTCCATTCTGGTTAGACTTGATTCTGTGGTAGATCTCATTTGTAGAGGCTCAGACTTGTGACACCACGATTTGGTTGGGACTGTGTTCTTGTATTTCATTTCTACACTTCTTGATTTGTTATGAAAACAGGGCTAATCACGCCGATTAATTAGTATTAATTATACTTGGCTGGTAAATGGATAAGATGGTCGGGCTTGCCTAGCAATGTGTTGGGCGCCATCACGACCGGGGTTTGGGGTCGTGACAAGTATTGTGGATTATTTTGGCTTGTTTAATATTGTCGAATATTATGGGTTGTTAGAATATTAGTATTGTTTTGAAGTATGACTGTTTAGGTAGATAATGTTTAAATGTTTAAGTTTAATGTTTTGGTGTTTTAATATTGTTCAAATTAGTATTGTTGTAAATATATGTTTGTGTCATATGGAGTAGATAGTGTCAATTATTATTTTTTATCACGTAGTGTAACAAATCCCCCTTGGTTTTTCTTTAAGCCACAGTACATTTTCAAGGGTTTATTTTGAACCGGGCATAGGTAGTTTTTAATTTGTGTTTTAATTTTATTTTGTATATTAAAATAAATAATACTACAAGCTAAGATAAAAGAAACCACGATGTTGACACACCTGAACTCCTATAAAATCTAGAGGTGTGACAATTAGTCCTATTTGTTGAATCTCACAGAAAGTGCTTTAATTTGCAAAATTATTGCTGAATTGCTACTCATAATGGAGTATCTTGATTAGCTAATCTAAATAAGTCATATGCTATGAGTGGTGAAAATTGTACAGTCCGTGTATTGTATTTGTGTCTAGAACTTGCCATGTATGTGATTTAAAGCGAAATACAAGGTGACGCTCGACTTTAAAAAAGGATCTTAGGCTCTCTTTGATTGTGTATTTAGCGTTTGAAGCTTAATTGCTTATCACAAATAGAAATTATCCCTAGTTAACCCTATTGAGCTTTTAGACTTTTTGTTAGAAACCACATTAGAAGCTTACACCTTTTGTTCTTCATTGAACCTGCTTTGAACCTTTTTCTTCTTAAACGCACTTTTATCATGAAAAGAATACTACAAGAATTGAGAAGAAAAGAATTGTGGGGTGTTAACATTGAAAAAAAAATAAGCACTCGTCTTGTAAAGTATACAACACATGCCATAATTGAATAAGTAAATACAATGTGTTTCATTTTGGCTAGTGAGTTTGAAACAATAAAGTGCTTATAAAAGGGAATATTGGGGTGAATTAATGTTTGTCATTATAAAAGCGCTTAAGGAAGATAGTCACTATTCCTAAAACGTATCCTACCTATCCCTTAGCCGCGTTACAACTATGAAAAAGTCCTATTTCATTTTGAGTCGAGCTAGTCTACATTAGTGGAAAATTTACATTACGGGCAAGCTTATGGTACCCATTGCATGCATGTGACTTCTATTGTGAAAGTGCTTTCATTGAGTATACAAGTATACCATTCGAATGTTTGGAATACAGTCCAAATAGTTTTTGAGGGCATGATGGTGAGAGCATATGACTTGTAACATAATGGCATAAATCTTGACCTATGTATTGAGTAAGTGAGGAAGCTAAATTTTGCATGGCATTTGAGATTCAACTTTAAGGTTATGATTGTTCACTGCTAGGTGATATGAATGTACAATGTTCGAGGTGTAAAACTTTAAGGGAATGTTTGAATAAGAAAATATCTTGAAGAATATAGTGGATAGCTCGAAGACTAGCAATAAATTAAGTGTGGGGTGTTGATGATGGGCTAAATTGTGTAATATAGCCTCTATATATATATATATATATATATATATATATATATATATATATATATATATATATATATATATATATATATATATATATATATACACTCTAAATTAAGAAGGATTTACTGACATACGAGTATAATTAATGTTAAAGTTAGCTATAATTGTGATTTTAATGTCTCACAGGAGTTAATTAAGCAATTGAGAGTTTATGGTGGTAATCAAGTGAAAATTTGAGCAAAAAGGATAAAAGATCAAAAACCCCACTAACACGGGCATTAGCGCGGGTAATAGCGCGCCCGCGCTAGTCCAGAAATTCTGGCAGAATGAAACCTCACTATCACACCCCCTTTTACCAAAACTTTCACTTAATCCTCTTAAATTAAAAAAAAATATTTAGTGAAAAGCTTGAAATGGGCTTTCAATTTTGAAAGTGACAAAAATATATATTCAAAAGGATTAACTCAGAGTCGCCACCTGACATTTGATTTCGGTGTGCCAGGTCATCGTTTCAAAATGATTTTTCCTTTAAAACACTTGGACTCCAAACCTAAGCCTACACTAGAGATTCAGGTAAGGGGGTCCATTTGACTCGGAGAGAAGGTGTTAGGCACTTCCCAAGTCCCGTGAAGGTCACGATTGCGTACTCGATCTAATTGGCTTTTAGAATATTCAATTGAGGTAAAAAACACAGAAAAAAGCAAAATAAACACATATGAGGCTCGAGATCGTCCCCCACTTAACAAAAGAGAAATAAAAATAAAATACTACAAGTGCTACTACCGACCTCCAAATACAAGTACTTCAGGGCATACCCCGGATAAAATATATACTAGTCCTTTGGGGCATTCCCCGGATAAATTTAACTAAGGGAAACGACCTCTCGCCTCAAAACCAAGAAAATCCTAAAATTTGCCTACCCAGGTGTGGCCGGCCTAAACATGCTCCTAGCGGACAACGTAACAAAAGCAGAGATAAAACTAAAAATGAAAATTGATTTCATACTCATTCCCTTTTTAACTTTTCATTTATTAGACCGAGCCCGACACTCTAAGCATGGAGACAAATCATTTGCTTGGGCTTCGACCTTTCCCACTCCCACAACCCATAATCCAACGGTTATTGTCACGACCCGGATTTTCCCCAACCATCGGGATCGTGATGGCGCCTACTCGTAGTAGCTAGGCAAGCCACTATATTCATACTATCCTGTTTTTAACATAATTTTAATTAAATAAATGCGGAATATTTTATCGAAATAGAAATAACTAATTACAAGATGAAAATCATACTGAAATCCTCTACCCAAGACGTGGAGTCACCAACTCACGAACTACTACCGAATACTACACATAAAAGTTTGAAAGAAATATAACATAATTCTGTTTGTCTCGGAACAAAGAGACTACAGCTAATAACATAAGTAAAGTGAGAGACGCCGGGCTTGCGGACATCTGCAAGCTACCTTGGTCTCAAATGTGATCAACTCCCACGCAATCTATTTACTGCTGCTGTTCCTGCTCGTAACCTGGACCTGTGCAAAAACGCACAGAAGTGTAGTATCAGCACAACCGACCCCATGTGCTGGTAAGTGCCTGGCCTATCCCGGCAAAGTAGTGACAAGCCTAGGACCAGACACCCACATAAACTTGTGCAGTTCAATATATATGTATACCACAGAATAACAAGAAATAACCAAGTAATAACACAATAAGGAATATCTCAAAGAATTCAACAATTAACAACAATTAATAAGTTCACAAGGAAAACAATATATAATGGAAACACATGTAATATCAAGTCAAGGAATAGCAAACAATTGCACGGCATCACCCTTCGTGCTTTACTCTCATCCTCACCAAATAAGCAAATAAAGTACACGACATCACCCTTCGTGCTTTTACTCTCATCCTCACATCCATAGTACGGCATGATCCATCGTACATGTTTCAATAACAGGGCACGGCATGATCCTTCGTGCATAATCAATAAAACATGGCACGGCATTAACCTTCGTGCATAAATAATAAAACATGGCACGACATTAACCTTCGTGCATAAATAATAAATCAAGGCACGGCATCACCCTTCGTGCATTATCACTCTTCCTCACCCAAATAACAATCACAGTTAAGGGCAAAGAAAGAAACAACAATTCATAAACTGTCCCAACAAGGGCAATCAATAATTATCTTCACAACAAGTCCCGACAAGGGAGAACAATAACAATTCTACAACCTGGCAAAGGTTCAACAATTCATCTGCAAATATATCTCACAATAAGCATTATCAACGACTCACGGTCATACTAGACGCCAGTGTATGGATGCTCGTCACCACAGCCCATACACCACACTCGATCACATAACACATAGCACATAATCCTATTCCCTCAAGCTAGGATAGAACAAACACTTACCTCGAATGTTTATGAACAATTCAATCCGTGGAAACGTTTTTTTCTTTCAAATTTGGCTCCAATCCAATCGTATCTATACACAATTGATTTAATATCATCAATACTACTCAACAAACTAATTCCTAAGACCAAATACAACTTTTACAACATTCTGCTCGGAATAGTGAATTTCGACCCCGGGCCCACATGGTCGGAACTCGGGGTTAGGACCAAAATCCGGTTACCCATCCCCCCGCGAGTTCATGTATATGATTTGTTTCAAAATCGGACCTCAATTCGAGGTCCAATTTCCCAATTTATGAAAAACCCTATATTCTAACAAAAACAAGAAATTCTACCATGAAAAACTTTGATTTCTATTGAAAAACATGTTTAATGATGTTAGGAATTGAAAGAATTAAGTAAAAAGTGACTTACAATTGTTTTGATGAAGAAGGAATCCGTGAAGAATCGCAAATGGGTGTTTTTGTTTTGTAAAAAGTGAAGAAGTGAACTGAAAATCGTGTTTTACAGGTCTCTGTGTTCGCATTTGCGAACATGGGTTCGCAATTGCGAACCCCGACCAATTTATGGAGTTTGAAAAATAAGCTAAGGCTGGGAAGTTCACATTTGCGAAGTTTTGTTCGCATTTGCGAAGCCAAGGCAAATCTGGCGGCTTCACATTTGCGAACATATGTTCGCATTTGCGAACTAGGCTGCCTCCAGGGACTTTTGCATTTGCGAACGTTTGTTCGCATTTGCGAACAAGGCTGGGCTGAGGGACCTTCGCATTTGCGAAGAATGCTTCGCATTTGCGAAGCATGCCTTTTCACTGGAGGCCTCGCAATTGCGTGGTTTGGTTCGCATTTGCGAACCCAAACGGTCCTGGGCACCCTTCGCATTTGCGACCAAGGGTTCGCATCTGCGAACCCTACCTTGAACTGCCACCTTCGCAATTGCGAGAAATACTTCGCAATTGCGAAGACAACAGCTGGGTGAAAAACCAGCAGTGCAAAATCTCAGAATTTCATCCAACGGCCTATCAAATCTTTACCCGAGCTCCCCGGGCTCTAAACCAAACATGTACACAACATCAAAAACACATTATGAACTTGTTCTTGCGATCACATCGCCAATATCACATCGTTTTCATCAAATCAAGCCTCAAATTCATGATTTTCATACTTTTGGTTTTCAAAACTTTCAAACTTGTAACTCAAGGTCCAAAACATCTCAAACGACATCCGAATGTCACCAAACTTTTCAGAAATCACATATATAATATTTCAGACTTGTACCGGGCGTCGGAACCAAAATACGAGCCCGATACCAAGGTCAATTAATTCATTTCCTTAACAATTACATCAAAAACAATTTCATAGAAGAATTCATAACTTGGGATCTCGGCCTCAGAATTCGACTCCGGATGCATGTCCAAGTCCCATATTTTCCTACGGACCTCTCGGGACCATCCAATCTCGGGTCCGAATCCGTTTACCAAAAATGTTTTCCGAAGTCAACCATATCAATATTAATATCATTTTTATCCAAATTTCTCATAGAATTCATATTTTCTATCACAAAATCTTTCCGGCTACATGCTCGGATTGTGCACGTAAATCGAGGCAACATGGAATGAGGTTTTCAAGGCCTCAGAAGCTCGCAATGATTAATAAAATAAGGGATGACCCTTTGGGTCGTCACAATCTCCACCTCTAAAACAACCGTTCGTCCTCGAACGGACAAAAGAAAGAAGTACCTGAGTCAGGAAACAAGTGTAGGTAGCGGCTCCGCATATCAGACTCGGACTCCCAGGTCGATGCCTCAGGAGGCTGACCTCTCCACTGAACACGCACAGAAGGATAACTCTTCGACCTCAACCGTCGAACCTGCCGGTCTAGAATGGCCACCGGCTCCTCCTCGTAAGATAGATCATTGTCCAATTGGACAGTAGTACTGAAGTCTAACACATGTGTGGGATCGCCGTGGTATCTCCGAAGCATAGATACATGAAGAACTGGATGCACGGCTGATAAGCTAGGCGGCAAAGCTAATCTGTAAGCCACCCCTCCCACTCTGTCTAGAATCTCAAATGGACCTATATACCTAGGGCTGAGCTTGCCCTTCTTCCCGAACCTCATTACGCCCTTCATAGGCGACACTCGGAGCAATACTCGTTCACCAACCATGAAATCTACATCTCGAACCTTACGATCCGCATAAGTCTTCTGCCTGGACTGAGCTGAACGCAATCTCTCCTGAATAGTCTTGACCTTATCCAAGGCCTCCCGAACTAAGTCTGTACCCAACAACCGAGCCTCTCCCGGTTCAAACCATCCAACTGGTGATCGACATCGCCTACCATACAACGCCTCATACGGAGCCATCCGGATGCTAGACTGGTAACTGTTATTGTAGGCGAACTCTGCTAATGGCAGAAACTGGTCCCACGAGCCTCCGAAATCAATAACACAGGCTCAAAGCATGTCCTCTAGAATCTGAATAGTCCTCTCGGACTGGCCATCCGTCTGAGGATGAAATGCTGTACTCAACTGAACCTGGGTGCCTAACTCCTGCTGGACCGCTCTCCGGAACCGCGAGGTAAACTGCGTACCCCGATCAGAGATAATAGATACTGGCACTCCATGGAGACGAACAATCTCCCTAATGTAAACCTCCGCTAACCTCTCCGACGAGTAGGAGACAGATACTGGAATAAAGTGTGCTGACTTGGTCAACCTATCAACAATGACCCAAATAGCATCAAATTTCCTCCGAGTCAAAGGAAGTCCAGTAACGAAGTCCATAGTGATCCGCTCCCATTTCCACTCGGGAATTTCAATCCTCCGGAATACACCACCAGGTCTCTGGTGCTCATATTTCACCTGCTGACAATTTAGACACCGAGCGACATACGCAACGATATCTTTCTTCATTCTGCGCCACCAATAGTGCTGCCGTAAGTCCTGGTACATCTTCGCGGCGCCTGGGTGAATAGAATATCGCGAACTGTGGGCCTCCGCTAAGATTAACTCTCGAATCCCTTCGACATTGGGCACACAAACTCGACCCTGCAATTTCAATACCCCATCATCATCTAGATTACCTGTGTGGCACCTCCCCGCTGTTCTGTATCTCTCAACTCACGCAAATGAGGATCATCAAATTGCCTCTCACGGATACGCTCTAATAAAGAAGAACGAGCGACCGTGTAGTCTAACACCCTGCTAGGCTCAGAAATGTCTAATCTCACGAACCGGTTGGCTACGGCCTGGACATCTAGAGCTATTGGTCTCTGACTGACCGGAATGTGTGCAAGACTACCCATGCTGGGCATACTTTCTACTCAATGCATCGGCCACCACATTGGCCTTACCCGGGTGATATAAGATAGTAACATCATAGTCTTTTAGCAACTCTAACCATCTCCGCTCTCGTAGATTCAACTCCTTTCTGTTTGAACAAGTACCGTAGGCTTTTGTGATCGGTGTACACCTCACATGTCACACCATATAGATAATGCCTCCGGATCTTTAAGGCATGAACCACCGCTGCTAGCTCAAGATCATGAACCGGATAATTCTTCTCATATATTTTCAACTGTCTCGAAGCATAAGCGATAACCTTACCATCCCGCATCAATACCGCTCCAAGCCCCGTACGAGATGCGTCACAATAAACCGTATAAGGCCCGCACCTGTAGGTAGTATCAACACCGGTGCGGTGGTCGAGGATGTCTTGAGCTTCCGAAAGCTCGCGTCACACTCCTCTCGACCACCGGAACCGGACACCCTTCTGGGTCAACCCGGTCATCGGGGCCGCAATAGAAGAAAACCCCTCTACAAATCGACGGTAGTAACCTGCTAATCCCAAGAAACTCCGGATCTCGATCACTGAAGCTGGTCGAGGCCAATTCTGGACTCTGCCTCAATCTTCTTTGGGTCTACCCGAATACCTTCCACCGATACAATGTGACCCAGAAATGCTACCGAACTCAGCTCAGAACTCACATTTAGAAAATTTGGCATATAGTCGGTTATCTTTCAGAGTCTGAAGAACCACTCTGAGGTGCTGCTCGTGCTCTTCCTGGCCGCGGGAGTACACCAGGATGTCATCTATAAAGACTATCACGAACAGATCTAAGTAAGGCCTAAATACCCGATTCATCAACTCCATAAATGCTGCTGGGGCATTGGTCAACCCAAAGGACATGACCAAGAACTCATAATGCCCATATCTAGAGCGAAAGGCTGTCTTAGGAATGTCAGCCGCCCTGATCTTCAGCTGATGGTAGCCTGACCTCAAGTCTATCTTTGAAAATACCTTGGCACCCTGAAGCTGGTCAAATAAATCATCAATTCGCGGAAGTGGATATTTATTCTTGATAGTCACATTGTTTAACTGCCGGTAATCAATACATATCCGCATCGAGCCATCTTTCTTCTTTACAAATAATACAGGTGCTCCCTAGGAGGAAACACTGGGCCTGATAAAGCCCTTCTCAAGAAGGTCTTGCAACTGATCTTTCAACTCTTTTAACTCCGGCGGGGCCATACGATAGGGTGGAATAGAGATGGGCCGAGTGCCCGGTGCCAAATCAATACAGAAATCAATATCCCTGTCGGGTGGCATGCCCGGCAGGTCTGAAGGAAAAACCTCATGAAACTCCCATGCAATAGGGACTGACTCAATGGAAGGAACTTCTGCGCTAGAATCACGAACATAAGCCAGATAAGCTAGACACCCCTTCTCGACCATACGTCGAGCCTTAACATAGGAAATAACAGTGCGAACGGAGTGGCTTGAGGTACCTTTCCACTCTAGTCGGGGTGATTCTGGCAAGGCTAAGGTCACCATCTTAGCATGGCAATCAAGAATAGCATGGTATGGGGACAACCAGTCCATCCCCAATATGACATCAAAATCTACCATAACCAAAAGCAACATATCAACACGGGTCTCAAGACCCCCAAATATAACTACGCACGAACGATGCACCCGGTCGACTACAATGGAGTCACCCACCGGTGTAGCCACGTAAACTGGAATATCCAGAGCATAGCTGGGCACGGCCAAATACGGTGCAAAGTAGGAAGACACATAGGAATATGTAGATCCAGGGTCAAATAATACTGAAGCACCTCTGCCACACACAAGAATAGTACCTGTAATCACGGCATCTGATGCCTCTGCCTCTGGCCTAGCTGGTAAAGCATAGAATCGGGGATCTGCACCTCCCCTTTGAGCTGCGTCTCTAGGACGACCATCAATTGGTTGACCTCTACCTTTGGCCGGACGGTCTCCACCTCTACGGTCTCGACCTCCACCTCTATAATCTCTACCCCCGCCTCTGGCTGGCTTGGCAGGCTGAGGGTCAGCTGGGGCCTGAATCATAGGACGAGGACCTCGCTCCTGAGAGTTGCCCGCTGCTAGAGGGCAATACCTAATAAAATGACCTGGGTCACCACAACCGTAGCAACTCTTAGACTGATAGGGCTGCTGGCCCTGACGACCTGAATGGCCTCCACGAACACTCTTAAGAGGCTGAGCATTAATAGGAAGCTGGTCTGAATAATGCCCCCGAAAACCACGATCGCCTGGTCCACCCTATGAAGCCTGAAGGGCGGAATGAAAAGGCCTGGAAGACTAGCCTCTATCAAAGGATTCTCTGCCACCAGAGGAAGAACCACCAAACCTGCCTGAATGACGAGGCCTCTTATCCGAAGAATAACCGCCTCCCCTAGCAAGAGCCATCTCAACTCTGCGTGCTGCATTAGCTGCCTCCTGAAATGATATGTCACTCC
Organism: Nicotiana noctiflora; assembly: GCA_032618575.1. Classification (NCBI taxonomy): domain Eukaryota; kingdom Viridiplantae; phylum Streptophyta; class Magnoliopsida; order Solanales; family Solanaceae; genus Nicotiana; species Nicotiana noctiflora. Next base: position 52,005 of record JASVEL010010494.1, on the reverse strand, counting down.
CCACGCCCATAGCCATCCGGAGTCTAATCGGATGATTAAGACCATCTATAAACTTGCGGACCCTCTCCCGCTCAGTGGGAAGTATCACCATTGCATGACGAGCCAAGTCGATAAATCTCGTCTCATACTGTGTAACTGTCATAGTGCCCTGATGGAGGCGCTCAAACTGCCTCCGAAGTACATCCCTCTGAGTAGCAGGGAGAAACTTCTCCATAAATAGTTCCGCAAACTGGTCCCATGATAGAGCTGGGGACCCTACTGGTCGAGTCAAGCAATAATCTCTCCACCAAGTCTTGGCGGATCCTGCAAGTCTGAATGTACAGAAGTCAACTCCATTTGATTCCACGATCCCCATAGTCTTGATAATCTCATGGCAACTGAATAAGAAGTCCTGAGGATCCTGTGATGTGGCTCCGCTGAATGTAGTGGTAAATAGCTTGGAGAACCGATCAAGCCTCCATAACGAATTAGAAGTCATGGCCGCTCCATCACCTACATGAGCTGTGGTACCTAACTGAGTGGCCACAGCTGGCTGAACCACTGGTGCCTGAGGCTGAGGAGCTACTGGCTCCGGAGTACGAGCAATAGGAGTCTGGGCCCCTCCTCCAGCCTGAGAAGCGGCTGGTGCAACTGATAATAAACCCGCTCTGGCAATGCTGTCCATAAATCCCGCTATTCCGACCAAAGCATCCCGGAGATCCGGGGTAAATAAAGCCTCTCCTGGGACCTGAGCTGGGCCCACTGGAGCTGCTGGGACTGGAGCCTCCTCGTCAATCTCAATATGAGGCTCCACCTCTGGGGTAGCTGCCTGGGGCTGAGCTCTACCCCTACCACGGCCTCTGATACGACCTTGGCCCCTGCCCCTCACAGGAGCTGCCTGGGGCTCGGGCTGCTGGTCAGCAGACGAAGAAGCGCGTGTCACAGAATAGAAATTCAATCAGTAATTGAGGAACAAGTCGCACGACAAGAAAGAACAAATGAGAGACTCTTTCCTAACTCAATAGACTCTGGAGGACAAGTACGGACGTCTCCGTACCTACCTCTCAAACTCTACTAAGCTTGTTCGTGAGTGGTGAGACCTATGTAACCTAGAGCTCTGATACCAACTTGTCACGACCCGGATTTTCCCCCAACATCGGGATCGTGATGGCGCCTACTCGTGGTAGCTAGGCAAGCCACTGTATTCATACTATCCCGTTTTTAACACAATTTTAATTAAATAAATGCGGAATACTTTATCGAAATAGAAATAACTAATTACAAGATGAAAATCATATTGAAATCCTCTACCCAAGACGTGGAGTCACCAACTCACGAACTACTACTGAATACTACACATAAAAGTTTGAAAGAAATATAACATAATTATGTTTGTCTCGGAACAAAGAGACTACAGCTAATAACATAAGTAAAGTGAGAGACGCCGGGCTTGCGGACGTCTGCAAGCTACCTTGGTCTCAAATGTGATCAACTCCCACGCAATCTATTTACTACTGCTGTTCCTGCTCGTAACCTGGACCTGTGCAAAAATGCACAGAAGTGTAGTATCAGCACAACCGACCCCATGTGCTGGTAAGTGCCTGGCCTATCCCGGCGAAGTAGTGACAAGCCTAGGACCAGACACCCACATAAACCTGTGCAATTCAATATATATGTATACCACAGAATAACAAGAAATAACCAAGTAATAACACAATAAGGAATATCTCAAAGAATTCAACAATTAACAACAGTTAATAAGTTCACAAGTAAAATAAAGTATAATGGAAACACATGTAATATCAAGTCAAGGAATAGCAAACAATTGCACGGCATCACCCTTCGTGCTTTTACTCTCATCCTCACCAAATAAGCAAATAAAGTACACGGCATCACCCTTCATGCTTTTACTCTCATCCTCACATCCATAGTACGGCATGATCCATCATACATGGTTCAATAACAGGGCACGGCATGATCCTTCGTGCATAATCAATAAAACATGGCACGGCATTAACCTTCGTGCATAAATAATAAAACATGGCATGACATTAACCTTCGTGCATAAATAATAAATCAAGGCACGGCATCACCCTTCGTGCATTATCACTCTTCCTCACCCAAATAACAATCACAGTTAAGGGCAAAGAAACAAACAACAATTCATAAACTGTCCCAAAAAGGGCAATCAATAATTATCTTTACAACAAGTCCCGACAAGGGAGAACAATAATAATTCTACAACCTGGCAAAGGTTCAACAATTCATCTGCAAATATATCTCACAATAAGCATTATCAACGACTCACGGTCATACTAGACGCCAGTGTATGGATGCTCGTCACCACAGCTCATACACCGCACTCGATCACATAACACATAGCACATAATCCTATTCCCTCAAGCTAGGATAGAACAAACACTTACCTCGAATGTTTATGAACAATTCAATCCGTGGAAACGTCTTTTTCTTTCAAATTTGGCTCCAATCCAATCGTATCTATACACAATTGATTTAATATCATCAATACTACTCAACAAACTAATTCCTAAGACCAAATACAACTTTTACAACATTCTGCCTGGAATAGTGAATTTCGACCCCGAGCCCACATGGTCGGAACTCGGGGTTAGGACCAAAATCTGGTTACCCATCCCCCCACGCGTTCATGTATATGATTTGTTTCAAAATCGGACCTCAATTCGAGGTCCAATTTCCCAATTTATGAAAAACCCTATATTCTAACAAAAACAAGAAATTCTACCATGAAAAACTTTAATTTCTATTGAAAAACATGTTTAATGATGTTAGGAATTGAAAGAATTAAGTATAAAGTGACTTACAATTGTTTTGATGAAGAAGGAATCCGTGAAGAATCGCAAATGGGTGTTTTTGTTTTGTAAAAAGTGAAGAAATGAACTGAAAATCGTGTTTTACGGGTCTCTGTGTTCGCATTTGCGAACATGGGTTCGCAATTGCGAACCCCAACCAATTTTTGGAGTCTGAAAAATAAGCTAAGGCTGGGAAGTTCGCATTTGCGACCTTTTGTTCGCATTTGCGAAGCCAAGGCAAATCTGGGGCTTCGCATTTGCGAACATATGTTCGCATTTGCGAACTAGGCTGCCTCTAGGGACTTTCGCATTTGCGAACGATTGTTCGCATTTGCGAACAAGGCTGGGCTGAGGGACCTTCGCATTTGCGAAGAATGCTTCGCATTTGCGAAGCATGCCTTTTCATTGGAGGCCTCGCAATTGCGAGGTTTGGTTCGCATTTGCGAACCCAAATGGTCCTGGGCACCCTTCGCATTTGCGACCAAGGGTTCGCATTTGTGAACCCTACCTTGACCTGCCACCTTCGCAATTGGGAGAAATACTTCGCAATTGCGAAGACAACAGCTGGGTGAAAAACCAGCAGTGCAAAAACTCAGAATTTCATCCAACGGCCTATCAAATCTTTACCCGAGCTCCCCGGGCTCCAAACCAAACATGTACACAACATCAAAAACACATTATGAACTTGTTCGTGCGATCACATCGCCAATATCACATCGTTTTCATCTAATCAAGCCTCAAATTCATGATTTTCGTACTTTTGATTTTCAAAACTTTCAAACTTGGAACTCAAGGTCCAAAACATCTCAAACGACATCCGAATGTCACCAAACTTTTCGAAATCACATATATAATATTTAAGACTTGTACCGGGCGTCGGAACCAAAATACGAGCCCGATACCAAGGTCAATTAATTCATTTCCTTTAACAATTACATCAAAAACAATTTCATAGAAAAATTCATAACTTGGGCTCTCGGCCTCGTAATTCGACTCCGGACGCATGTCCAAGTCCCATATTTTCCTACGGACCTCTCGGGACCATCCAATCTCGGGTCCGGATCCGTTTACCCAAAATGTTGACCGAAGTCAACCATATCTATATTAATATCATTTTTATCCAAATTTCTCATAGAATTCATATTTTCTAACACAAAATCTTTCCGGCTACATGCTCGGATTATGCACGTAAATCGAGGCAACATGGAATGAGGTTTTCAAGGCCTTAGAAGCTCGCAATGATTAATAAAATAAGTGATGACCCTTTGGGTCGTCACAGTTATTCAAGATAATATCAACTTAGTAGACGAAATGCTCAAGACAAGAAAACATCCAAACAAATAGATCAAATATACTAACAAAACAAAATGATAATGAAGAAATGGAGTAGAAAGTGGACTTAAGATGTAGTAAAAGCCAATTACCAAACCCCGTCTCATTCTAGCAATCCTTAAGTTAATGGAACCTACTTAATACAAAAATTTCCTATTTTAAAGTTAATTAAAGACTTATCATGAATTTGTCACTTACTTTACTCCTCACCCCCTAAAATTAGAACTAAAACTCGACAGGTATGTACAAATATAGTATCTCCTTCCCATTCACCCCTAATTTATACTGACACTTTACAAACAAACGGATGGCAATCAACATCAAATATTAAGAAAGGTAACCTACATGATGAGCACTCCATGAAATAATAATATGAGCAAGACAAGTTAACAACAGATCTGGTAGGAGATAATCTATTTATTTAGAAAAGACCTAACAAGAAAATAAACTTGAAAGAACAGCTTGACCTTTAGTCATCATTATCTAACAACGCAACCACCAACAGATGTGAAAGGATCTATGCATTCACAGTCACAATGCATACAATGTCGCTTAATATCCAACCATAATCATTGACATGCCGTTTTTGTTAACTATTCAATCCATACAAAGTTCAAAACATAGATAATCAATATAGGCGCGGGAATCTGAATCCTAGCAAATTACATAGAGGCAACTATAATCTGGGTATCCAAGATCAACAAATAATATAGACAGGAATTCTTTCGCCATAATAGTTACGGGATTACAGTCATTCATCTTGACGAATAAAGCAAATTAAAACTAAAATAGGGGTTTAACACCTACAAACAAACTGAAATAGCCTTGGAGTATTAGATTCGATTTCATTCCCCGAATTAGAAAATTGCATCAACTTCGACAGATAATTTTGTAGTATGACCGGGATGTCAAAACACTTAAATGAAACCAACAAAGAAGATTATCATTTGTAAAACTATTGCAGTCACTAAGATTATGAAACTAGCAACAAACATTTGTAATAGTGGCACAAGCAAATCGAGCTAGTACTGCATACCAAGCTTTATATTCCAATCATACCAAATAGTCAACAAAGAAGAGGAATGAACCTAGTGTAGCCAAATTTGATTAATGCTTTATAGTAAACACAATTGAAGACAAACGAATCCGGTAGTGAAGATCTGAAGAGGACATCAGCTACAACGCGAAAGGATGCAAAACTAGCGAACTCGAACTCGAACGACGAACTCGATCTCGGCTCACTCGATCTCCGTCTTCAAACCAAAATAAAAGTAAGTAACTAAAATATTTTCAGTTTGATTTTTCGGAATGGAACCAGGTTCGAACAAAGTCTATAATTCTCTTCCTATCAAATTTTTGTATTTTTTGATTATCAAAAATGAAACAGAACTTTTTTAATCTATGAACAAACTAAAAATTTTAGAAGAAAAGGAGGACTCCAAATCAGAACAAGAAAAAACCTAGCACTATTCTTTTCAACCATTCCCCCTTTCTATGTCTCAAGAACCTCCAATATATATCTTCTCGAATACTCTCCACTTCTTCAACAAGAAATCCGGTGGGACCACAAGATCAAATTCGGATATTCCCTTTTCACAAACAAAAATTGTAAAAAATTGAAATCTTGGACAAAAATCTTTATCCAATGGTTCCCATTCTTCCAATTTTCATTCAAGGGTCTGGATTTTGTCATTGAACAACAAAAATAGAAGAAGAAATCAACAAAGTCGGATTGAAATGATGAGATTTGTTGGGATTTTGCTACGTGAAAGAAGGAGAAGAGAGGAGAGGGGACCATGGGGGACCCATGTGAGTTAACTCGGGTGAGTGATGGTGAGTTGAGGCGAGGAAGACGAAGAAGCAGTAGGGGCGCCGCCTCTGGTCTTCTTAGGTTTAGGGTTTGATTTTCTTTCACTCTTATGGTTATGAGGCTTGAATTAGGTTATATTTGGGTGTGGGTAAATAATCATGGCCCTATGATCTAAGGTGATTGACGGTTGAGATTTGAGTGGGAGATGGGGCGGGTTGGACAGGTCGGCGGGTCAGTCAAAATGGGTAAAGGTTATGGGAGATGGGTTGGGAGGTGGGCTGCTCGTTTTGGGCCTCATCTATTGTAAAATGGGGCCCAGAACTTGTAATTTTAGCAATCCATTAAGTAAATAACCCAATGCTTTGAATTAAAACCAAATTAATTTCAATTAATTAAATAAATTATGTAATAGTATGAAACTATATATATATTATAATATATTATGTTTTATATGGATTAAAACAAAAGTTAAAATCATAGTAGAAACAAATATAAGGCTATAAATATAAACAAAATATTAATAAATTAAACTGAATATGATAAAATAGAGCATGAAACTATTTTTTGTATTTTTTTTTCAATTTTGTTACCTTTAAAATTAGTAACAAAGTAAAATCCTATAAAATAAACCCAAATAAATATCCCAAGAAAAATACTAGGATTATTCAAGGTCATTCTAATGCGCGGGTCAAAATTACATTTCTACAGCTGGCCCTCATTGACGTGAAACACGGAGTGTTTTCAGACAAAGAACAACAAGACATATTTTTGACCCGACCCTTATTCAGACAGACAAATTAAAAGAAAAGAGAATGTGACCGAGCTCTGGTATCTGAGCTGCCTACATATCCCCGGCTACAGAGGAATCAGGCCACGTATAGTTTAGAGTAAGAAGAGCAATGAAGTGTACCGAGATGGAGAGTCGAGCCGACTGCCGTCGAGGTTCCAGTTCGCGGTTCCTGCCATTACATCAAAAATAAAGGTAGAAGTTACAAAAAAAGTAAAAGAAAAATACAAGATCCTATCTCCTTCTTGTTTTGAATCTGCCTTGAATCTCTACTTGATCTTCAACATGAGACTTAAAGTGGATCCTATTCTTCTGGTGTGCTCCTGATGCTTCTTGAATTTGTGAATTGAAAGTAACTCTAAAATGAATTCCCTCATCATCGAGGTGGGCGCCTGATTACCAAAACTTGAAATGTATTCCCTTGTTATCCAGGTGGGCGCCTGATTGCACAAACTTGAAAGGTATTCCCTTGTTATCCAGGTGGGCGCCTGATTGCAGAAACTTGAAATGTATCGCCTTGTTATCCAGGTGGGGGCCTGATTGCAGAAACTTGAAATGTATCCCTTGTTATCCAGGTGGGCGCCTGATTGCAGAAACTTGAAATGTATTCCCTTGTTATCCAGGTGGGCGCCTGGTTGTAGAAACTTGAAATGTATTCCCTTGTTATCCAGGTGGCCGCCTGATTGCAAAAACTTGAAATGTATCTCCTTGTTATCCAGGTGGGCGCCTGACATTTCAACAAAACAAACAAAATAAAAGAAATTTTTCTGCCCCAGTTTGGGATTCGGGCATAAATATGAATGTTAATTGCATCATGTTACCTACAGAGCTCTCAAAGTTTGGAAGTTAGATCCCATTATCCAGGAGTGTCTTGAAAATTCCAAAATTAAATCCCATTATCTAGGAGGGTCATGAGAACCCTAAACTAAATCACATTATCCAGGAGGGTCCTGAAAATTCAAAAATTAAATCTCATTATCCAGGAGGGTCCTGAGAACTTTTAAAATTAAATCGCATTATCCAGGAGGGTCCTAAAAATTCTAAAATTAAATCCCATTATCCAGGAGGGTCCTGAGAAGTCTAAACTAAATCCCATTTTCCAGGAAGGTCCTGAAAATTCTAAAATTAAATCTCATTATCCAGGAGGGTCCTGAGAACTCTAAAATTAAATCTCATTATCCAGGAGGGTCCTGAGAACTTTTAAAATAAATCTCATTATCCAGGAGGGTCCTGAAAACTTTTAAAATTAAATCCCATTATCCAGGAGGGTCCTGAAAACTTTTAAAATAAATCCCATTATCCAGGAGGGTCATGAGACCTTTAAACTAAATCCCATTATCCATGAGGGTCCTGAGAACTTTTAAAATAAATCTCATTATCCAAGAGGGTCCTAAAAACTTTTAAAATTAAATCCCATTATCCAGGAGGATCCTGAAAATTCAAAAATTAAATCCCATTATACAGGAGAGTCCTGAGAACTCTAAACTAAATCCCATTATCTAGGAGGGTCCAAAAAATTTCAAAATTAAATCCCATTATCCGAGAGGGTCCTAAGATCTTTTAAAATTAAATCCCATTATCCAGGAGGGTCTTGAAAAATTTGAAAAATTAAATCCCATTATCTAGGAGGGTCCTGTGAATTCTTAAAAATTAAATCCTATTATCCAGGAGGGTCCTAAGAACTGAGAATGAACTTACGTGAGCCACGCTCCCATCTTGAAGGATTCAGAATAGAATTTTGCTCCCTGAACCATGCTTTTTCATGGGAGGTCCCAGTGGACTTAAACATTTCTTGCCCCTGCTTTAGACAACTAAAATCTGGTTAGTTTGAAAATGTGGTGGTTAGTTTGTGGCATCATTGTTGAGTGTCTGCTTCCGCTACTGCCATGTTTCATCTTGATTAGCTGCTTCAGGCTAGCAAGGAGTTGTTTGACCTTTTGATTGGAATTAGACCACAAAACCTCTTACACTCATTTGTTGGATTGTGTTTTCACTCTGAAAGCTTCTGACTCCTTGCATTTTATCAAAATTCAAGATTCAATTGATTGCCTGAACCCTAGTTATCACAATACTCTTATTCTAAAATGTCAATTGTGATGCGCCTGGCCGGGTTCCACATAGTGCAACTCAGAAGCTGGTAGTAGGCTTTGAAATCATTTCCAGCTTGTTTGACCAAGGCTACCTCGAAAGAAACCCATAAAGATAGACTCAAGGAGTAAAGTGAAATGACTTTTGACAAAAGGAATAGAGGAAAAATTTGAACACTAATGACTAGATGAAGAAGAATGAGAAAAGACTCATTTGAGGGGGGTAGCCAGCTCCAATGATCATGACATACATTTTGGATTGATCAGCCTAATCCGTCCCACCAATCATATTTCACCTCATGTCATGCCTTTATACCTCAAATCGGGCTTTCACTGATTTGACTCCACTGTATAGCCATGAACCTCATTCGACTTGTAGTGCCCTGAAGGGTTTTCACTAACAAGCCTCTCTCATTTGTTTATTTCTTAACTCACCATCGCCTTATGGTTCCCGTGAGGGTTTTCACCAATAAGACTCTCTCATTTTACATTTTTCTCTCAACTCACCATCGCCTTATGGTGCCCGTGAGGGTTTTCACCAATAAGACTCTCTCATTTTAAATTTTCTCTCTTGCGTCCATGAGCAAAGTGTTACCCATGATGTAAATCATACCTCTGTCTTGCTTCACCTGGAATCCTCAAAGATTGATCGGAAGGTCTTTCTTTGGACCGTAATGCAGGCTTCTGGAAATGGTTAGAAAGAAATGGTGGCATGAAGGCTCAAACTAATTTAAGACGAAACAAGGGTCAAAATTACAACTATTGGAATTGGTTCTTTTCAAAACTGAAACTTTGCCCCAGTTTCTTTGGGTCTGGGGAATTTTAATTTTTATTTTGATAGGACCGAACCGTAAGGCTGCCTACGTATCCTTAAAAGGAATCAGGTTGAACGTAGTTAAAAAAAAAAGCTTTTCATTTTCTTTTTTTTCTTTTTTTTTCTTTTTCTTCTTTATTTTCACTCATTCGTCATCTTTTTTATTCATTCTGTACCTTTGGTACTAATTCCAAAAGAGGGGTATGAAAGAAAAAATAAATAAGGCTCAAAAGGGTAGCAAAGGATGAAAGTGTTAGGGTAGCGAAACAAAATGCCTTCGTCATTTGAACTTTGAACATGCCAAGTACACGATACAAATGAAAGCAGGCAAAGAAATCATAAAAAATACCTATTAACTGCATCAGAATTGATATCCATATCTACACATTTGCCTTCTATGTCTGTTAAATACAAAGCACCATTGGGCAACACTCTTGTCACAACGAATGGTCCTTGCCAGTTTGGGGCAAACTTGCCTTTAGCTTCAGCCTGATGAGGAAGGATACATTTCAATACCATCTGGCCCACTTCGAATTTTTGAGGGTGCACCATTTTGTTGTATACTCTTGCCATTCTCTTCTGATACAATTGACCATGACATACTGCAACCAATCTTTTTTCATCAATCAGACTCAACTGCTCGAGCCGGGTTTTGACCCACTCATCATCAGTAATTTCAGCTTCTACAACGATCTGAAGAGATGGAATCTCAACTTCCGCAGGTATAACTGCCTCAGTTCCCTATACCAGCAAATAGGGAGTTGCACCTACTGAAGTGCGAACAATAGTGCGGTAACCCAGTAATGCAAATGGAAACTTTTCATGCCACTTCCTAGACCCTTGAACCATTTTACGAAGTATATTTTTTATGTTTTTGTTGGCGGCCTCGACAGCTCCATTTTCTTTAGGGCGATAAGGAGTGGAGTTCCGATGCATGATCTTGAACTGTTGGCATACCTCTTTCATCAAATGGCTATTGAGGTTAGCAGCATTTTCTGTGATAATCACCTTGGGGAGATGATGTTTGAATGGACAAAATCCACTACTGCCTTCTTGGTCACGGACTTGAAAGTTACAGCTTCGACCCACTTGGTAAAGCAATCAATTGCCACGAGAATAAACCTATGCTCGTTCGTTGCTGTCGGCTCAATTGGTCCGATAACATCCATGCCCCAAGCAACAAAGGGCCAGGGTGCAGACATCGTGTGTAACTCACATGGGGGAGAATGAATCAAATCACCATATACCTGGCATTGATGACACTTGCGAACAAAACTGATACAATCTTGTTCCATGGTGAGCCAATAATAACCTACTCGAATTATCGTCTTTGCTAAGACATACCCATTCATATGTGGCCCACAAACACCCGAATACACTTCGGTCATGATAGTTGAAGCTTCTTTACCATCTATGCACCTCAGTAGTCCTAAATCTGGAGTTCTCTTGTACAACACTCCTCCACTGAAGAAGATTCCGCTTGCCAAGCGTCGAATCGTTTTCTTTTGATCCCCTTTCGCTTGTACTGTATACACTCCCATCCTGAGGTATTCTTTGATATCACAGAACGACGGCTCACCGTCAAGTTCTTCTTCCACCATATTACACTAGGCATGCTGATCGTGAACTTGAATCTGCAGTGGATCCACATAGGCCTTATCTGGATGATGCAACATAGACGCCAGAGTAGCCAAGGTGTCAGCAACTTTGTTATGAATCCTGGGAATATGCTTGAACTCTATTGACTGAAACCTTTGACAAAGATCATGCAAACATTTCTGGTACGATACGAGTTTCAAATCTCGTGTCTCCCATTCCTCTTGAATCTGGTGCACCAGAAGATCCGAGTCACCCATGACCAACATTTCCTGGACTCCCATGTCTATAGACAACCTCAAACCCAAGATACATGCCTCATATTCAGCCATGTTATTAGTGCAATATAAACGAAGCTAAGCTGTAACAGGGTAGTGCTGCCGTATCTCAGAAATAAGTACTGCTCCTATCCCGATGCCTTTCGTATTGGCAACCCCATCAAAGAAAAGTCTCCATCCTAGCTTCTCGACTTGCTCCAATTCCTCAACATGCATTACCTATTCATAAGGGAAGTATGTCTTTAAAGGTTCATATTCTTCATCTACTAGATTCTCGGCCAAATGATCAGCCAACGCTTGTGCTTTAATTGCAGTCCTGGTCACATATACAATGTGAAACTCTGTAAGTAAAATCTGCCACTTTGCCAGTCTTCTCATGGGCATCGGCTTCTGAAAGATATACTTTAGAAGATCCATGCGAGAAATGAGGTAAGTAGTGTAGGATGATAGATAATGCTTCAACTTCTGTGCCACCCAAGTTAGGGCGCAACATGTCCTCTCAAGTAAAGTGTACTTAACCTCATAAGGAGCGAACTTCTTACTAAGGTAATAGTTCGCTTGCTCCTTCTTCCCCGTGATGTCATGTTGACCCAATACGCAGTCAAAAGAATATCCAAGACCTTCAAATAGAGAATCAAAGGTTTTCTAGGCTCTGGTGGAACCAGCACTGGTGGATTCGACAAGTATCTCTTAATCGTATTGAATTCATCCTGACACTCGTCAGTCCACTTGATTGCAGCATTCTTCTTGGGCAGCTTAAAAATGGGCTCACAAGTTGTCGTGAGCTTTGCAATGAACCTGCTGATGTAATTTAATCTTCCAAGCAAACTCATCACCTCTGTTTGTTCTTTGGTGGCGGCAACTCTTGAATGACCTTGATTTTTGATGGGTCTAACTCAATTCTGCGCCGGCTGACCACATATCCCAGCAGTTTCCCAAACGGGACACCAAATGCGCATTTTACTGGGTTGAGCTTGAGGTTGTACCTGCGAAGCCTCTGGAAAAACTTCCTCAAGTCCTTGACATGGTCGCACTGCTTCTTTAACTTTATGATCACATCATCTACATAGACCTCAATCTCCCTATGCATCATGTCATAAAATATGGTGGTCATCGCTCTCATATATTTTGCCCCAGCATTCTTCAGACCAAATGGCATTACTCGATAGCAATATGTACTACATGGCGTGATGAATGTTGTCTTTTCTGCATCTTCCTCGTCCATCAAGATTTGGTGATACCCCGCATAACAATCCACGAAAGACCCAATCGCATGCTTGGCACAATTATCGATCAGAATATGAATGTTCGGCAATGGAAAATCATCCTTTCGGCTCTCTTTGTTAAGATCACGGTAAACAACAAAAACCCTGGTCTTACCATCCTTCTTCAGTACTGGCAATACATTAGCTAACAAAGTAGGATACCGAGTGACCCGAATGACCTTTGCAGTAAGTTGCTTTGTGATTTCTTCTTTGATCTTTACACTCATGTCAGTCTTGAACTTTTGCAACTTTTGCTTAACGGGAGGGGAAGCTGGATCAGTCGGCAACTTGTGAACTACCAGATCAATGCTCAAGCCTATCATATGGTCATATGTCCACGCAAAGACATCTTTGTACTCCAATAATATTTTGATTATTTCCTCTTTAACTTGCGGTTCTAAATGCACACTTATCTTTGTTTCCTTAACATCATCTTGGTCTCCTAAATTGATTGCTTCAGTTTTACTCAAATTAGGCTTTTGTTTTTCTTCAAACTGTTTTATTTCTTTACTGATTTCCTCAAATGTTGCTTCTTCATCATATTCTATTTCATCATCATATTCTACTTCTTGGATTGTTATTTCAGGATTATATTGGCTTTTAAGACTCGACTAAGAGTTCTCCATGTACGTCATGTCACTACAACCAGCATAAAAAGAACTGTACAAAAAGAAAATAAAAACAAAAAATAAAAATACTATTAAGAATAACGGAAAATGAGAGATTGCATTTCATTTAAAATAAAAGGATAGAAGGGTTTGAACATAAAAAGAAAAAGCAAATACTAAAAATCTGGATTACAACCATGGAATAACCTAGATAACAGGAAGGAAAACAAAGAAAACTACCAAAACTCCTTCCTGATGGGGAGAGGAGTGGCTTCCCAATTGCTATGCTTCGCGTTTGGGCCAACAAGCTGCACATTTGCTTGACTGGAGCCTTCACCAACTTCTACAATATTGACCTCTTCTAATAGACTTTGGAACCTCTTGATCAGCTCTTCATCAACATCGACCACAGGTTTTGGAATTGAGGAGGTTGGAGGTCCTTCACCTTTTGGCTTGACAAAAGACTTAGAGATAGGCTTAGGGAGTGACCATACCTTCTGTTTCAAATTCTTAACCCTTTTCACGCTCTTCTTTGTGGGCGTGAATCCCAGAAAAAACGTACCAGGATTCCCACTAGGGTGCATTGGATGCACAATACCTTGTAGAGATAAGCCCAGACCTTGGCCCAGCACAAAACCACTCTTTAACATTTCATTCGCCACCATAACGGACGCTGAGGAGAGCTTAGGACCTGGAATGTATCCTCTTTCAGGAACTTTCTCAATAGATACTATTTCGAAAGTCTGATAAACCCAAGGTCCCTTATCATCTTCAGCTTTGATAAACGAAACAATTGCGTCATTACAAGCCGAGGAGTCCTCATCACCGTGCACAACTATTTCTTATATATCCCATTCAAACTTCACCATTTGGTGCAGAGAAGATGGGACTGCCTTGGCAGCATATATCCAGGGCCTGCCCAACAACAGGTTATAGGAGATAGCCACGTCCAACACTTAGAATTCCATGGTGAACTCAACTGGCCCTATTGACAATTCGAGCATTATATCTCCGACAGAATCTTTACCTCCCCCATCAAAGCCTTGAAAACACAAATTGTTCAAATGTATTTTCTCAGTGCCAGTCTTCAGTTTTTGCAGGTAGAAAGGGGACAAGTATTCGATTGGAGCCATTGTCAACCAAAACCCTTAGGACAACTGAATCTTCACACTTTACCGTGAGATAAAGAGCTCGATTGTGTTCTGTAACCTCCATAGGAAGTTCATCATCTGAGAAAGTGATTCTGTTGACTTTGAAGATCTTGCTAGCCATCTTTTCGAGGTGATTCACCGTGAGCTTATCAGGGACATGGGCCTCATTCCAAATCTTCATCAAGACCCTGCGATGTTCATCAGAATGTATCAGCAAAGAGAAAAGAGAAATCTGAGCTGGTGTTTTCCTTAACTGTTCCACGATGGAATAATCCTACATTTTCATCTTCTTCAGGAATTCCTCAGCCTCTTCCTCGGTGATCGATTTCTTTCCTGGCATTTCGCTATCCTTGAGTGGCTTGGCTTTCCTTAATTCTTCTGGGGTGAAACACCTCCCAGAGCGAGTAAATCCTCCAGCTTCATTAACTTCTTCCTCTATTTCCTTTCCTTTGTATGTCACTATCACTTGTTTATAATTCCATGGAACAGCCTTGGTGTCTACCACTGGCAGCTAGGTTACTAGTTTAATGATGATAGGGGTAATAGGAGCCCCCTTCACAACTATGACATGCTTAATTGGAATCCTCGGCACTATCACTTTTGAGCTTTCTGGACTTGCCCCAACATCTTTTGGCATCCCTTTCACGACCAACACATGTGGTTTCAAATTGAGCGAACTCGGCTTTCTGTTACCTCTTCAACTATCAAAGGCGTTTCCTTGGTGGAGTCTGTAGCTTTAACCACATTGTTTTCACTGGATCGAGTCATTATGACGGACTTACAAGACCTCTTGGACTCCCCATCTTTTTGAACTATTTCAATCATATGTGTTTCTTTATGAGTTGGCAAAGGATTTTGGTTGATGTTTGGCGCATCTGGGCTTTGGACTACAATTTGGTTTGTATCAATGAGACCCTGGATTGCCTGTTTCAAATGCCAACACTTTTCTATGTCGTGCCCTGGAGCATCAGAATAATATGCGCATCTTGGGGAATAATCGAGGTTCTTTGGAGGGGGATTCGGTATCTTCGACTCAATCGGCTTCAAGACATCCAACTGCCTTAACCTTTGAAACAAGCTGGCATAGGATTCTCCAAGCGGGGTAAAACATTATTTCCGTTGTATCCTCTCTCTCCTATAATATGTCCTCGGTTGAAAATGTGGTCTATTGGGGTTTTGGTAAGGTTGTGGAGGTGGGTAGGTATTTTGTGGAGCTGGGTAGATATTATGCGGAGCGAGAGCACACCATTGCTGGTGAGGAGGGGGTTGAGCATATGACTGTGCATGGTGAACAAAGCATTGGGATGGCCTGACTGAGTATTGGGGGTTTTGTGGGGAAAAGTAATATTGGGGTGGATTATATGGAGATTGGGTTTAGGTTTGAGGTCGGGGTCGAGGGTGGATGTATTGATGAGGTGAACTTCTTGGGCCATGCCATGATCCAGAGACAACCATAGCAACATCTTGCTTCTTCTTCTTGCCTAGCAAACTTTCGATACCACTCTGGATTGCCTGGGTGGTTACTTTTATAGTAGAATAACTCATGATCTTACTCGACTTGAGGCCCTCTTCCACCATTTCTCCCATCTTTACCACATTATTGAAATTCTTACCAATGGCCGAGATCAACTGACCATAGTAAGTGGGCTCCAAGGCTTGAAGAAAATATTTAACCATCCTGTCCTCTTCCATCGGAGGATTGACTCGTGCAGCTTGCTCCCTCCATCAGAACCCATATTCTTTAAAGCTTTCACTGGGTTTCTTTTCCACCTTGGACGGAGATAGGCAGTCTGGAACAATGTCTATATTGCACTGAAAGTGTCGGGCAAAGGCCTGGGCCACATCATCCCATGTGTACCATCTACTAGCATACTGGCGGGTGTACCATTCTAGATCTGCCCCGCTCAGACTCTGGCTGAAGTACGCCATCACTAATTGGTCTTTTCCCCCAGCGCCTCTCATCTTACTGCAATAACACCACAGAAGGGCTACAGGATTCCCATGTCCATCATACAAGTCAAACTTGGGCATCTTGAACGCAGCAGGTAATTGGACACATGGGAACAAACACAAATATTTATAAAACACACTCACTTGGTTTCCCAAACCTTGCATATTTCTCAATGATAGCTCCAAACGCTGTACTTTCCTAAACATCTCTTTTTGCTCTAAAGTCTTAGATGGTTTATCAGTTTCAACATTAGGCTCAACTTGGGGAGTGTAAGAATAAGGGTATGGAACTTTGAAGGTGGGCTCCGGTGCATAGTAGTAGGCATCTGGAATGGGGAATGCGGGCTCACTACATGATCGGTGGAGGGTAGCTTGTGGAGGGGGTACAAAAATAGGAGCGGAAGTCGGAACAGGGTACGAGGTTCTTTTGGATGGTGGGGCTTGAAAGGTTTGGGCCGAGGTGCCGGGGTAGTTGTGGTAAGGGGTGAAGCCAGGTGTGTGTTGTGGAGAAAGATCAAGGGTATTGGGCATCAGGGATTGAGAGATTGGTGGAATAGAAGCAGGATTTTCTGTGTAGTTGGTAGGGAACGAAGGAGGAGGGTGTCCCTTACTCCAGGCTCGATACATCTCCGCCATTTGATTCCTCAACCTCCGGACTTCCTCTTGCATCCCTGATTCTGACTCAAAAATCTCCCTTGGTGGGACTACAACTACAGTGTCTATTTCCTTGCTAGCCATGACTGTTTGACGCTTTGATCGGGTATTGTATGGATGACTTGCCAAGATGCCAACAAACTTACCACCTTCCTGAAATTGTAAACAAAGATAACATAGGACAACCATAAAACCACCATGTTAGCGTTAGTGCGTTTATTAAATAATAATATCACATTATGTGCAATGCACCTAGCAATATTTATCGGTTCTAGAATGGCTTTGAGGGTCGCAAGGTCATATGGCACCATCCCAATTTCGCTCATTTGTCTATCCTTCTCTTTCTTTTCCAACACCTCTTTTCACTCCAATGTTCTTCTCCTTCTTCTTTTATTTTATTTTTGAACAAAAATGACTTGATCGAACCCGATGTAGGTTGCCTACGTATCATATCCCTCATGAATCAGACCAAGCGTAGTTCTGGAAAAGTGATGGGACATAAACTAAAATAAAGTTCTTTTGGGACTTTTCATTTAAAACTTTTCGATGTTAAAATACAAAGGGAAGTACGATAATGAAAGACATGACAAACTAGATTACACTACGACAGACTCTGACACTACCTAAAGGACTTAATACTCCCAAACAAGACATGAAGGTAAAAGACAACATAAGACAATCTCAGAACAGCTAAATAGAACGACTCTTCAAGCTGCTCCTAAATGCGACGGTCCTGGCTGGGATGGGTCCAATGAAGATCCGGATGGCCCCATCAATCCTATCGAATCTAAGCTCTGTATTATACCCTGCAAAGACACCTCGAAGCTGGGAATAAGGATCCTGGAATGCGCGCCTGCATCTAGAAGGATGACTCTAACAAGGTACTCACGATGTTGTCCCATGTTCTCTACTAAACCTGCCAACTGTGATCTTAGTGACTGGAGTGTTGTTCGGACCCCAACCCTTTCTATTGCATAAGCCTCCTCAGTCTGGGTGAACCGTTCCATCAACTGTCTAAAAAATATCCATGAAGTGGCCTCCTCATCAAATACTCCTATAATACGTCGGGGCAATAGCCTGCTAACCCCCCGCTGAGTGGACTGTAGCCATATAAAGTACTCATGGGTATACCCAGGTTAATGTGGGTCAGCAGCTAAAGTATCCTTACCCATCTTCACTGCATGGCGCCAATAGTTCTGGATGTCGACCTCTCTGTGCGGCATAGTGTCAAATTCCCTAATGAAATCACGAGAATCATGAATGTAAGGGACTTCCTGCCGCCTCCCTAACTGGCGCATCACTCTAGTAGGGGTATATGGCCTAGTACACCAAAGTCCAATCTGTACCATAAAGTCTTGCACGCGAGACCCTACTAAAACCACATTTAAATCAATCCATAGGTATGACCATAAAATCTTCTCTTCATTCAAGGATCCTAGATAATCAATCCAATCCTGAACTCCGAGTGGTAAGGCAAACTTATCGAACCTCATCTTATGCTCGATGCACTTTACCCGATCTCTTAGACAACGGTTAATAACATCTTTCTCAAACATGGTGGTGGGGTGTAAGTGCTCCATAATCCACAGCTGCAGCAATAAGTTGTTTCCCTCAAAGAACCTCCCACCTTCTCAAATCCTGGTCAAAGCACGATATATCTATGCCAAAATTGTTGGAACTAAGGTGACCTTCCTACTATGTTTATCATGGAATAGTGAAAAGGCTATTGACCCTAGCCGCGTGCTAATATGTCTACATTCCAAAGGAAATACCAGGAGACCCAACAATGCAATAGCGAAAACCATAGGACGCCTCTTCTTCCAAGAAACATATGATATGGAAAATTCATCTATGAAAGTCTCATACCTAGTGGGACGAGCAAACCTCTCAAACAAAAAGTCCAAAGGTACTCAAGATTTCTCTAGACATCCCATGTGAGTTTTCAAATCCATCCCTATGATCTTAAGGAATTTGGTGCTTGAATGAGCCCTAGTGTAAATCAAATCCTTGTCTAGGTATGGCATGCGGGTTAACCCGGCTATCTCAGCTAAAGTGGGTGTCATCTCATGATCCCCGAACTTAAATACCATTCCATGTGGGTCCCAAAATATCAACATCGCTTCTATAAGGTCGGGACGGGGAGTGATGTCCATTAAAGAAATAAGAGTCCCTAATTTACCCATCAAATCATGCTGCTCAAGTAATGTGAACATGTTCCACCATTTTACTAGCCTTCTAGGGACTTTGACCACCATTGATACTCTAGAATTGATGAGTAGGTCCATACCTGAATAAAGAGCACATGGTTAGCGACTCGGGACACCACGTGACACGACAATTCCTAGTGGACAAATGTGAGACACAATTTGGCTATATTTGCAAAATGGCCTAAATGGCTAATGATGATTATTAGTGAAAACTCAACAAAGGTGGATACTCTTATATGAAACTACCATACTAATGCTTATATGGATTTAACTCTCAATGACCATGGCCCAAAAATTAATTTGAAGAAATAACTCATTTCGCAAAAGTGACATATATGGCCAAAAGTGGCTAAAGATGCAAACTCAAGAAGGACGGACCCTAAAGAAATATGACTCCTAGTTGTAGACTCAAAATCCTAATATATGAGTAATTGAACCACTTTTGCGAAAATAACCCTATTTTTGCAAGAATGACCGATGTGGCCAAAAGTGGCTAAAGATGCAAACTGAAAAAGGGCGGGCCCTAAATTGATACGATACCTAATTGTGGACTCAAAATCCTAAGGCATGGGTTTATTGAACCACTTTCGCAAAAATGGCCCCATTTTGCAAGAATGACCGATGTGGTCAAAAGTGGCTAGATATGCAACATTTGGCTAAGACCCCGCAAAGCCAAGAACCTAGGACTTACTAGGAAGATCGGACCCTAGGTGGGTTGCCTATGTATCTCGGCCCGAGAGACGAGAACCAGGTTCGCGTAGTTCGGGAAGATGCAATTAATTTGAAAGAAAAAGCTATATTTTGTCTTTTCTAAAAATGATGAAAAATGTAAAATCTTTTTGGATTTTTATTATTTTCAATTTTTTTTTGAATTTTTGAAAAAATATGGAAAAGTGTAAAATCTTTTTTGGATTTTCCATTTTCAATTTTTTTTTTGAATTTTTGGAAAATAATGAAAAAGTGTAAAATCTTTTTGGATTTTCTATTTTCAATTTTTTTTGTCTCTTTTGTTTTGAAAAATAATGAAAATATTTAAAATCACCTACTTCATTTTATATTTCACTCTCAAATGTTCTTGGTCCGCCACATGACCCTTTTACCCCTAAAGAGATGCGACATATAGCACATAGGGATGATTAAATGTCTTTTTGGGCCATAAGCCCATTTTGACATAATTTTGATAGGCCTCCTACAATGGGACACGGTGCGGGACCGAACACTGCAAGGTTTAAATGATATGATGCATATAATTATGACCTAAAGGCTGACCTACGGTTGGGGTTCACTAGACAAGGCAATTCGAGGTGCCACGTGGTCGATGGCGGTTGCTCTAGCTATTCGCCCACTCCACGCTCCCACGCCACCCCCAATGACACGGGTGACTCAAAAAAAGGCCGTGCACGCTCAAACGTACTCCGGAAAACTTGTTGCAGAAAGAAGACTCGGGGTTATGCACATGATGACAGTTATGAAGCAGTAAACATATAAAGCAAAAACTGTAAAAAAAATAAGCAACTAGCAAATAACAAAATATAAAAATATAATATAATAAAATCAAGTAAAGCTAATGAAAAAGCATGAAAACCTCAACCAAATACTCTAAAAGCCAACAAAATCAAGTGCTAGCTCGAACCCGCAATCCTCCCCAGCAGAGTCGCCAGAGATGTCACACCCCCTTTTACCAAAACTTTCACTTAATCCTCTTAAATTAATAAAAATATTTAGTGAAAAGCTTGAAAATGGCTTTCAATTTTGAAAGTGACAAAAATTTAAGTTCAAAAGGATTAAGTCAGAGTCGCCACCTGACATTTGATTTCGGTGTGCTAGGTCACCGTTTCAAAATGATTTTTCCTTTAAAACACTTGGACTCCAAAACTAAGTCTACACCAGAGATTCAGGTAAGGGGGTCCATTGACTCGGGGAGAGGGTGTTAGGAACTCCCCAAGTCCCGTGAAGGCATATCCTTTGGGGCATTCCCCAGATAAATTTAACTAAGGGAAACGACCTCTCACCTCAAACCCAACAAAATCCTAAAGTTTGCCTACCCAGGTGTGGCCGGCCTAAACATGCTTCTAGCGGACAACGTAACAAAAGCAGAGATAAAACTAAAAATGAAAATTAATTTCATACTCATTCCCTTTTTAACTTTTCATTTATTAGATCGAGCCCGACACTCAAGCATGGAGACAAATCATTTGCTAATGGGCTTCGGCCTTTCCCACACCCACAACCCATGATCCAACGGTCATTCAAGATAACATCAACTTAGTAGACGAAATGCTCCAGACATGAAAACATCCAAACAAATAGATAAAATATACTAACAAAACAAAATGATAATGAAGAAATAGAGTAGAAAGTGGACTTAAGATGTAGTAAAAGCCAATTACCAAACCCCGTCTCATTCTGGCAATCCTTAAGTTAATGGAATACCCATTTAATACAAAAAATTCCTATTTTAAAGTTAATTAAGGACTTATCATGAATTTGTCACTTACTTTACTCCTCACCCCCTAAAATTACAACCGAAACTCGACAGGTATGTACAACTATAGTATCTCCTTCTCATTCACCCCAAATTTATACTGACACTTTACAAACAAACTGATGGCAATCAAAATCAAATATTAAGAAAGGTAACCTACATGATGAGCACTCCATGAAATCATGATATGAGCAAGGCAAGTTAACAACAGATCAGGCAGGAGACAATCTATTTATTTAGAAAAGCCCTAACAAGAAAATAAACTTTAAAGAACAGCTTGACCTTTAGTCATCAATAACTGACAATGCAACCACCTATAGATGTGAAAAGATCTATGCATTAACAGTCAGAATGCATACAATGTCGCTTAATATCCAACCATAATCATGGACATGCCGTTTTTGTTAACTATTCAATCCATACAAAGTTCAAAACATAGATAATCAATATGGGTGCGGGAATCTGAATACTAGCAAATTACACAGAGGCATATATGATCTAGGTATCCAAGATCATCAAATATAGATAGGAACTCTTTTGCCATAACAGTTACAGGATTACAGCCATTCATCTTGATGAATAAAGCAAATTCAAACTGAAACAGGGGTTTAACACCTACAAACAAACTGAAATAGCCTTGGAGTATTAGATTCGATTTCATTCCCCGAATTAGCAAATTGCATCAACTTCGACAGATAATTTTGTAGTATGACCGGGATGTCAAAACACTTAAATGAAACCAACAAAGAAGATTATCATTTGTAAAACTATTGCAGTCACTAAGAGTAAGAAACTAGCAACAAACATTTGTAACAGTGGCACAAGCAAATCGAGCTAGTATTGCATACCAAGCTTTATATTCCAATCATACCAAATAGTCAACAAAGAAGAGGAATGAACCTGGTGTAGCCAAATTTGATTAATGCCGTATAGTAAACACAATTGAAGACAAATGAATCCGGCAGTGAAGATCCGAAGAGGACAGCAGCTACAACACGACAGGATGCAAAACCAACAAACTCGGACTCTAACGACGAACTCAATCTCGGCTCACTCGATCTCCGTCTTCAAACCAACATCAAAGTACGAAACTAAAATATTTTTAGTTTGATTTTTCGGAATGGAACCAGGTTCGAACAAAGTCTATAATTCTCTTCCTGTCCAATTTTTGTATTTTTTGATTATCAAAAACGAAACAAAACCTTTTTAATCTATGAACAAACTAAAAATTTTAGAAGAAAAGGAGGACTCCAAATCAGAACAAGAAAAAACCTAGCACTTTTCTTTTCAACCATTCCCCGCTTTCTCTGTCTCAAGAACCTCCAATATATATCTTCTCGAATATTCTCCCCTTATTCAACAAGAAATCTGGTGGGACCACAAGATCAAATTCGGATATTCCTTTTCACAAATAAAATTGTAAAAAATGGAAAATCTTGGACAAAAATCTTTATCCAATGGTTCCCATTCTTCCAATTTTTATTCAAGGGTCCGGATTTTGTCTTTAAACAACAAAAATAGAAGGAAAAATCAACAAAATCGAATTGAAATCATGAGATTTGTTAGGATTTTGCTACGTGAAAGAAGGAGAAGAGAGGAGAGGGGACCATGGGGGGACCATGTGAGCTAACTCGGGTGAGTGATGGTGAGTTGAGGCGAGGAAGACGAAGAAGCAGTAGGGGGCGCCGCCTCTGGTCTTCTTAGGTTTAGGGTTTGATTTTCTTTTACTCTTATGGTTATGAGGCTTAAATTAGGTTATATTTGGGTGTGGGTAAATAATCCTGGCCCTAGGATCTAAGGTGATGGACGGTTGAGATTTGAGTGGGAGATGGGGCGGGTTGGACGGGTCGGCGGGTCAGGCAAAATGGGTAAAGGTTATGGGAGATGGGCTGGGAGGTGGGCTGCCCGTTTTGGGCCTCTTCTGTTGTAAAATGGGCCCAGAACATGTAATTTTAGCAATCCATTAAGTAAATAACCCAATGCTTTGAATTAAAACCAAATTAATTTCAATTAATTAAGTAAATTATGTAATAGTATTAAACTATATATATATATATATATATTATAATACATTATGTTTATATGGATTAATAAAAAAGTTAAAATCATAGTAGAAACAAATATAAGGCTATAAATACAAACAAAATATTAATAATTTAAACTGAATAGGATAAAATAGAGCATGAAACTATTGTTTGTATTTTTTTTTTCAATTTTTGTGCCTTTAAAATTAGTAACAAAGTAAAATCCTATAAAATAAAACCAAATAAATATCCTAAGAAAAATACTAGGATTATTCAAGGTCATTCTAATGCGCGGGTCAAAATTACATATCTACACTCACATGCGCGGGCAGTAGCGCGGGACTAGCGTGCCCGCGCTAGTTCAGTCCCGAAAATTAATCATTGATTGCCTATTTTGTCAAATGGGGTGGAATCCACTAAGGAATAAAAGAATAAAATTTTGCATAATGGGATAGATGAGATTTTGGAAGGAATTAAGTGGAACAGTACTATTGAAGAAGAGAAAAGACTCCCATTGAAGAGTCTTGAAGCTAAGGAGGAGGAAGAAGAATTCTACCTTGAAGCAACAATCAAAAGAGTTTTCTTCAAACTTTTTTTTACTTACTTGTTCATCTTGTGTTTGAGATTAGTATTGTTGAGTTTTATATGAATATGAGTGGCTAAAGCATCCATTTTTCTGGGGTTGTGATGTAGCCATAACTATTGTGGTATGAAACTAACTTAATCTTGATTATAATTCATTCGTATATGGTTGTTTCTTTAATTCTATGTTTAATTGCTTAATTATTTAGCCAGTAGTTAAGTCCTATTTACTATATATGCTATGCTTGGAAAAGCCATGTCTAGATTAGAGAGAATTAAAGAGAGCAAGATCTTAACCCTCAAGTGGAGTGGATTTTGGTTAGGATAGGAATATATCAAATCACCTTGCTCAATTAAATGTCATGATTTTACTGCATTTTTAATAGATTGATTTCATAGGAATATAGATGTTTATCTATTAAAGATAGGTGATTAGTACTTCAAGAAAAGGTTATGAGAGCATTTATCGACTAATTAACAACCATGAATGAATTGTATGAAGGAGATAGTTAGTTCGAACATATTACGATTGGTGAAAAATCACAACCCTAGAATATTTGTCTCTATTAATTACACACAACAATCAACTTGATACTTGATAATTTAGTTGTTATTTAAGAGTACAATTAGCATGATTATATATCTTGAATTCGAATTTAGCTTGACGAAATGACAATATTGACGCATTAGTGGGTAGTTGATATAAGTTTCTATGGGTTCGACACTCGACTTATCACTTTATTACTTGTACGACCACGTATACTTGCGTGTACGTTTGGGAGAAACAATAGTGTCCGTGACTTTGAATTTTTACCACTCAATTTATTCTTAAAGTTACCGAAGATAAAGTTTACAGCTCGTTAGGGATTCATTTATACTCAAGTCTGAGGTTGTCAACAAAGATGTTCTTTATTCAAGTCTCATGGGGAATAGAACTACATACTTGGGCCAATGCTCGTGTGACGACCCAAAGGGTCATCACCTGTTTTTCTCATTTACCCTGTGCTCTCGAGGCCTTGAAACCCTCATTTTATGTTTCCTCGATTTACGTGCATAATCCGGGCATGTAGCCGGAAAGATTTTGTGCTAGAATATGTGAATTCTATGAAAACTATGAAGAAAATTGATAATAATATTGATATAATTGACTTTGGTCAATATTTTTGGTAAACGGACTCGGACCCGAGATCGAACGGTCCCGGAAGGTCCGTAGGAAAATATGGGACTCGGGCATGCGTCCGGAGTCGAATTCTGAGGCCTAGAGCCCAAGATATGAATTTTTCTGTTAAATTGTTTTTGATTAAATTATTAAATGAAAATGGATTAAACGACCATGGTATCGGGCTCGTATTTTGGTTCCGACGCCCGGTACAAGTCTTAAATATTATATAAATGCTTCCTGCAAAGTTTGACAACATTTGAACGTCGTTTAATGTGTTTTGAACCTTGAGCTCCAAATTTGAAAGTTTATGAAGTTAAAGGAAGAAAATCATGAACTTGAGGCTTGATTTGATGAAAATGATGTTATAATGGCGATTTGATCGCGCGAGCAAGTTCATATTATGTTTTTGAAGTTGTGTGCATGTTTGGTTTGGAGCCCGAGGGCTCGGGTAAAGATTTGATAGGCCGTTAGAGCATATTTTGAAAAATAATACAGCTGGTATTTTTTCCCAGTTGATATCTTCGCAATTGCGAAGAAATACTCGCAATTGCGATGTCTCCTAGAAATAGGTTAAGTTCGCAAAAGCGAACAAGTAGTCGCATATGCGAAAAGGCCCTGGGCTAGTCTTGGTTCGCAAATGAGAACTATGTCTCACAAATACGAAGAGCACAGCATCCAGCCCAGTTCGTAAATACAAAACTATTATCGCAAATGCGATGTTGAAAGGCCTGGGCCAGAGTTCACAAATGCGAACTTCTTCTTGCTAATGCGAGAGCAACAGTCAAAAACCTGCTATGTTTGCAATTGCGAACAAACGTTCGCAATTCCCATAACCGCAGGTGTGCAGTCTGATACTTAAGCAAATTTTACACCTCTTTTCTTCATTCTTTCAAAACCCAACGCACCACACACGATTCCTCAAGAACAAAATCATTCCAAATCACTTATTCGGGCAAGTTGAAGGCTGAAATTCGAGGTAAAGATATACTTGAGGGATAATTGGACTTCAAGGCTTAGAGGTAAGTATTTGATCTATCCTAGCTTGAGGAAATAGGATTAATGTGCTATTTGCTATGTGATTGAGTGCGGTGTATGTGCTGTGGTGATGAGCATCCATACACTGCGTCTAGCATGACCGTGAGTCGTTTGTTGACATATATTGTGGGATGTTTTTAAGACATAATCTTGAACCCTTGCCGGGTTGTGAAGTTGATTATTGTTTTCCCTTGCCGGGACTTTATTGTGAGGTTTATTATTGTTTTCCCTTGTCGGGACTTTATTGTGAAGTTGATTATTGTTTCCCTTGCCGGGACTTTACTGTGATGATTATTGTGTCCCTTGCCTGGACAGTTCATGATTATTGTTTTCATTCTTTTGCCCTTAACTGTGATTGTTATTTGGGTGAGGAAGAGTGATAATGCACGAACGGTGTTGCCGTGCCTTGTTTATTGATTATGCATAAAGGGTAATGTCGTGCCTTGTTATTGATTATGCATGAAGGATTATGTCATGCCTTATTTTATTGATTATGCACGAAGGGTGATGCCGTGTCTTGTTATTGACTATGCACGAAGGATCATGCCGTGCCTTGTGATATTGATTACGTACGAAGGAAGCTTCCGTGTCGTTGTTATTTGAACTATGCACGAAGGATCATGTCGTGCCATGGATGTGAGGATGAGAGTAAAAGCACGAAGGGTGATGCCGTGCAACTATTTGAAATTTTTTTGTTTTGATAATGGCTATTTTTATTTCACTCTGATTCTCTTTACTGATTTATTATATGTTGCTGATTGTGTTTCCCCAGTATTATACTTCCTTGTTAATTTTGTTACTTGATAATCCTGTAATTTTATGGTATGTACATATATAGAACTGCACAGGTTTATGTGAGTGTCTGGTCTTAGGCTTGTCACTACTTCGTCGGGATAGGCCAGGCACTTACCATCACATGGGGTCGGATTGTGCTGATACTGCACTTCTGTGCATTTTTGCACAGGTTCAGGTTTCGAGCAGGAGCAGGAGCAACAATAGAGTAATTGTGGGATTTCTGAGCATTCCGGGACTGAGGTAGCTTGCAGGCGTCCGCAGGCCCGACGTCTCTTCTATTTACTTATGTTATTGATATGGTCTCATTGTTCCGAGACAGACAGATATTTATTATTTTCTTTCAAACCATTATATGTAGTATTCTTTAGTAGTTCGTGAGTTGGTGACTCCACATCTTGGGTAGAGGATTTTATCAGTCGTTTCACATTATTATTATTCATCTCTAATTAGAAAGACTTCCACATTTATCAAATTGAGTAACTATTTTTCTTGTTATTAAGTATGAGTACAAAAATGATGGTATGAACAGGAAAATGTCGAATGAATTGGCTTCCCTAGCTACCACGAGTAGGCGCCATCACGATCTCGATGATGGGGGGAAATCCAGGTCGTGACAAGTTGGTATCAGAGCTCTAGGTTACATAGGTCTCACCACTCACGAACAAGCTTAGTAGAGTTTGAGGGGTAGGTACGGAGACTTCTATACTTGTCCTCCAGAGTCTATTGAGTTAGGAAAGAGTCTCTCATTTGTTCTTTCTTGTCGTGCGATTTGTCCCTCAAATACTGATTGAATTTCTACTCCGTCGTTTCGCAGATGGTGAGGACACGCGCTTCTTCATCCGCTGATCAGCAGCATGAGCCCTAGGTAGCTCCCGTGAGGGGTAGGGGACGAGGCCGTATCGAAGGCCGTGGTAGGGGCAGAGCTTAGTCCCAAGCAGCGATTCCAGAGGTGGAGCCTCATGTTGAGATTGGTGAGGAGGTTCCAGTCCCAGCAGCTCCAATGGGCCCAGCTCAGGTCCCTGGGGAGGTCTTATTTACCCCGAATCTTCGGGAGGCTCTGGTCAAAATAGCGGGTTTTATGGACAGTGTTGCCAGAGCAGGCTTATTACCAGTTGCACCAGCCGCTTCTCAGGCTGGAGGAGGGGTCCAATCTCCTGTTGCATGTACTCCGGAGCCTGTAGCTCCCTAGCCTCAGGCACCAGCAGTTCAGCCAGCTGTGGCCACTGAGTCAGGCACCACAGCTTAGGCTGGAGATGGAGCGGCCATGACTTCTGATTCTCTATGGAGACTTGATCGGTTCTCCAAGCTGTTTACCATTACTTTCAGTGGTGCCACATTAGAGGATCCCCAGGACTTCTTATTCAGTTTCCATGAGATTCTCAAGACTATGGGAATAGTGGAATCCAATGGAGTTGACTTCTGTACATTCAGGCTTTCAGAATCCTCCAAGAATTGGTGGAGAGATTACTGTTTGACTCGACTAGCAGGGTCCCCGACTTTAACATGGGACCAGTGTGCGGAGTTATTTCTGGAGAAGTTTCACCCTGTTACCCAGCGGGAGGCATTTCGGAGGCAGTTTGAGTGCCTCCAGCAGGGTACTATGACCGTTACCCATTATGAGACGAGGTTTGTTTATATGGCACTTCATGCGGTTGTGATACTCCCCATAGATCGGGAGAGGGTCCACAGGTTTATAGATGGGCTAAATCAGCCGATTCGACTTCTGATGGCTATGGGAGTTGGGAGTGATATATCTTTTCAGGAGGCAGCTAATACAGCTCATATAGTTGAGATGGCTCTTGCTCACGAAGGTGGTTAGCCTTCAAACAAGAGGCCTCGTCATTCCGGCAGATTTAGTGGTTTTTCTTCTGGATGCGGGGAATCTTTTAATAGGGGCCAGTCTTCCAGGCCTTTTTAGTCAGTCCTCCAGGCTTCGTAGGGTGGTCCAGGTGATCGTGGGGTTCGTGAGAAGTATTAAGATCAACCTCCCATCAGCGTTCAGCCTCTTTAGAGTGTTCATGTGGGCCATTCAGGTCGTCAGGGCCAGCAGCCCCATCAGCCTAAATGTTGTTACGGTTGTGGTGACCCAGATCATCTTGTCAGATTTTTCCCTCGAGCGATGGGCAACACTCAACATTGGGGTCCTCGTCCCATGATTCATGCCCCAGCTGACCCACAGCCTGCCCAGCCAGCCAGAGGTGGGGGTAGAGATTGTAGAGGTGAAGACCATCCCGCTAGAGGTAGAGGTCAGCCAGTGGCTGACCGTCCCAGAGATGTAGCTCAGAGGGGAGGTGCTGATCCCCGATTTTATGCCTTACCAGCTAGGCCAGAGGCAGAGGCATCAGATGATGTGATTACATGTACCATTCTTGTTTGTGGCAGAGGTGCTTCAGTATTATTTGACCCCGGGTCTACATATTCATATGTGTCTTCCTACTTTGCACCATACCTGGCCGTGCCTAGCTATGCCTTGGATATTCCAGTTTATGTGTCTACACTAGTGGCTGACTATAGTATTCGACCGGGTGCATCGTTAGTGCGTAGTTATATTTGGGGGTCTTGAGACCCGTGTTGATTTATTGCTATTAGACATGGTGGATTTAAATGTCATATTGGGGATGGACTGGTTGTCTCCGTATCATGCTATCTTAGATTGTCATGCCAAGATAGTTACCTTGGCCTTGCCAGAATCACCCCGACTAGAGTGGAGAGGGACCTCAGGCCACTCCGTTCGCACTGTTATTTCCTATGTTAAGGCACGACGCATGGTCGAGAAGGGGTGTCTAGCTTAGTTGGCATATGTTCATAATTCCAACGCGGAAATCCCTTCAATTGGTGCAGTTCCTATCGTACGGGAGTTTCTCAAAGTTTTCCCTTCAGACCTGCCGGGCATGCCACCCGACATGGATATTGATTTCTATATTGATCTAGCACCGGGCACTCATCCCATCTCTATTCCACCCTATCATATGGCCACACCCAAGTTAAAGAAGTTAAAAGATCAGTTGCAAGACCTTCTAGAAACGTTCTTTATCAGGCCCAATGTTTCTCCCTAGGCTGCACCTATGTTATTTGTGAAGAAGAAGGATGGCTCGATGCAGATGTGTATCGATTATCGACAATTAAACAAAGAGACGATAAAGAACAAGTATCCACTGCCAAGGATTGATGATTTGTTTGACTAGCTCCAAGGAGCGAGGGTGTTCTCAAAAATGGACTTGAGGTCCGGCTACCATCAGCTGAAGATCAGGGCGGCTGACATTCCTAAGACAGCCTTTCGCACTAGATACGGGCACTATGAATTCTTGGTCACGTCTTTCGGGTTGACCAATGCTCTAGCAGCATTCATGGAGTTGATGAATCGGGTGTTCAAGCCTTATATAGATCTGTTCGTGATAGTCTTTTAGATGATATCCTGGTATACTCCCGCAGCCAGGAAGAGCACCAGCAGCACCTAAAAGTGGTTCTTTAGACTCTGAAGAATAATCAACTATATGCCAAATTTTCGAAATGTGAGTTCTGGTTGAGTTTGGTGGCATTTCTGGGTCATATCGTATTAGTGGAGGGTATTCAGGTGGACCCAAAGAAGATTGAGGCAGTCCAAAATTGGCCTTGACTAGCTTCAGTGACCGAGATCCGGAGTTTCTTGGTGTTAGCAGGTTACTACCGTCGATTAGTAAAGGGGTTCTCTTCTATTGCAGCCCCGATGACCAGGTTGACCCAGAAGGGTGCCCAGTTCAAGTGGTTAGATGAGTGTGAGGCGAGCTTTCAGAAGCTCAAGACGGCTTTGACTACAGCACCAGTGTTGATACTACCTACGGGTGCAGGGCCTTATACAGTTTACTGTGATGCATCCCGTACGGGGCTTGGAGCGGTATCGATGCAGGATGGTAAGGTTATTGCTTACGCTTCGAGACAGTTAAAAATCCATGAAAAGAATTATCCGGTTCATGATATTGAGCTGGCAGCAGTGGTTCATGCCTTAAAAATCTGGAGGTATTATCTACATGGTATGGCGTGCGAGGTGTACACGGATCACAAAAGCCTACAGTATTTATTCAAGCAAAAGGAGTTGAATTTGCGACAGAGGAAATGGTTAGAGTTGCTGAAGGACTATGATGTTACTATCCTATATCTTTCAGGTAAGGCCAATATGGTGGCTGATGCATTGAGTAGAAAGTTTGCCAGCATGGGTAGTCTCTCTTATATTCCGTTCAGTTAGAGGCCACTTGCTCTAGATGTCCAGGCCTTAGCCAATCGATTTGTGAAACTAGACATTTCTGAGCCTAGCAGGGTGTTAGCCTGCACGGTCTCTCATTCTTCTCTATTAGAGCGTATCCGTGAGAGCTAGTTTGATGATCCTTATTTGCGTGACCTGAGGTATACTGTACAGCGGGGAGGTGCTACGAAGGTAACTCTAGATGATGACGGAGTATTGAGATTGCAGGGGCGAGTTTGTGTGCCCAATGTGGAGGGGATTCGAGAGTTGATCCTTGCGGAGGCCCACAGTTTGCGATATTCTATTCACCCGGGCGCCGCGAAGATGTATCAGGACTTACGGCAGCACTATTGGTTGCGCAGGATGAAGAAGGACATTGTTGCGTATGTTGCTTGGTGTTTGAATTGTCAGCAGGTGAAATATGAGCACTAGAGTCTTGGTGGTGTATTCCAGAGAATTGAAATTCCCGAGTAGAAATGGGAGCGGATCACAATGGACTTTGTTACTGGACTTCCTTTGACTCGGAGGAAATTTGATGCTATTTAGGTCATTGTTGATAGGCTGACCAAGTCAGCACACTTCATTCCAGTATCTGGCTCTTACTCATCGGAGAAGCTAGCAGAGATTTACATCGGGGAGATTGTTCGCCTTCATGGGGTGCCGGTGTCTATTATCTCAGATCGGGGTACGCAGTTTACCTCGTATTTCTGGAGAGCGATCCAGTAGGAGTTAGGCACCCTGCTCCAGTTGAGTACAACTTTTCACCCTCAGACAGACGGTCAGTCCGAGAGGATGATTCAGATCCTAGAGGACATGCTCCGACCCTGTTTCATTGATTTTGGAGGCTCGTGGGACCTGTTTCTGCCATTAGTGGAGTTCGCCTACAACAATAGCTACCAGTCTAGCATTCAGATGGCTACGTAAGAGGCATTGTATGGTACGCGATGTCGGTCTCCAATCGGATGGTTTGAGGGGGGAGAGGCTCGGTTGTTAGGTACAGACTTTGTTCAGGAGGCCGTAGACAAGGTCAAGACTATCTAGGAGAGATTGCGTTCAGCTCAGTCCAGAAAGAAGACTTATGCGGATCGTAAGGTTCGAGATGTAGATTTCATGGTTGGTGAGTGGGTATTGCTCTGAGTATCGCCTATGAAGGGCGTGATGAGGTTCGGAAAGAAGGGCAAGCTCAGCCCTAGGTATATTGGTCCATTTGAGATTCTGGACCGAGTGGGAGAGATGGCTTACAGACTAGCACCCACCTAGCTTACCATCCGTACATCACGTTTTTCATGTATCTATGCTTCGGAGGTACCACGGCGATCCCACACATGTGTTAGAGTTTAGCAGTGTCCAGTTGGACAATGATCTATCTTACGAGCAGGAGCCGGTGGCCATTCTAGACCTGCAAGTTTGACAGTTGAGGTCGAAGAGTTTTCCTTCTATGCGTGTTTAGTGGAGAGGCCAGTCTCCTGAGGCATCGACCTAGGAGTTCGAGTCTGATATGCGGAGCCGCTACTCAAACTTATTCCTCAACTTAGTAACTTCCTTGTCTTGTCCGTTCGAGGACAAACGGTTATTTTAGAGGTGGAGGATGTGACGACCCAAAGGGTCATCACCTGTTTTCCTCATTTGCCCTGTGCTCTCAAGGCCTTGAAACCCTATTTTTATATTGCCTTGATATACGTGCATAGTCCGGGCATGTAGCCGGAAAGATTTTGTGCTAGAATATCTGAGTTCTATGATAAAATTGAAGAAAATTGATATTAATATTGATATAGTTGACTTTTGTCAACATTATTGGTAAACGGACCCGGACCCGAGATCGAACGGTCCCAGAAGGTCCGTAGGAAAATATGGGACTCGGGCATGCGTCCGGAGTCGAATTTTGAGGCCTAGAGCCCAAGATATGAATTTTTCTATTAAATTATTTTTGCTGAAATTATTAAATGAAAATGGATTAAACGACCATGGTATCTCGCTCGTATTTTGGTTCCGACGACAGGTACATGTCTTAAATATTATATATGTGCTTCCTGCAAAGTTTGACGACATTTGAACGTCGTTTGATGTGTTTTGAACCTTGAGTTCCAAATTTGAAAGTTTATGAAGTTAAAGGAAGAAAATCATGAACTTGAGGCTTGATTTGATGAAAACAATGTTATAATGGCGATTTGATCGCGCTAGCAAGTTCGTATTATGTTTTTGAAGTTGTGTGCATGTTTGGTTTGGAGCCTGAGGGATCGGGTAGAGATTTGATAGGCCGTTAGAGCAGATTTTGAAAAATAACACAGCTAGTATTTTTCCCCAGCTGATATCTTCGCAATTGCAAAGAAATACTCGCAATTGCGATGACTCCCAGAAATAGGCTAATTTCGCAAAAGAAAACAAGTAGTCGCAAATGCGAAAAGGCCCTGGGCTGGTCATGGTTCGCAAATGCGAACTATGTCTCGCAAATGCGAGGAGCACAACATCCATCCCAGTTCGCAAATGCAAAACTATTATCGCAAATGCGATGTTGACAGGCCTGGGCCAGAGTTCGCAAATGCGAACTTCTTCTCGCAAATGCGAGAGCAACAGTCAAAAACCTGCTATGTTCGCAATTGCGAACAAACGTTCGCAATTCCCATAACCGCAGCTGTGCAAGCTGATACTTAAATGAATGTTACACCTCTTTTCTTAATTCTTTCAAAACCCAACACACCACACACGATTCCCCAAGAGCAAAATCACTCCAAAACACTTATTCGAGCAAGTTGAAGGCTGAAATTCGAGGTAAAGCTATAGTTGAAAGATAATTGGACTTCAAGGCTTAGAGGTAAGTGTTTCATCTATCCTAGCTTGAGGGAGTAGGATTAATGTGCTATTTGCTATGTGATCGAGTGCAGTGTATGGGTTGTGGTGACGAGCATCCATACACTGGCGTCTAGCATGACCGTGAGTCGTTTGTTGACATATATTGTGGGATGTTTTTAAGACATAATCTTGAACATTTGCCGGGTTGTGAAGTTGATTATTATTTTCCCTTGCCGGGATTTTATTGTGAGGTTGATTATTATTTTTCCTTGCCGGGACTTTATTGTGAAGTTAATTATAGTTTCCCTTGCCGGGACTTTACTGTGATGATTATTGTGTCCCTTGCTGGGATGGTTCATAATTATTGTTTTCATTCTTTTGCCCTTAACTGTGATTGTTATTTGGGTGAGGAAGAGTGATAATGCACGAAGGGTGATGTTGTGCCTTGTTTATTGATTATACACAAAGGGTAATGCCGTGTCTTGTTATTGATTATGCACGAAGGATCATGCCGTACCATATTTTATTCATTATGCACGAAGGGTAATGTCGTGCCTGTGAGCACGTGATTTTTGCACCAGGCAAATAATTCCAAAATTAAATAAATATGTTTTTGAGTGCAATTACTTGCTTTGTTTGAAATTAGCTATACTTTGTGTGTTTGAATAAGTAGAAATTAGAAAAAAATAAAAATAAAAATTAGGCTAGGTGATTAACTTATTTAATTTGATTAGTTTTGAGAAGGAAAAATAGTTTTAAGTAGTTAAAATTAGGAAAAATAGTAGAAAATTTCCAAAAAATATTAGATTATTAGCATAAGTAGGAAATCAGGTTTTTATAACATTTCCATAAAAGAAAAAGAAAAAAAAGTATAAAAGAAAATACATAAAAATCATTAAAATCAGAAAAATACAAAAATAGCTTGTGTATAATGAGATTGGGCCAATTGAAGTGAATTGAAAGGCCCAGACGTATTGGCCCAAAGGGATCCGGTCCAATGTTTAAGCTGAGGTGATCTCAGCCGTTCACTTCCTCAAAATCAACGGCTGAGAATATTAGATGAATTATAAGGGGATGGGTTAATGTGTGAGATTAGATCTCAGCCGTCCATCAGGCCAAATCCAACGGCCAGGAAATAATCTGGAATTAAGTCCAGAGGTGGGTGGGAGACTCAATCTTCACCGTTCATTCAGGCAAGATCCAACGGCTAGAATAATTAGAGGATTTGTTTAATTAACTGAGGTGTAAGGATTGATCCCAGCCGTCCAATGGAAATGATCTGACGGAAGGAGCCGTTGTTCTTATTTGAAACAATGCAGCGTCGTTTAGTTGTGACAAAGCTCGACCGTTGATCATCACTGATCTAACGGTTGAGATCACCTTAGGTTGTCCGAGTATATAAGGCTTGTGTCTCGTTTGAGACAAGCCATTACATACACTCGTGAACTTAGCCGCCCTCGAAAGCCTCTTCTTCTCTCTTCTTCGTCTTCAATCTCCAACAAGAAACCCTAGCCGTCCATGGCGGCCACCACTCTCCACGGTGGTCGCCGGCTACACCCCACACCCCAGAACCTTCATATTCATCTTCTTCACCTCAAATAACGCCAGAAACCCTAAAATAAACCTTTTTCTCTAAACTCCAGTCACCGGAACTTTGCCGGTGACCATCCAAACAATGAGAAACCACTCAAAACCAACGCCAAAAGAACCCTCTTCACTTGATCTACCCAACCATACCACCCTCACCCTTCGAATCTCACTGGAGCGTCTTGAATATCCCAAAAAGGGTCACCGGAAACCTAACTCCGGCGACCCCAAAACTCCAATCTCTCAAGAATCGTCTTTTACCCTCCCCAAACACCCCTCTTCAAACAAAAAACCAAAAAAGGGTTTTGTCTTGAGGTCTAAACAAGAAAGTCAGAAACGAAATGAAGAAAAGAAATAAAAAAAAGGAAAATGGAACGGAAAAGAAAAAAGTGAATAGAGAGGAAAGGAGTTCGAGAGAGAGTGAGAAAAAAGAAAAGAAATAGGAAGCTTGGGGGACAGACCCCGCAAAGCTAAGTACCCCACTCATGTTCTGTTAGTTTTCTTTGCTTTTATTTGTTTGTTTGATCTATGTCTTTGCATGCTTCTCATGTCTTCTCTGGTTGTGTGTTTCACTTGTTAGTATTAGGGTATTGTTAGCCTTGTTTTTCTCGTTTTGATTTGGTCTTTATACTCTGCCTATCATGATCTTTCCTTCTAAAGTTCAAGAATATATCCTTCTTCGTCTTTTTTGATTTGAATGAAATGCATGACTTGTTCTGCTCTTGTGTTTCTTTAAATGTTTGGCCATGTTTGTTCTCCTGTTCATCTGTTTCGAATCATGATCTGTCTCCCTGAGTTAAAAACCCATCTGCTGTGGTTCTTGACTAATTTCCCTTCTATTGTTCTGCATGTCTAAGTTCTAACACTGGTTCGATTCTTATCTTTATATTAAGTTGTTTTAGTTGAGTTTAGTAATCTCTGGACTGTCCTTTTCTGTCTCTGAGCATGCTTAATCTTAGTACCAGTT
Organism: Nicotiana noctiflora; assembly: GCA_032618575.1. Lineage (NCBI taxonomy): Eukaryota > Viridiplantae > Streptophyta > Magnoliopsida > Solanales > Solanaceae > Nicotiana > Nicotiana noctiflora. Next base: position 15,010 of record JASVEL010010494.1, on the reverse strand, counting down.
TTAATTGTTTGATTCACCTCCTCTGTTAAGACTTCTTGTGGTAGTTCATGGTATCTCTTCTGTTATCTTCCCCTGTTAGATAGTATGTTTAAAATTGGACCCCTGAAATCTGAGTTAATTGATTCTGCTCCTTTATGCCACTTCCACATGATAGTTTTAGGTTTCTTCTTCACTGTTTATCCATGTTCTCCTGTTCTTCATCCTCATCATTGTTGGCATGTGGAAAAGTTCTAGATTTAGAGGGATCTAGTTGATATCATTCTAATGTTATTCTGTTAGATCCGTTGTTCTTATGTTTGATATAAGCTATGCTTTGTTCCTCTTGACTGTTTTGTAAGATTTAGCCTCTATGAGTCTATGACCATGAACTTTAAGTACTCTAGGTTTTTCATTGAATCATCTAACATAATTTGGTTGTAATTAAGTCTGTTTGATGATAATTAACACTTTGATGCATGAAATTTAGTCATGAGAGTTGATTAATTAAAATTCATCATTATCAAACTTCCCTTCTGAGTTTTAATTGACTGATGAACATTGCTTGGTTTCATGTAACCATGTGTGCAATTGTATGTTGAAATGACTGAGTTTGCAATAGTTTATTGTTAGTATGAACACTGTTAAGTGCCTATTATACTTTATGTGAATTGGTTATAGCTATTAGTGTTAGTCTTCATAAAATGGTTAGTTTTGAAATAGGTTAAAATTGAAAATCACAAAAATAGGTCACATATTGAATAAGTAATCAGAGTGGTCAATTTTGCAATTGACCAGCTCTGTTAGGTCCTTCACACTGACCAACACTTAAAAGTTGGCTAGTTGTGTAATAACTGGCTAAGTCTGCAAAGGCAGACTTGTCCAGGCTCTATTTGAGCCCTAAACCTCAAGTGGCCAAGCCTGCAAAGGCTTTGGGCCTAATTAAGTTCAGTAATTGGTTTTAATTACCCAGGCTAAGTCTCGACTTGAGACTGGCCATTAGTTCAATAGGTAATCAAGCAGGCTAGTCCTGCACTTTAGTTTAATTGACCTGAAAATCATAAAAATAGGTTAGTAAGAAATAATTGGCCTAAGAGTGGTTAACTTTGCAAAAGGTTGACCACTTCTATAAGGCCCTAACACACAGCCCACCTTAAAAAGGGGCTGGTTGTGCAAAGTGGCTAAGTCTGCAAATGCAGACTGGCCCAGGCTTTCTTTTGAGCCCTGAACATCAAAGTGGCCAAACCTGTAAAGGTTTTAGGGCCCAGCTGTTCAGTAATTGGGTTTAATACCCAAGCCAAGTCTAAACTTGAGACTGGCTAGCTTTTAAATAGTTTAATTTCATTAATAAAGCAGGCTAGTCGTGCAATCAGTTTTAAATTGAAATAATGTGGTCTTAACTAATTGGAATTAATCTAAATAGGCTAAAATTGAAATAGTTCCCAATAGTAGACCTGGCCAGCCCTTAAATACCAATGCAAGGGCTGGCTTTTAGTTAAATAAGCCCCAAAGAAAGCTGAAACTTGACCTAGGCAGTCAGGTAAATCTGCAGTGGCATTCAGGGCATAATTGGAAACCAAATAGGTAAAATAGTGAATAGATTGAAACTTAAGAGGGTAAGGGAGTCATTTGTACCCCTGATTTCTGCAATTTTGCAGAGATTTAAGGGTATAATGGTCTCCCTAAAAAGGGAAATCTGTAAAAATCCCAAACCCTTAGGGCTACATTGGTAAAAACCCACAAAAAGGAATCTTTAGAACCTTCCAGCACATGCTGGAAGGGTTTCTGCTAACTGAATTGGGGGTTTAAGTGTATATTTCATAAATTTTTGAGGGGGAGAAGTGGGATTAATCCCATAACTTTCTCCCCAAGTTTCAGCCCTTGGCTTAGCTATAAATACACCCTAAAAAGGGGCTGAAAGGGGGTTGGAAAAATTAGCAATCTGAATACATCTAGGCTGATCTTATTGAATACAAAGCTTCAGAGTTAAATATAGTTCAGCAGTAGTGTTTCTGGGATTTTTCTGGTGAAAACTTGGAGATTCTTTCTGGTTTTGGGAGTTCTTTGCTCGAATTGTCTGAATTTCTACTTGTTTGTTGTGGCCGGGTCATTCTATTATTGTTGCTGTGGGTTTCTACTTGGTTGATATTCAAGTCTCACTGTTGCATTGCTTTGCTTGAGTCCATTGCTGTCTTGCTTACCTGATCTCCCCCTAGAACTCATCAGATTTTCTTTATCTGTCCAGGTACACTTCTCTTATGAATGATGCTGTATTGACGCTCCTGATGAAATAAAAATGGAGATCCAGTTTAAGTTCATGATGTTCTATAGTTTATAGTTTTTAAATTGTAATTTGTTTATTGTTGTAGTATATAGTAGCTGAAAAACAAAAACCAAACAAAAACTATGTAATAGTTAGCATAATAGTAGTATTGTAATGGTAGTGTAGTCGTAGATCACCCATCACTTAGTTAAATAGGAAAACCATTAAAACAACAGTCAATCAATTCTCTCGCATGCATTAATAATAATAATCTCACTTAGCGAATCTATTTCGTTAATCAATTTCAGAGTTTGAGTAAGTTTAAAAGGAAACAACCAAATGAGGAGTAAAATTGGCTGTGATAATGTTAAATGGGTTTGGTTTTGTGTTAAAGTCGGTATTCAACTGTATCCATAAAGTTGTAGATAAGAATAAGTCCAGAAAGGAAAGAGTGAAGAATGGGTAAATTACTTGTAACTAAGTCTGTGATTCAGCGAGTTGAGTCAAATTAGAATCAATAATTGTATATATATATATATATCTTTAAGTCACTTAGCATTAGGTGTTTTGAGTTATCATTAATAAGTAGTTAAATTGTTTAAATATTGCCTCATAATTGTTAAACCACTTCTTAGCTCCTTAATTTCAATGCTGTTTAGGACAATAACAGAAAACAAGAGGATAGGAATAGTTCATTCAAGTATACATTGAATAGTTGTAATTGATCTCCTTGTACAGTGATTCGACCCTTCTATTGAATAAAAATAATTTGATTTCGTTTCTTAATCCTGTTTGATTGCATTATTTCTGGTTCTTTGTACTTGCGTTTCATAGCTATTTATTACCAATTGGTTTGGGCTTAATATGCAAATGAGTTTGAGTCGTAATGTGAAGCCAATGAGGCCAGTGAACAGAAGATTAAAAATAGCCTGGGCCTCGGATATTTGGACGGCTAGAACGTAGGTTTGATGAAGAGAAGACCAGGCCCCATTAAATAACAAAATTCGACGGTCCTGGAATACTTGGTAAAAACGATAAAGAAAAAAAAAACAATTAGAAAAACATAGTATATACTCCTTAGGATTGAACTTTAAAATTGATTTGGGACGAGCCTCGCACGACTTTAAATAAGCGGGGCCCCCATTTAGTAATGGTTTTAAATAATTAGACTCGGGAAGACTACTAGTTAATTCCATAGTCTTACCCCAAAACAAGTAAAAGCCGATAGACTATTTTAGGGCACGATTTTCATATACTTCCCATTGAACGAGTGTGCACTTGGTGCGACTCAAATCCAAATCTCGGCAAAGCTGAAATACACCGAAAGTCATAGGCGTACTGGTTGCGGTATGACTCGAGGCGTGTTTTCGCAATGCCGCAAATTCCGTAAAAATAATACTTAACGTAAAAAGAACTATATATGTTGTTAAAATCTGTGATTAAGTCAACAAAAGTCGGGAACGACAATTGAGCGACCGTGCTAAAACCACGGAACCCGGGAATGCCTAACACCTTCTCCCGGGTTAACGAGTTCCTTATCCGGATCTTTGCTTCGCAGACATTTTTAAGAGTCAAAATTCCTCGGATTCGGGATTAACCGGTGACTTGGGACACCATTATCATTCCCAAGTGGCGACTCTGATTAATCTCAATTAAATCCCGAACCGATTGTCCTTTAATTGGAAAAACTCCTTCCCTTACGTTATTTTATCCGTTTCGAATATTTGAGCGTCGGGGTATACCCTACGAGCATATTTATATGCTTATGTAGGGTAGTAAAAATGGAGGTGTGACAGCTCTGGCGACTCTGCTGGGGATCCCAACCCCGAACCTCGGTTTGAGGGTTTAAGAACTCGAGCTCCTTAGAATTGCCGTTCGCGTTATTGTTTGACTTCATTATATGATTTGAACAACATGCTATGTGCTTTATCGCTTTGATATTGTGTGGATTGTATATAAAATTGTGCCGAAAACCTTTCTCTCTTCACCCCCGGGGATGTGCTTACTGGTTGAGACTCCCCTTTCTGTTAAAGTCACCTTAAATTAAGAAAAACAGAGGCCGGATAAGTTACAAAGCCGATTGACTCCGCGGGTCACCGGTACGTTGCCCCCTCCTCGATTCGAGTTGTCCGCTCGGGTACACGGTCTAGCACTCTATGAAACCGTAAGATTTTTGAACATAGGTCTAGGACGATTATTTGCATCATATTTGACTTAGGGGACTCAACACGGGGGTTGGGTCCGTCTAGGACAGGTGACCCGGTATTGGAAATGACCGAGCATGTTATGTGTTGCATTTTTATTGTCCTTGATCGTTATGCGGACCGGCGGAAATCCCGAGGATAGAAAAATTGTTGAAAAAGAAAAAAAGAGAGAGAGAGGAAAATAAGATTTATAGGAAATAGGTATCCAAAAATTTGAAAATCTGAAAAAAAAGGTGGAACAATTTTGTCGAAATAATTGGTCAATTAATCTGACCGAACTACGCAGGTTTGATTCTCGCCATTAGGTGGGATACGTAGGCAACCCTCATCGGGTCCAACCATCCCTTTTAAAAAATCAAAAATAAAATTGTGTGTTTTTGTCAATAAAATCAAAGTGATGCCGTTTTTGAAAATAGTCGAATGTTCCGAAAGAACGCCGGAAGGCTGTTTTTGCAAAAATAGCCACTTTGAGTCATTTTTAATAATTTGTGGGCACAACCTTGAAATATTCCATGCGGAAATGTTGAAAGGCCTTAGCCTCAAAATCAAGTTTGGGTTCCCACCCCTTTTAAAAAAAATAAAAAAAAATGTGCGTTTAATTTTGTCAATAAAATTAAAGTGATGCCGTTTTTGAAAATAGCCAAATGTTCCGAAAGGACGCCGGAAGGCTGTTTTTTGCAAAAATCCACTTTGAATCATTTTTTAATAATTTGCGGGCACAGCCTTGAAATATTCCTTGTGCAAATGTTGAAAGGCCGTATTCGCAAAATCAAGTTCGGGTTCACACCTTTTTTTTTTTTTTTTTTTAAAATGTCAAATTTTTGCTTTTGTTATAAATAAGTCGGGTGATGCTATTCTTGCTTAAACTAAGCCGAATGTCCATCAAAAAGACGCCAGAAGGCCGTTTTTTGCAAGAATAGCCAATGTGAGTCATTTGAATAATTTTGGACACAACCTTGAAATATTCTCTCGCGGAAATGCCGAAAGGCTGTATCCGCAAAAATCAAGTTTTGAGTCATCACTCAACTCTACAAAAATAACCACTTTATCAAATAAGCCATTACATGTCAAAATTTTGCTGAAATAGCCACATTTTTTTGTATTTTAACTTTCTTAGTCTTGTGTTGGCCTGTGTCGGTGCTGAACGATGCCCTATAGGATCCACGATAAAATTTTGAATTTGCATCTTCTTAAATAAAATTTTGCAAAAAGAGCCACTTTGTCTAAATAAGTCATTACATGGCCAATTTATGAAAAATAGTCTTGTGTTGGTTTATGGCGATGCCGAACGATGCCCCATGAGCCACATGATAAAAAAAAATTTCAAGTTTATCTTTCTTAAATAAGTTTTGCAAAAATAGTCATTTTGTCAAATAAGCCTTTATGTGGCCAATTTTGTAGAAATAATCATAATTGACACCAAAAATATTCTTATTCTTGTAGAAATCTCCTACACAAGTTTACAGTTGGAGTCGGCTTCTATAATTTTCCTTCAAAGGAAAAGAAAAAAAAATCAAATAAACATTTCTTTATTTCTTGCATTAATTTGCAAGAACTACGCTCGGTCTGATTCATGCGGGGTCATGATACGTAGGCAATCCACATAGGATTCGACCATATCCATTTCCATAACCAAAAAAAAATGAAAAACTACAAAATGAAAAAAAAAGGAAAAATGAAAAAAACCACAAAAAGGGAAAAAGAAAAGAAAATAGCAGAAAATAAAAAAAAATGATCAATAAGCGGGATACCTTAATGCTGACATGCTGGCTTCATTTTGTTGTGTCCATTTTCAGAAAGGTGGTTGGTTGTGGTTCAAAAATAACTCTTCCCTATAATACAACGTCAAAGGACAATGGCAGAGAATCTCAAGACTGAGTGGGTTGGTACCGGTACCCGACAACAGCTGGTTGAACGGAACCACATATTAGTAGAAGAAGTCAAAATATTAAGACAACACGTGGCTGAAATGTATCGGGCATGGATGGATGGAAAAGCACCACCCCCGCCACCACCTAGTTTCATGGACCCGGTCCTTACACTGAACCCGATGCCAAATATACATGCCTATCGCAGCCTTTCTAGCCATTCGAGTAGCTCAATTACTCGTCCCCAGCTATGCTTTCCCAACACTATTTCCATCCCCAACCCCACTACTCTTCCCGGGGCACCCAAAATCGTACTTCACCTTCCAGGTACCCAATTCCACAAAAAGCTTACCAACCCCCACAAATATACCGGAAACCCCCTGGGTCAGGTTTCAAGCCAAACAAGGTGTTTATGGAGGAAAGGTTGCTGAAGCGAGAAAAGGCTTTCACCCATATCGGAGAATTTTATGCGAGTTTGTTCGAAAGGTTGAATCATGTTGGCTTGATTAAGCCGCTCGCCAGATGTATTCCAAATCCTCTTGCAAGAAGCTTCGATCCTACTGCACGATGTGTATACCACTCCAATGCTCAGGGGCATGATGTTGAAAGATGTTGGAATTTGAAAGAGGAAATAGAAAGAATGATTCAGGCAGGAATGATTGCGGTCCAAGACACTGGCACCCTGAACATTACACAGAATCCTCTACCTACATGTGACGTTGTGCATTTTGTGGGGACGATGCCCGATGACGAGGGTGAAGAGATTTTTCTTTGGAAGCCGAGGATATTGAAATAGAAAGCGATCTTAATGCAGAATACAGCCGCTAAGATGCCATGCTTGTCAATTGGGAAGGTGCTCCAACTCTTGGAGTTTTGGTAGTATTATTTTGGTGTCATTTCTGTTACCCGGGTTATTTCAGGGTTGTAATCCGGACGTTGTCTTGAGAGTCAAAACCCTTCTCTCTTTGCTTTGTTTAGTAATAAAAATTGTTTAGTGCCGTCTAGGTTTGTAAATCTAGTCTAGTCTGTTCGTTTTGTTTCAACCCATCAGTTTAGTACAACTCTTTGTTTCCCATCATTCCTAGTAATTCCATTTCTAATCACTTTGCATTTCTTCTCATACTGACTTTAGCAACATGACATGCACATAATTCTAAGCCAGATTTTTAAAAGTCAATGAAACAATGTTGAAGATGTAATGATACTCGGAAGAAATAAAAACATATTGAAATACTGTGAAGCCGGAATCAAGTGAATACTGGGGAAAGCATAACATAAAGAAATGCCTTGGTAATGCATTATGCTTCATCAATTTAAAGCCAAAGGCAAAAGTACCCCAAGGTTAAAGGAAACATTCGTGGTATCGAGGTTGTTTCCCAATGGCACTGAGAATCGTCAAATACAGAAGGAAAATATGTGAATCGGTCGAAAGGTGTTTAACTGTGTAGCTTGTACTTGGTAGATTTTGAAGATTGGAATGACGAAGGCATTTTATTCGGCTATCCAAACACTTCGTCCATTGCTACCCCTTTGAGCCATATTATATTTTCTTTCATATCCCTCTTTCGGAATCCAAAAAAAAAATTGAGGATTGAGCGGGGAAATCAAATGGAGAAAAAAAGAAAAAGAAAAAAAAAGAGAAAAAGAGAAGAAAAAGAAAAGAAAAAGAAAAAGAAAATAAAAAAATCGGGAGAAATCAAATCGCAACAAGGAAGCGATCTTCTGATCCGAACTACGTTCGACTTGATCCCGAAAGGGTACGTAGGCAGCCTCACTGAGGTTCAGTCACAATAAAGGAAAAATCTAAAAAAAATCCCCCAAGAAGGAAACTAGGGCAGAAGTTATGGTTGTTGAAATAATAAAGATTCCGAAAGTTGTAATTTTATCCTACGATGAAATATTTTGAGCCTTTATCCCAACCAAAAGCCTACATTACAGTCCAAAGGAAGACCTTTCGATCAATCTTCAAGAAATGCCGAGTCAAGCGAACAAAGGTCAATCACATCAGGGGCAACACTCCAGTCCGAACAAAGGAGAATGAAGAACTCAAACCACCACGAGACTCGAAGATGAGAGAAGTCAAAATGAGAGAGTCTTATCGGTGAAAACCCGCACGGGCACCGTAAGGCGACGGTGAGTTGAGAGAAAGAAAGATCAAATGAGAGAGGCTTGTTGGCGAAAACCCTACGGGCGCTGCAAGTCGACTAAGGATCAGATCAAAGAAATGAAGTATTGAAGATCGGTTTCACAGGCAGAACTTTGCAACAAGAGTTGAACATCAACTTTGCTATACGGAGAAGGCCAAAAGTGCATGTCAAGGTCGCTAGAGTCGGTATTCAAAATCCGTTAGGTCATTCGTCTGTAGGTTTCTTGTTAGGAATTGTAATTTCCTTTCTCTTTATTCTTCACACTTTGTTTTACCCTCCTTCTTATCGAGTCAGTCAGGTCATAACAAGTATAGAAATGATTTGAAAATTTGCCACCAAGCTTTCCAATTGCACAAGATGGGATTTAGCCAACACGACGATTGTCGCAGGTCAGGGAATTGCAAGGCCAGTGATTTAAGCCCACAAGAGCAACATGTGCAATGAGGATCATGTAAGACATAAGGGTCGGCAAAGTGCCAACTCAGGGAAAATATAACAAATGGAAGTACGGGGTTCGAACAGAGAGGGGGTATATCTTCTAAGAGTCAGTCAAGAAACACCCAAGGTTGTCAAGTGGAGTCATCAAAGGAATCGAGATCGAAGTTTGTGGGATCCGTCAAGAAAGGAACAATATAGATACCTAAAGAGAGGTGGATTTTGAACAAAGAAGAAGTAAAAATGGATAGTCGGTGAACAGGCAAGGCACTCGAGTGGAAAGCAGTCGCCATCAAAGTTCAAGGCCACAACCAACCACCGTATTTAAACTAACATATTTTTCTTTGCTTTGAAACAGAAGCATATATATTATTGGTCGGATAGAGCCAACAGCTTCCAATGGGCATAGGCTCATTTTGGTCGCGATGCGTATCTTACCGTATTGGGCCGAGGCAAAGGGCAAATTTGTGCCAAATTGGCAAGGACCATTTGTAGTATCACAGGTGTTGTCCAATGGGGCATTATATTTAACAGATATCAAAGGAAAGTGCGTAGAGACTACTATCAATTCAGATACGGTCAAAAGATACTATGTATGATTCCTTTTCAATTATGTGTTCTGTATTTTGTTGTGATTTTGGAATTGAAATGACGAAGGCATTTTATTCTCTATCCAAACACTTTATCCATTGACAACCCTTTTTGAGCCTTAATGAATATATTCTTTCATATCCCTCTCTCGGAATCGCTTATAGCGCAATAAGATCGAAATTGACAAAACGAAAAATGATGATGGACAATGATGGAAATAATGATTAAAAAAATGAAAAAATGAAAAAAAGGGAAAAAGACAAAGAAATCGGGAAAAAGTCAAAAAGAAATTCATCTAACTTATGAAGTTGGATGAACTACGTCTGACTTGATCCCGAAAGGGTACGTAGGCAGCCTCTTTGAGGTTCAGTCATAATAAAGAAAAATCCAAAAATTCCCCACATATTGAAACTGGGGCAGAAGTTATGTTTAAAAATTCCGAGAGTTGTAAATATCTTTGAACCCTCGTGAGATTTTGAGCCTTTATACCTTTCTTTCTCAACCCATCCAAAAGCCACGTTAAAGTCCAAAGAAAGACCTTCTGATCAATTCCAAAATGATAACGAATGCAACGAAGGAGGAGCGAAGCATCGGATAATACCTATAGTACAGAAAACAAAATACAAAAAGAAAAAATGAAAAAAATGAAAAAAAAGAGAGAGTCTCATCGGTGAAAACCTTAACCGGCACTGTGAGGCGATTGTGAGTTTGAGAGAAATAAAATGACAGAGTCTCATCAGTGAAAACCTTAATCGGCACTGTGAGACGATTGTGAGGTTGAGAGAATAAATGAGAGAGTCTTATTGGTGAAAACCTTTTGAGGCACCGTAGGGCGATCGTGAGGACTATCAGAAAAGATAAAAGCAAAAACAATAGTATCGGTTTGGGTGGGAAACAATTCAGAGACAGAATAATGATTGGAATGAACTGGGTCAGAGTTTAAATACATGGCATGGTCAGCAGAATCAGCCAGCAAATACCCAGATAAGTTCTATCATCTCTCCAAAACACCCTTACCTTTCTTTCATTTTCCTGCATTTCATTGTTTACCTTTGAGAGCTAACTACCAGCTCCTGATAACGAAAGCTGAAACAACACTGGGTCAGAAGAAGGAAGAGTTGGGAAGGAAATAAAGAAGCTTGGTAGATATGGCCAAAAGAAAAGAAAACAAAACAAAAATGGAAAAAATAATAAAATACAAAAAGAGTTTGCGAGGGACAAGCAGTTGAAAGTTATGCAGCATGAGAAAAGCAAAAAGAAGAAAGCAATAAGAATCAGGGACGGCAGATGCCAGTTGCTAGCAGTTTATATCTAATAAATTTTTTTTCATGCAGGAACAAATTGTCACTAATCACTTTAAAGTGAATGTGACCAATGTGGAAAATAGAAAAAAACAAAAAGAGGAAGTTCGCCAATAAGTGGAGAAATTCACAGGCAAGAGATAATTGGTAAAAAAAAATACCAAAAAAGAGGAAGGTAACATCTTTTGAAATCCACTCCCAGTCCTCAGGCTGCGGGAATATTTTCTGCATCGCATTGCACGTTTAATTTCTGTTAGGTGCCCACCTTCGAATACGGGAATATTTTTCTGCATCGCATTGCACGTTTAATTTCTGTTAGGTGTCCACCTTCAAATACGGGAATACTTTTCTGCATCGCATTGCACATTTAATTTCTGTTAGGTGCCCACCTTCGAATACGGGAATATTTTCTGCATCGCATTGCACGTTTAAATTCCGTTAGGTGCCCACCTTCAAATACGGGAATATTTTCTGCATCGCATTGCACGTTTAAATTCTGTTAGGTGCCCACCTTCAAATACGGGAATATTTTCTGCATCGCATTGCACGTTTAAATTCTGTTAGGTGCCCACCTTCGAATACGGGAATATTTTCTGCATCGCATTGCACGTTTAAATTCTGTTAGGTGCCCACCTTCAAATACGGGAATATTTTCTGCATCGCATTGCACGTTTAAATTCTGTTAGGTGCCCACCTTCAAATACGGGAATATTTTCTGCATCGCATTGCACGTTTAAATTCTGTTAGGTGCCCACCTTCAAATACGGGAATACATTTCTGCACATCATGGTTTATATAGCTAAAAGCCCACACTGGGGCAGAAAAGAAAAGAAAAAAAAAAGAAGTAGTTTGTTGTTTTGTTTTGAGCAGGTTTCAGCTCGAGGGCAAGAAGTACCATTGAAAATCAAAAAAAAGGGAAAACAAGAAAAGAAAATCAACAAAAAAGAGAGTCAACATCAAAGAAAATCAACAAAAAGAAAGAAAGTCTGCATCACCGGAAAGGGAAGAAGAGCAAAAGCTAGATTAGGAACAATTGTAATTGTAGGATCATAGCTTAGAATAGCTTCTTCATTTTACATTTCTCCCCCCCCGGTGTAATAAGGAGTAAGTCAGCAGGTCTCAACAGTGTCAATGCAACAGTGAGTCTGGTAGTTTTAAACTGCCAGACCTTCCCGAACTACACTGACCTGATTCCTGTTTAGCCCAGGATATGTAGGCAACCTCTAAAGCAGGGTACGGTCAAAAGGTTTTCAAAAATGCTTTCACGGAATGTGCCGATGTGCAAAAATCTCTCATTACTGCTCACTTGTCTTTGCACTGAAACTCTTCGTGTTCCCGAGCAAAGAGGGGCAGTTGTGAGCACGTGATTTTTGCACCGGGCAAATAATTCCAAAATTAAATAAATATGTTTTTGAGTGCAATTACTTGCTTTGTTTGAAATTAGCTATACTTTGTGTGTTTGAATAAGTAGAAATTAGAAAAAAATCAAAAAAAAATAGGCTAGGTGATTAACTTATTTAATTTGATTAGTTTTGAGAAGGGAAAATAGTTTTAAGTAGTTAAAATTAGGAAAAATAGTAGAAAATTGCCAAATAATGTTAGATTATTAGCATAAGTAGGAAATCAGGTTTTTATAACATTTCCATAAAAGAAAAAGAAAAAAAAAGTATAAAAAAAAATACATAAAAATCATTAAAATCAGAAAAATACAAAAATAGCTTGTGTATAATGAGATTGGGCCAATTGAAGTGAATTGAAAGGCCCAGACGAATTGGCCCAAAGGGATCCGGTCCAATGTTTAAGCTGAGGTGATCTCAGCCGTTCACTTCCTCAAAATCAACGGCTGAGAATATTAGATGAATTATAAGGGGATGGGTTAATATGTGAGATTAGATCTCAGCCGTCCATCAGGCCAAATCCAGCGGCCAGGAAATAATCTGGAATTAAGTCCAAAGGTAGGTGGGAGACTCAATCTTCACCATTCATTCAGGCAAGATCCAACGGCTAGAATAATTAGAGGATTTGTTTAATTAACTGAGGTGTGAGGATTGATCCCAGCCGTCCAATGGAAATGATCTGACGGAAGGAGCCGTTGTTCTTATTTGAAACAATGCGGCGTCGTTTAGTTGTGACAAAGCTCGACCGTTGATCATCACCGATCTAACGGTTGAGATCACCTTAGGTTGTCCGAGTATATAAGGCTTGTGTCTCGTTTGAGACAAGCCATTACATACACTCGTGAACTTAGCCGCCCTCGAAAGCCTCTTCTTCTCTCTTCTTCGTCTTCAATCTCCAACAAGAAACCCTAGCCGTACATGGCGGCCACCACTCTCCACGGTGGTCGCCGGCTACACCCCATACCCCAGAACCTTCATATTCATCTTCTTCACCTCAAATAACGCAAGAAACCCTAAAACAAACCCTTTTCTCTAAACTCTAGTCACCAGAACTTTGCCGGTAACCACCCAAACAACGAGAAACCACTCAATACCAACGCCAAAAGAATCCTCTTCACTTGATCTACCCAACCATACCACCCTCACCCTTCGAATCTCATTGGACCGTCTCGAATATCCCAAAAAGGGTCGCCGGAAACCTAACTCCGGCGACCCCCAAAACTCCAATCTCTCAAGAATCGTCTTTTACCCTCCCCAAACACCCCTCTTCAAACAAAAACCCAAAAAAAGGTTTCGTCTTGAGGTCTAAACAAGAAAGTCAGAAACGAAATGAAGAAAAAAAAAAGGAAAATGCAACGGAAAAGAAAAAAGAGAATAGAGAAGAAAGGAGTTCGAGAGAGAGTGAGAAAAAAGAAAAGAAATAGGAAGCTTGGGGGACAGACCCCGCAAAGCTAAGTACCCCCCTCCCGTTCTGTTATTTTTCTTTGCTTTTATTTGTTTGTTTGAGCTATGTCTTTGCATGCTTCTCATGTCTTCTCTGGTTGTGTGTTTCACTTGTTAGTATTAGGGTATTGTTAGCCTTGTTTTTCTCGTTTTGATTTGGTCTTTATACTCTGCCTATCATGATCTTTCCTTCTAAAGTTCAAGAATATATCCTTCTTCGTCTTTTTTTGATTTGAATGAAATGCATGACTTGTTCTGCTCTTGTGTTTGTTTAAATGGTTGGCCATGTTTGTTCTCCTATTCATCTGTTTCGAATCATGATCTGTCTCCCTGAGTTAAAAACCCATCTGCTGTGGTTCTTGACTAATTTCCCTTCTATTGTTCTGCATGTCTAAGTTCTAACACTGGTTCGATTCTTATCTTTATATTAAGTTGTTTTAGTTGAGTTTTGTAATTTCTGGACTGTCCTTTTCTGTCTCTGAGCATGCTTAATCTTAGTACCATGTTTAATTGTTTGATTCACCTCCTCTGTTAAGACTTCTTGTGGTAGTTCATGGTATCTCTTCCATTATCTTCCCCTGTTAGATAGTATGTTTAAAATTGGACCCCTGAAATCTGAGTTAATTGATTCTGCTCCTTTATGCCACTTTCACATGATAGTTTTAGGTTTCTTCTTCACTGTTTATCCATGTTCTCCTGTTCTTCATCCTCATCATTATTGGCATGTGGAAAAGTTCTAGATTTAGAGGGATCTAGTTGATATCATTCTCCTGTTATTCTGTTAGATCCGTTATTCTTATGTTTGATATAGGCTATGCTCTGTTCCTCTTGACTGTTTTGTAAGATTTAGCCTCTATGAGTCTATGACCATGAACTTTAAGTACTCTAGGTTTTTCATTGAATCATCTAACATAATTTGGTTGTAATTAAGTCTGTTTGATGATAATTAACACTTTGATGCATGAAATTGAGTCATGAGAGTTGATTAATTAAAATTCATCATTATCAAACTTCCCTTCTGAGTTTTAATTGACTGAATAACATTGCTTGGTTTCATGTAACCATGTGTGCAATTGTATGTTGAAATGACTGAGTTTGCAATAGTTTATTGTTAGTATGAACACTGTTAAGTGCCTATTATACTTTAGGTGAATTGGTTATAGCTATTAGTGTTAGTCTTCATAAAATGGTTAGTTTTGAAATAGGTTAAAACTGAAAATCCCAAAAATAGGTCACAAATTGAATAAGTAATCAGAGTGGTCAATTTTGCAATTGACCAGCTCTGTTAGGTCCTTCACACTGACCAACACTTAAAAGTTGGCTAGTTGTGTAATAACTGGCTAAGTCTACAAAGGCAGACTTGCCCAGGCTCTATTTGAGCCCTG